>JAPDOI010000532.1:0-429707 GCA_029168955.1 Aplectana chamaeleonis | reverse complement strand
CTTTGGGCTTCTGGTGACGTCATCGGGACGTCGTGAAAAATGCTTCGGACTTCTGATGACGCCATCGGGACGTCGTGAAAAATCCTTCGGGCTTTTGATGACGTCATCGGGACGTCGTGAAAAATGCTTCGGGCTTCTGATGACGTCATCGGGACGTCGTGAAAATGCTTCGGGCCTCTGATGACGTCATCGTGACCTCGTGAAAAGTGCTTCGGACTTCTGATGACGTCATCAGGGCGTCGTGAAAAATGCTTCGGGCTTTTGATGACGTCTTCGGGACGTCGTGAAAAATGCTTCGGGCTTCTGATGACGTCATCGGGACGTCGTGAAAAATGCTTCGGGCTTCTGATGACGTCATCGGGATGTCGTGAAAAGTACTTTGGGCTTCTGGTAACGTCATCGGGACGTCGTGAAAAATGCTTCGGACTTCTGATGACGCCATCGGGACGTCGTGAAAAATCCTTCGGGCTTCTGATGACGTCATCGGGACGTCGTGAAAATGCTTCGGGCCTCTGATGACGTCATCGTGACCTCGTGAAAAGTGCTTCGGACTTCTGATGACGTCATCAGGGCGTCGTGAAAAATGCTTCGGGCTTCTGATGACGTCATCGGGACGTCGTGAAAAATGCTTCGGGCTTCTGATTACGTCATCGGGACGTCGTGAAAAAAGCTTCGGGCTTCTGGTGACGTCATCAGGACGTCGTGAAAAAATGCTTCGGGCTTCTGATGACGTCATCCGGGACGTCGTGAAAAATGCTTCCAGGAAAACTACCGATGACGTCATCAGGACGTCGTTAAAAATGCTTCGGACACTCCTGATGACGTCATCGGGACGTCGTGAAAAATGCTTCGGGCTTCCTGATGACGTCATCGGGACGTCGTGAAAATGCTTCGGGCTTCCTGATTACGTCATCGGGACGTCGTGGCAAAAGCTTCGGGCTTCTGGTGACGTCATCGGGACGTCGTGAAAAATCTTCCGGGCTTCTGATGACGTCATCGGGACGTCGTGAAAAACGCTTCAGGCTTCTGATGACGTCATCGGGACGTCGTTAAAATGCTTCGGGCCTTCTGATGACGTCATCGGGACGTCGTGAAAAATGCTCTTCGAACTTCTGATGACGTCATCGTCCGACGTCGTGAAAAGTGCTGAGGCTTCTGATGACGTCAACGGGACGTCATTGAATACGTACTTTGAGGGCTTCTGGTCCAGACGTCATCGGGACGTCGTGAAAAATGCTCTTCAGACTTTCCTGATGACGCCATCGGGACGTCGTGAAAGCTACTTCTGGCTTCTGGTGACGTCATCCGGGACGTCGTGAAAAATGCTTCAGACTTCTGATGACGTCATCGGGACGATCGTGAAAATGCTCTCGAAGCTTCTGATGACGTCATCGGGACTGTCAGTAGCAGAAAAGTACTTTGGGCTTCAGGTAACGTCACATCAGGACGTCGCTGAAAAATCGCTTCCGGACTTCTGATTTGACGCCATACGGACGTCGTGAAAAAATCCTTCGGGCTTCTGATTGACGTCATCGGGATCGTGAAAATAGCTTCCCGGGCCTCTGATGGCGTCATCGTGACCTCGTGAAAAATCGGCTTCCGGACTTCTGATTTGACGTCATCAGGGCGTCGCGAAATAAATACTTCCTGGGCTTCTTGATTTACGTCATCGGGACGTCGTAGAAGAAAAATGCTTCGGGCTTCTGATTACGTCATCGGGACGTCGTGGTGCTTCGGGCTTCTGGTGACGTCAGTCGGGGACGTCGTGAAAAATGCTTCGGGCTTCTGATGACGTCATCGGGACGTCGTGAAAAATGCTTCGAGCTTCTGATGACGTCAATCAGGACGTCGTTAAAAAATGAGCTTCCGGGCTTCTGATGACGTCATCGGGACGTCGTGAAAAGTGCTTCGAGCTTCTGATGACGTCAACGGGACGTCGTGAAAAGTACTTTGGGCTTCTGGTGACGTCATCGGGACGTCGTGAAAAATGCTTCAGACTTCTGATGACGCCATTACTGGGACGCGTCGTGAAAAATCCTTCGGGCTTTTGATGATGTCATCGGGACGTCGTGAAAAATGCTTCGGAGCTTCTGATGACGTCATCGGGACGTCGTGAAAATGCTTCGGGCCTCTGATGACGCCATCAGTCAGACGTACGTGAAAAGTCCTTCCGGGCTTCTTTGATGACGTCATCAGGGCGTCGTGAAAAATGCTTCCAGGCTTTTGATTGACGTCATCGGGACGTCGTGAAAAATGCTTCCGGGCTTCTATTGACGTCATCGTGACATCGTGAAAGTGCTTCGGACTTCTGATGACGTCATCAGGGCGTCGTGAAAAATGCCTCCGGCTTTTGATGGCGTATCCATCGGGACGTCGTGAAAAATCGTCAGGCTTCCTGATGACGTCATCGGGACGTCGTGAAAAATGGCTTCCGGGCTTCTGATTTGATCGTCATCGGGATGTCGTGAAAAGTACTTCTGGCTTCTGAGAAGGTGACGCGTCATCGGCCTCGTCATTATAAATGCTTCCGGGCTTCTGATGACGCCATCCTGGCTGATGACGTCACGTGAAAAATACTTCGGGCTTCTGATGACGTCATCGGGACGTCGTGAAGCTTCTGGCTTTCTGGTGACGTCATCGGGACGTCGTGAAAATCGCTTGCGGCTTCTGATGACGTCATCGGGGACGTCGTGAAAAATCGGGCCTTCAGGCGTCACCCAGAAGCCCGAAGCATTTTTCACGACATCCCGATGACGTCACCAGAAGCCCGAAGCTTTTTTTCACGACGTCCCGATGACGTAATCAGAAGCCTGAAGCATTTTTCACGACGTCCCGATGACGTCACCAGAAGCCAGAAGTGCTTTTCACGACGTCCCGATGACGTCATCAGAAGCCCGAAGCATTTTTCACGACGTCCCGATGACGTCATCAGAAGCCCGAAGCATTTTTCACGACGTCCCGATGACGTCACCAGAAGCCAGAAGTGCTTTTCACGACGTCCCGATGACGTCATCAGAAGCCCGAAGCATTTTTCACGACGTCCCGATGACGTCATCAGAAGCCCGGAGCATTTTTCACGTCGTCCCGATGACGGCATCAAAAGCCCCAAGCAATTTTCACGACGTCCTGATGACGTCATCAGAAGCCCGGAAGCACTTTTCACGACGTCCCGATGACGTCATCAGAAGCCCGAAGGATTTTTCACGACGTCCCGATGACGTCATCAGAAGCCCGAAGCATTTTTCACGACGTCCCGATGACGTCATCAGTAAGCCCGAAGATCTTTTCACGACATCCCGATGACGTCATCAGAAGCCCGAAGCATTTTTCACGACGTCCCGATGACGTCATCAGAAGCCCGAAGCATTTTTCACGACGTCCCGATGACGTCATCAGAAGCCCGAAGCATTTTTCACGACGTCCCGATGACGTCATCAGAAGCCCGAAGCATTTTTCACGACGTCCCGATGACGTCATCAGAAGCCCGAAGGATTTTTCACGACGTCCCGATGACGTCATCAGAAGCCCGAAGCATTTTTAACGACGTCCCGATGACGTCATCAGAAGCCTGAAGAAGATTTTCACGATGTCCCGATGACGTCATCAGAAGCCCGAACCACTTTTCCCGACGCCCCGATGACGTCATCAGAACCCCGAAGCATTTTTCACGACGTCCCGATGACGTCATCAGATGCCGGAAGCATTTTTCACGACGTCCCGATGACGTCATCAGAAACCCGAAGCACTTTTCACGACGTCGCAATGACGTCATCAGAAGCCCGGAGCACTTTTCACGACGTCCCGATGACGTTATCAGAAGTCTGAAGCACTTTTCACGACGTCCCGATGACGTCATCAGAAGCCCGGAGCACTTTTCACGACGTCCCGATGACGTCATCAGAAGCCCGAAGCATTTTTCACGACGTCCCGATGACGTCATCAGAAGCCCGAAGCATTTTTCACGACGTCCCGATGACGTCATCAGAAGCCCGAAGCATTTTTCACGACGTCCCGATGACGTCATCAGAAGCCCGAAGCATTTTTCACGACGTCCCGATGACGTCATCAGAAGCCCGAAGCATTTTTCACGACGTCCCGATGACGTCATCAGAAGCCCGAAGCATTTTTCACGACGTCCCGATGACGTCATCAGAAGCCCGAAGCATTTTTCACGACGTCCCGATGACGTCATCAGAAGCCCGAAGCATTTTTCACGACGTCCCGATGACGTCATCAGAAGCCCGAAGCACTTTTCACGACGTCCCCATGACGTCATCAGAAGCCCGAAGCATTTTTCACGACGTCCCGATGACGTCATCAGAAGCCCGAAGCATTTTTCACGACATCCCGATGACGTCATCAGAAGCCCGAAGCATTTTTCACGACGTCCCGATGACGTCATCAGAAGTCCGAAGCATTTCTAACGACGTGCCGATGACGTCACCAGAAGCCCTAAGTACTTTTCACGACATCCCGATGACGTCATCAGAAGCCCGAAGCATTTTTCACGACGTCCCGATGACGTCATCAGAAGCCCGAAGCATTTTTCACGACGTCCCGATGACGTCATCAAAAGCCCGAAGCATTTTTCACGACCTCCCGATGACGTCATCAGAAGCCCGAAGCATTTTTCACGACGTCCCGATGACGTCATCAGAAGCCCGAAGCATTTTTCACGACGTCCCGATGACGTCATCAGAAGCCCGAAGCATTTTTTCACGACGTCCCGATGACGTCATCAGAAGCCCGAAGCATTTTTCACGACGTCCCGATGACGTCATCAGAAGCCCGAAGCATTTTTCACGACGTCCCGATGACGTCATCAGAAGCCCGAAGCATTTTTCACGACGTCCCGATGACGTCATCAGAAGCCCGAAGCATTTTTCACGACGTCCCGATGACGTCATCAGAAGCCCGAAGCATTTTTCACGACGTCCCGATGACGTCATCAGAAGCTCGAAGCACTTTTCACGACGTCCCGATGACGTCATCAGAAGCCCGAAGCATTTTTCACGACGTCCCGATGACGTCATCAGAAGCCCGAAGCATTTTTAACGACGTCCCGATGACGTCATCAGAAGCTCGAAGCATTTTTCACGACGTCCCGATGACGTCATCAGAAGCCCGAAGCATTTTTCACGACGTCCCGATGACGTCACCAGAAGCCCGAAGCATTTTTCACGACGTCCCGATGACGTCATCAGAAGCCCGAAGCATTTTTCACGACGTCCCGATGACGTCATCAGAAGCCCGAAGCATTTCTAACGACGTGCCGATGACGTCACCAGAAGCCCGAAGCATTTTTCACGACATCCCGATGACGTCATCAGAAGCCCGAAGCATTTTTCACGACGTCCCGATGACGTCATCAGAAGCCCGAAGCATTTTTCACGACGTCCCGATGACGTCATCAGAAGCCCGAAGCATTTTTTCACGACGTCCCGATGACGTCATCAGAAGCCCGAAGCACTTTTCACGACGTCCCGATGACGTCATCAGAAGCTCGAAGCATTTTTCACGACGTCCCCATGACGTCATCAGAAGCCCGAAGCATTTTTCACGACGTCCCGATGCCGTCATCAGAGGCCCGAACCATTTTCACGACGTCCCGATGACGTCATCAGAAGCTCGAAGCATTTTTTTTGACGTCCCGATGACGTCATCAGAAGCCCGAAGCATTTCTAACGACGTGCCGATGACGTCACCAGAAGCCCGAAGCATTTTTCACGACATCCCGATGACGTCATCAGAAGCCCGAAGCATTTTTCACGACGTCCCGATGACGTCATCAGAAGTCCGAAGCATTTCTAACGACGTGCCGATGACGTCACCAGAAGCCCTAAGCACTTTTCACGACGTCCCCATGACGTCATCTGAAGCCCGAAGCATTTTTCACGACGTCCCGATGACGTCATCAGAAGCCCGAAGCATTTTTAACGACGTCCCAATGACGTCATCAGAAGCTCGAAGCATTTTTTTTGACGTCCCGATGACGTCATCAGAAGCCCGAAGCATTTTTCACGACGTCCCGAATCAGAAGCCCGAAGCATTTTTCACGACATCCCGATGACGTCATCAGAAGCCCGAAGCATTTTTCACGACGTCCCGATGACGTCATCAGAAGCCCGAAGCATTTTTCACGACGTCCCGATGACGTCATCAGAAGCCCGAAGCATTTTTCACGACGTCCCGATGACGTCATCAGAAGCCCGAAGCATTTTTCACGACGTCCCGATGACGTCATCAGAAGCCCCAAGCATTTTTCACGACGTCCCGATGACGTCATCAGAAGCCCGAAAGCATTTTTCACGACGTCCCGATGACGTCATCAGAAGCCCGAAGCATTTTTCACGACGTCCCGATGACGTCATCAGAAGCCCGAAGCACTTTTCACGACGTCCCGATGACGTCATCAGAAGCCCGAAGCATTTTTCACGACGTCCCGATGACGTCATCAGAAGCCCGAAGCATTTTTCACGACGTCCCGATGACGTCATCAGAAGCCCGAAGCATTTTTCACGACGTCCCGATGACGTCATCAGAAGCCCGAAGCATTTTTCACGACGTCCCGATGACGTCATCAGAAGCCCGAAGCATTTTTCACGACGTCCCGATGACGTCATCAGAAGCCCGAAGCATTTTTCACGACGTCCCGATGACGTCATCAGAAGCCCGAAGCATTTTTCACGACGTCCCGATGACGTCATCAGAAGCCCGAAGCATTTTTCACGACGTCCCGATGACGTCATCAGAAGCCCGAAGCATTTTTCACGACGTCCCGATGACGTCATCAGAAGCCCGAAGCATTTTTCACGACGTCCCGATGACGTCATCAGAAGCCCGAAGCATTTTTCACGACGTCCCGATGACGTCATCAGAAGCCCGAAGCATTTTTCACGACGTCCCGATGACGTCATCAGAAGCCCGAAGCATTTTTCACGACGTCCCGATGACGTCATCAGAAGCCCGAAGCATTTTTCACGACGTCCCGATGACGTCATCAGAAGCCCGAAGCATTTTTCACGACGTCCCGATGACGTCATCAGAAGCCCGAAGCATTTTTCACGACGTCCCGATGACGTCATCAGAAGCCCGAAGCATTTTTCACGACGTCCCGATGACGTCATCAGAAGCCCGAAGCATTTTTACCACGTCCCGATGACGTCATCAGAAGCCCGAAGCATTTTTCACGACGTCCCGATGACGTCATCAGAAGCCCGAAGCATTTTTCACGACGTCCCGATGACGTCATCAGAAGCCCGAAGCATTTTTCACGACGTCCCGATGACGTCATCAGAAGCCCGAAGCATTTTTCACGACGTCCCGATGACGTCATCAGAAGCCCGAAGCATTTTTCACGACGTCCCGATGACGTCATCAGAAGCCCGAAGCATTTTTCACGACGTCCCGATGACGTCATCAGAAGCCCGAAGCATTTTTCACGACGTCCCGATGACGTCATCAGAAGCCCGAAGCATTTTTCACGACGTCCCGATGACGTCATCAGAAGCCCGAAGCATTTTTCACGACGTCCCGATGACGTCATCAGAAGCCCGAAGCATTTTTCACGACGTCCCGATGACGTCATCAGAAGCCCGAAGCATTTTTCACGACGTCCCGATGACGTCATCAGAAGCCCGAAGCATTTTTCACGACGTCCCGATGACGTCATCAGAAGCCCGAAGCATTTTTCACGACGTCCCGATGACGTCATCAGAAGCCCGAAGCATTTTTCACGACGTCCCGATGACGTCATCAGAAGCCCGAAGCATTTTTCACGACGTCCCGATGACGTCATCAGAAGCCCGAAGCATTTTTCACGACGTCCCGATGACGTCATCAGAAGCCCGAAGCATTTTTCACGAGGTCCCGATGGCGTCATCACAAACCCGGAAGCATTTTTCACGACGTCCCGATGACGTCATCAGAAGCCCGAAGCATTTTTCACGACGTCCCGATGACGTCATCAGAAGCCCGAAGCATTTTTCACGACGTCCCGATGACGTCATCAGAAGCCCGAAGCATTTTTCACGACGTCCCGATGACGTCATCAGAAGCCCGAAGCATTTTTCACGACGTCCCGATGACGTCATCAGAAGCCCGAAGCATTTTCACGACGTCCCGATGACGTCATCAGAAGCCCGAAGCATTTTTCACGACGTCCCGATGACGTCATCAGAAGCCCGAAGCATTTTTCACGACGTCCCGATGACGTCATCAGAAGCCCGAAGCATTTTTCACGACGTCCCGATGACGTCATCAGAAGCCCGAAGCATTTTTCACGACGTCCCGATGACGTCATCAGAAGCCCGAAGCATTTTTCACGACGTCCCGATGACGTCATCAGAAGCCCGAAGCATTTTTCACGACGTCCCGATGACGTCATCAGAAGCCCGAAGCATTTTTCACGACGTCCCGATGACGTCATCAGAAGCCCGAAGCATTTTTCACGACGTCCCGATGACGTCATCAGAAGCCCGAAGCATTTTTCACGACGTCCCGATGACGTCATCAGAAGCCCGAAGCATTTTTCACGACGTCCCGATGACGTCATCAGAAGCCCGAAGCATTTTTCACGACGTCCCGATGACGTCATCAGAAGCCCGAAGCATTTTTCACGACGTCCCGATGACGTCATCAGAAGCCCGAAGCATTTTTCACGACGTCCCGATGACGTCATCAGAAGCCCGAAGCATTTTTCACGACGTCCCGATGACGTCATCAGAAGCCCGAAGCATTTTTCACGACGTCCCGATGACGTCATCAGAAGCCCGAAGCATTTTTCACGACGTCCCAATGACGTCATCAGAAGCCCGAAGCATTTTTCACGACGTCCCGATGACGTCATCAGAAGCCCGAAGCATTTTTCACGACGTCCCGAATCAGAAGCCCGAAGCATTTTTCACGACGTCCCGATGACGTCCTCAAAAGCCCGAAGCATTTTTCACGACGTCCCGATGGCGTCATCAGAAGCTTGAAGCATTTTTCACGACGTCCTAATAACGTCATCAGAAGCCCGAAGCATTTTTCACGACGTCCCGATGACGTCATCAGAAGCCCGAAGCATTTTTCACGACGTCCCGATGACGTCATCAGAAGCCCGAAGCATTTTTCACGACGTCCCGATGACGTCATCAGAAGCCCGAAGCATTTTTCACGACGTCCCGATGACGTCATCAGAAGCCCGAAGCATTTTTCACGACGTCCCGATGACGTCATCAGAAGCCCGAAGCATTTTTCACGACGTCCCGATGACGTCATCAGAAGCCCGAAGCATTTTTCACGACGTCCCGATGACGTCATCAGAAGCCCGAAGCATTTTTCACGACGTCCCGATGATGTCATCAGAAGCGAGAAGCATTTTTCACGACGTCCCGACGACGTCATCAGAAGCCCGAAGCATTTTTCACGGCGTCCCGATGACGTCATCAGAAGCCCGAATCATTTTTCACGACGTCCCGATGACGTCATCAGAAGCCCGAAGCATTTTTCACGACGTCCCGATGGCGTCATCAGAAGCTTGAAGCATTTTTCACGACGTCCCGGTGACGTCATCAGAAGCCCGAAGCATTTTTCACGACGTCCCGATGACGTCATCAGAAGCCCGAAGCATTTTTCACGACGTCCCGATGACGTCATCAGAAGCCCGAAGCATTTTTCACGACGTCCCGATGACGTCATCAGAAGCCCGAAGCATTTTTCACGACGTCCCGATGACGTCATCAGAAGCCCGAAGCATTTTTCACGACGTCCCGATGACGTCATCAGAAGCCCGAAGCATTTTTCACGACGTCCCGATGACGTCATCAGAAGCCCGAAGCATTTTTCACGACGTCCCGATGACGTCATCAGAAGCCCGAAGCATTTTTCACGACGTCCCGATGACGTCATCAGAAGCCCGAAGCATTTTTCACGACGTCCCGATGACGTCATCAGAAGCCCGAAGCATTTTTCACGACGTCCCGATGACGTCATCAGAAGCCCGAAGCATTTTTCACGACGTCCCGATGACGTCATCAGAAGCCCGAAGCATTTTTCACGACGTCCCGATGACGTCATCAGAAGCCCGAAGCATTTTCACGACGTCCCGATGACGTCATCAGAAGCCCGAAGCATTTTTCACGACGTCCCGATGACGTCATCAGAAGCCCGAAGCATTTTTCACGACGTCCCGATGACGTCATCAGAAGCCCGAAGCATTTTTCACGACGTCCCGATGACGTCATCAGAAGCCCGAAGCATTTTTCACGACGTCCCGATGACGTCATCAGAAGCCCGAAGCATTTTTCACGACGTCCCGATGACGTCACCAGAAGCCCGAAGCTTTTTTTCACGACGTCCCGATGACGTCCTCAGAAGCCCGAAGCATTTTTCACGACGTCCCGATGACGTCATCAGAAGCCCGAAGCATTTTTCACGACGTCCCGATGACGTCATCAGAAGCCCGAAGCATTTTTCACGACGTCCCGATGACGTCATCAGAAGCCCGAAGCATTTTTCACGACGTCCCGATGACGTCATCAGAAGCCCGAAGCATTTTTCACGACGTCCCGATGACGTCATCAGAAGCCCGAAGCATTTTTCACGACGTCCCGATGACGTCATCAGAAGCCCGGACGCATTTTTCACGACGTCCCGATGACGTCATCAGAAGCCCGAAGCATTTTTCACGACGTCCCGATGACGTCATCAGAAGCCCGAAGCATTTTTCACGACGTCCCGATGACGTCATCAGAAGCCCGAAGCACTTTTCACGACGTCCCGATGACGTCATCAGAGGCCCGAAGCATTTTCACGACGTCCCGATGACGTCATCAGAAGCCCGGAAGCATTTTTCACGACGTCCCGATGACGTCATCAGAAGCCCGGAAGCATTTTTCCCGACCTCCCGATGACGTCATCAGAAGCCCGAAGCATTTTTCACGACGTCCCGATGACGTCATCAGAAGCCCGAAGCATTTTTCACGACGTCCCGATGACGTCATCAGAAGCCCGAAGCATTTTTCACGACGTCCCGATGACGTCATCAGAAGCCCGAAGCATTTTTCACGACGTCCCGATGACGTCATCAGAAGCCCGAAGCATTTTTCACGACGTCCCGATGACGTCATCAGAAGCCCGAAGCATTTTTCACGACGTCCCGATGACGTCATCAGAAGCCCGAAGCATTTTTCACGACGTCCCGATGACGTCACCAGAAGCCCGAAGCTTTTTTCACGACGTCCCGATGACGTAATCAGAAGCCCGAAGCATTTTTCACGACGTCCCGATGACGTCATCAGAAGCCCGAAGCATTTTTCACGACGTCCCGATGACGTCATCAGAAGCCCGAAGCATTTTTCACGACGTCCCGATGACGTCACCAGAAGCCCGAAGCTTTTTTTCACGACGTCCCGATGACGTAATCAGAAGCCTGAAGCATTTTTCACGACGTCCCGATGACGTCATCAGAAGCCCGAAGCATTTTTCACGACGTCCCGATGACGTCATCAGAAGCCCGAAGCATTTTTCACGACGTCCCGATGACGTAATCAGAAGCCTGAAGCATTTTTCACGACGTCCCGATGACGTCATCAGAAGTCCGAAGCACTTTTCACGAGGTCACAATGACGTCATCAGAGGCCCGAAGCATTTTCACGACGTCCCAATGACGTCATCAGAAGCCCGAAGCATTTTTCACGACGTCCCGATGACGTCATCAAAAGCCCGAAGCATTTTTCACGACCTCCCGATGACGTCATCAGAAGTCCGAAGCACTTTTCACGAGGTCACGATGACGTCATCAGAGGCCCGAAGCATTTTTCACGACGTCCCGATGACGTCATCAGAAGCCCGAAGCATTTTTCACGACGTCCCGATGACGTCATCAGAAGCCCGAAGGATTTTTCACGACGTCCCGATGGCGTCATCAGAAGCCCGAAGCATTTTTCACGACGTCCCGATGACGTCACCAGAAGCCCAAAGTACTTTTCACGACGTCCCGTTGACGTCATCAGAAGCTCGAAGCACTTTTCACGACGTCCCGATGACGTCATCAGAAGCCCGAAGCATTTTTCACGACGTCCCGATGACGTCATCAGAAGCCCGAAGCATTTTTAACGACGTCCCGATGACGTCATCAGAAGCTCGAAGCATTTTTCACGACGTCCCGATGACGTCATCAGAAGCCCGAAGCATTTTTCACGACGTCCCGATGACGTCATCAGAAGCCCGAAGCATTTTTCACGACGTCCCGATGACGTCATCAGAAGCCCGAAGCATTTTTCACGACGTCCCGATGACGTCATCAGAAGCCCGAAGCATTTTTCACGACGTCCCGATGACGTCACCAGAAGCCCGAAGCTTTTTTCACGACGTCCCGATGACGTAATCAGAAGCCCGAAGCATTTTTCACGACGTCCCGATGACGTCATCAGAAGCCCGAAGCATTTTTCACGACGTCCCGATGACGTCATCAGAAGCCAGAAGTGCTTTTCACGACGTCCCGATGACGTCATCAGAAGCCCGAAGCATTTTTCACGACGTCCCGATGACGTCATCAGAAGCCCGAAGCATTTTTCACGACGTCCCGATGACGTCATCAGAAGCCCGAAGCACTTTTCACGACGTCCCGATGACGTCATCAGAAGCCCGAAGCATTTTTCACGACGTCCCGATGACGTCATCAGAAGCCCGAAGCATTTTTCACGACGTCCCGATGACGTCATCAGAAGCCCGAAGCATTTTTCACGACGTCCCGATGACGTCACCAGAAGCCCAAAGTACTTTTCACGACGTCCCGATGACGTCATCAGAAGCCCGAAGCATTTTTCACGACGTCCCGATGACGTCACCAGAAGCCAGAAGTGCTTTTCACGACGTCCCGATGACGTCATCAGAAGCCCGAAGCATTTTTCACGACGTCCCGATGACGTCATCAGAAGTCCGAAGCACTTTTCACGAGGTCACGATGACGTCATCAGAGGCCCGAAGCATTTTTCACGACGTCCCGATGACGTCATCAGAAGCCCGAAGCATTTTTCACGACGTCCCGATGACGTCATCAGAAGCCCGAAGGATTTTTCACGACGTCCCGATGGCGTCATCAGAAGCCCGAAGCATTTTTCACGACGTCCCGATGACGTCATCAGAAGTCCGAAGCACTTTTCACGAGGTCACGATGACGTCATCAGAGGCCCGAAGCATTTTTCACGACGTCCCGATGACGTCATCAGAAGCCCGAAGCATTTTTCACGACGTCCCGATGACGTCATCAGAAGCCCGAAGCATTTTTCACGACGTCCCGATGGCGTCATCAGAAGCCCGAAGCATTTTTCACGACGTCCCGATGACGTCATCAGAAGCCCGAAGCACTTTTCACGACGTCCCGATGACGTCATCAGAAGCCCGAAGCATTTTTCACGACGTCCCGATGACGTCATCAGAAGCCCGAAGCATTTTTAACGACGTCCCGATGACGTCATCAGAAGCTCGAAGCATTTTTCACGACGTCCCGATGACGTCATCAGAAGCCCGAAGCATTTTTCACGACGTCCCGATGACGTCATCAGAAGCCCGAAGCATTTTTCACGAGGTCCCGATGACGTCATCAGAAGCCCGAAGCATTTTTCACGACGTCCCGATGACGTCACCAGAAGCCCGAAGCTTTTTTTCACGACGTCCCGATGACGTAATCAGAAGCCTGAAGCATTTTTCACGACGTCCCGATGACGTCATCAGAAGCCCGAAGCATTTTTCACGACGTCCCGATGACGTCACCAGAAGCCAGAAGTGCTTTTCACGACGTCCCGATGACGTAATCAGAAGCCTGAAGCATTTTTCACGACGTCCCGATGACGTCACCAGAAGTCCGAAGCACTTTTCACGAGGTCACGATGACGTCATCAGAGGCCCGAAGCATTTTTCACGACGTCCCGATGACGTCACCAGAAGCCAGAAGTGCTTTTCACGACGTCCCGATGACGTCATCAAAAGCCCGAAGCATTTTTCACGACGTCCCGATGACGTCATCAGAAGTCCGGAGCACTTTTCACGAGGTCACGATGACGTCATCAGAGGCCCGAAGCATTTTTCACGACGTCCCGATGGCGTCATCAGAAGCCCGAAGCATTTTTCACGACGTCCCGATGACGTCATCAGAAGCCCTAAGGATTTTTCACGACGTCCCGATGGCGTCATCAGAAGCCCGAAGCATTTTTCACGACGTCCCGATGACGTCACCAGAAGCCCAAAGTACTTTTCACGACGTACCGTTGACGTCATCAGAAGCTCGAAGCACTTTTCACCACGTCCCGATGACGTCATCAGAAGCCCGAAGCATTTTTCACGACGTCCCGATGACGTCATCAGAAGCCCGAAGCATTTTTAACGACGTCCCGATGACGTCATCAGAAGCCCGAAGCATTTTTAACGACGTCCCGATGACGTCATCAGAAGCTCGAAGCATTTTTCACGACGTCCCGATGACGTCATCAGAAACCCGAAGCATTTTTCACGACGTCCCGATGACGTCATCAGAAGCCCGAAGCATTTTTCACGAGGTCCCGATGACGTCATCAGAAGCCCGAAGCATTTTTCACGACGTCCCGATGACGTCACCAGAAGCGCGAAGCTTTTTTTCACGACGTCCCGATGACGTAATCAGAAGCCTAGAGCATTTTTCACGACGTCCCGATGACGTCATCAGAAGCCCGAAGCATTTTTCACGACGTCCCGATGACGTCACCAGAAGCCAGAAGTGCTTTTCACGACGTCCCGATGACGTAATCAGAAGCCTGAAGCACTTTTCACGACGTCCCAATGACGTCATCAGAAGCCCGAAGCACTTTTAACGATGTCCCGATGACGTCATCAGAAGCACGGAGCACTTTTTACCACGTCCTGATGACGTCATCAGAAGCCCGGAGCACTTTTTACGACGTCCTGATGACGTCATCAGAAGCCCGGAGCACTTTTAACGACGTCCTGATGACGTCATCAAAAGCCCGAAGCACTTTTCATGACGTCCCGATGACGTCATCAGAAGCTCGAAGCACTTTTCACGACGTCCCGATGACGTCATCAGAAGCCCGAAGCACTTTTAACGATGTCCCGATGACGTCATCAGAAGCCCGAAGCACTTTTAGCGCTGTCCCGATGACGTCATCAGAAGCCCGGAGCACTTTTTACGACGTCCTGATGACGTCATCAGAAGCCCGAAGGATTTTTCATGACGTCCCGATGACGTCATCAGAGGCCCTAAGCACTTTTAGCGATGTCCCGATGACGTCATCAGAAGCCCGGAGCACTTTTTACGACGTCCTGATGACGTCATCAGAAGCCCGAAGCACTTTTAGCGCTGTCCCGATGACGTCATCAGAAGCCCGGAGCACTTTTTACGACGTCCTGATGACGTCATCAGAAGCCCGAAGGATTTTTCACGACGTCCCGATGGCGTCATCAGAAGCCCGAAGCATTTTTCACGACGTCCCGATGACAAAATCACAAAGTTCATGTCTGAGGGTGTATTGTGCCTTTAAGTGGTGCAAAAGTATAGGTTCACCTGTGAAAATAATCATATATCCAAACTTCAACAGCAAATAAAACACACCTAATAGTCAATGAGGCCTCCTTTATTTACACAAACATCAAAAATCCTATTTGGCATACTTTTAACTAGATTATCGATCACTGTTTGGTCTACACTCGCCCATGCATCTAGAATGGCAACCTTCAGATCAGAAATCGAGGAAAAGGTGGTGCCATTCTTATACACCTTCCGCACAAGAATTCCCCACAAGTTCTCCAATGGATTTAGATCGGGAGAACATGCGGTCCATTCCATAACGGTCACGCTGTGCGCCTCTAGCCACGTAGAAGTTGATTGCGACGCGTGGATTGACGCATTGTCATGTTGAAAAACAAGATCTAGTCATCGATATCTTCTGAGATATGGCAGTCGATGGTCACGAAGCACCTTTTGGTAGTCAAGGCTGATCCGTCACCACAAAAAGCAGCCCAGACCATCAGACTGCCTCCTCCAAAATTGCGCTTCGAGAATAACCGTTTTTCTTTCCGCAGATCCCTCCAGTAGTGGGTTCTACCATCTGGGCCATCCGAACTCCATTTTTTCTCGTGAAAAAATACGACCTTGAATGCAGAAGTAGTAACTTTTCAAACTTCCCGACAAAGGCTGTGGCAACCTGCCTCTCTCCATTTTGTGGCCATGTTGGTACGAGCAGAACGCAACCTCGCCGACTTGTGAAAGGGTGTTAGGCGCGGTGCAGGTCTCATAATTTCACGGATAATGTGCGGACAGCGGTGGAGAGACCGGAGTACCGTCCATTCCGAGACCGGAAGATCCAAATGCCCTCCGATGTCGTTTGCGGACTGCATGCTGTTCGATGCTTCACGAGCAATATGCATCTCCTCCCGCCTCGAAAGCTTTCTCGGTCGACCAGTTTCTTTCTTCTTCTTGTACTGCATCGGATTCTTCAAGTATCTAAGGTGCGTCCGAATGAGAATGGCGGCCCATGCGGCCGGCGTGCTTGGCAGGCGGCCGCCGCGTTCGCCGCTTCCGGACGAGCATGCGAAAAAACCCCACCGCCATTAACTACCAACGGGGCCGGCACCGGCTAGCAGCAAGCACTGCGCCGATCACTCAGCTCCGCTGACGGGGGGAGAGGGGACAGCCGTTGTTCAAATCCAACACTCGTCCGAGGACGGTGCATGCGACGGCCGCCTGCCAAGCACGCCGACCGCGTGGACCGCCATTCTCATTCGGGCTTACTTTATTGATACAGTTGTGCGATGTTCCCAGTTGCGACGCAATCCTTCTGTTGGGGATACGTGCTTCATGTAGGGCGTCCACTTGAGCCCACTCAACAGCAGAAAGCTTCATCCCCCTCGGCATCACTTGGAACAATCATAGAAACTGTCTCCATGTCACCAATTGAGAAACTTATACCTAACTTGAAATGGGAAAATTCGTTGAAGTAAAAAGGATTAGTGTGGACCTATACTTTTGCACCGCTTAAGATGGGCACTTTCTCCCAAAACAAGCAGTATTTCTTAACCAATTGACCGATTGTTCTGGAGCACTGCCTACAAGGGTTTTCAGCACTCCTAAATCCATTGGAACTGTTCTCGTAATGCGAAGTCTAGGGCTCGGTCTCTTGAATGCGAAAATTAGGGTGGATCTATACTTTTGCACCGCACTGTATGTTTCAAAAGCTTGCCGTAAGGAGGGCTCCTCGCCTTCGTTTTTTCTCCGAAAAAGGGATATTCCTACGGGAGTCCCTCTCCTGAGGAGCTCAAGCGGAGACGGGAGCACCGTTATTCTAATCGTATCGCTTCTGGTGACAGCTCAATCCGCCCGCTTGATGGCACTGGTCCCATAGTTGTATCGGACGAATCTAGCTTTTTCATGTTCACTCATCCCTCCGTACCACTCAAGGAAACCTGTAGCTTTTCTGCGGCGTCACTGTAATGTCTTGAAATGTTTTTACGCCAATATAAGATCGGTTTCAAAAGAACTCGGACTATATACAATTTGTTTTGCCGCGAAAGTATGATATATACTCTTTTTCTGAGACTTGTCCCAAGCCAAACCACTCGAAATCTTCATTGTTAGGTGATATGGCCGGTGAACAGAAGCTGTACGTTGCGACAGACCGATAAAAAAGTGGAGGAGTAACGCTACTCCTACGCACTCAACTATCTGTGTCCGTAGTGCTATCAGAGTCAGTAGAAAATGCAAACGAAATAATATGTAATGATGTATTCTATGATAGTTTCAGTTTTCGAATCATTGTAGTTATAGCGCGCCCTCTTGCACTGTCTCTGAAACTGAGCAACTTGTAAAAGTTTTGGGGGATTTGGTCGCCTGCGAAATCAACAGGTAGTGGTCGGTGACTTTAATATGCCTTAATTCAGTCCATCTTCTAAGGAATGCTCTACTTTTTCTTCATTGGAAGAGATAGGGTGGTAGTAAACCTTATTATGATAAGGTGACCTGAAAATCATTTGGACAAGTTTCAGGTCACCTTAATTTCTTATTGATTTCTGACCTGGAATTGCTAACAACCCGCACCGAACATGATTCTGAGCTTTTTTCAGGACATTTTTGATATCTACTTTCAAAATCCACTCAAATCAACTAACTGCCGCATATGACCTGGAAGTGGGGTGTGAGCGACTTTAGAGTAGCGGTTCTTTATTGAAAAAGCTGCCTAGAAAGTTCGTGTCTCTACAAAGACAAAGCACTTAGAAAAGTTTTTTTTCTTGATGTTTCCATAGCATCTCGTTAGAGAAGAAACCCATCTTGTTGATTATTAGGGCCTTACATGGGCACAAGGAGTCACTGCGACAGTATAGAGATTCTCTACACACCAAATTGGTAACTATTTCTATTTTTATTATTCCCATTACTATTTTTTTAATTTTTTTGTTCTTACTACCGGGCTTTTTTACTTGATATTATTGTGAGCAGCTGACACAAGTTTATGGCCAGCACTGTAGTTCGCGGCTACTAACAACCTACGAGAGGCAGCTCCTTGAAAAGCGTTCACCCCATTAATCTTACCTGGCCCTTACAAAGTCGCACTAATATAGTCAACGCGGAATGTTCCGTCGGGTTGATGTTATCTGCGTCTGTAAGCCTCTATGAATACGGCAAGCAGTATTCACGTCTTCTCCGACTCAACGATGGGTTCCGCATTTATCGTGATGTCGCCGACAACAGCGTGCTCTTGTACTCATTGATTTCGCTTGAATTTCCACTCTTGGGATTGAACCTACAAAGTCAAATTTCGTGTGTGCCTTAGCCCTTAGCCCTACCATGCAGATTCTTCAAAATGACAGCGATGTTGACCCTAACTTAATTGTACTCATCTTCTGTAATAAAAAAAAAACAAAACTCCCTTCGCGCGTGCGTGTGTACGCGTAGCTGCTCCTTTCATCACCCCTCCGCTCTCTCGCTGTCTATAGCCCCCACTCAGCACACGCGCGCGAGGGAACAGTGGAAAGAACGTCGTTGTTAGAGCCTGTTTCAGCCACTGAATGATTCTATATTATTCTTGGCTATGCAGTTCACTAAATAAAAAGATAAATAGAAGAAAAGATTTGGAAACAGAAGTTATTTCAAGATGACACTGATTTGTTGTTAATCAAGCACGCCACAAAACATATAAATCGACGTCCTGTCTTCCGTCGATCTTCCGTCGAAGCTGCACAAACCTGAAAACATACTCCATTCAGATAACCAGCACAAGGTCAAGCCAAATACGATTTTTCATAACTTAGTAATCAACTGAAACCTTTTTTTATACACCACACATTTTTTTCTTTTTCCACTGCTCTGTTTCAGGGTATTTTTTCCTACTTCCAATATGCGTTTTTCCTGAATCCCGGTTTTTTTAACGAGACAGGGGGAAATGGGGTATGGGCGGCGTCATGTCCTCGTCGGCCAATCGGCAACGCCTTAGGGGTCGTTTATCTTCCGCCGCGGCACGGGGAGATGCAATACAGTCATATCGATGAAGCAGCGCCGCCGCGAGGGGTTCAGTTTTTCTGCTCGGAATCCTCCAACGGCGCCGCACGCGGCCTCCGCCTGGATGCTGCCGCGCCGCCCGGGGAGAATAGGCGGCGCGGCGGCCGCGTGCGATCAAGTTCTTCCGAGGTCCTGGCCGTTGTTTAGTGCAGGCTGGGTTGTGAAAAACTCTTTTGAAATCATTTTTCTCTAGAGAAAATCTTTCAAAGAGTCTATCTGCTTCCGAGTGCGGTGTTATGACACAGAATATTATAGATTATTCTTTTGCAGGAGGAATCACTCATTACAATCGACCTTGTGCTATGTCAGAGCTACTTCAGGCTGTGTTTAGCCCCATTCTGCGATATCGCCTCCAGAAATTTGGCGTAGCCCGATTATACATCCTAGTGGCGCAATTTTTCAAGGGGCGCGCCGCGCCGCGGCAGAGGTATAAACGACCCCTTAACTGAGGAGAGACCTCCGATGATTGGACGACGGAAGGAGTAAATCTACCCCCCCGTACTCCCATCTTCTCTGTAAATGTTCCACTAAAGCCTCCCTCAGACCTCCCTGCTATCGTCGCACTTATACCTTAAAAGTACTGAATGCTTGGAATACGCAATAGAAAATTTGAAAATTTGAAAATTTGAGGGAAGAGGACAGACGGAAGTAAAATAAGCTCCTTAGATGGTGAGGCTATTAAGTTTTTTTTTTCAAAACTCAGGATTTTTAATGTTTAGGCCAGTGACAATAACTGAATTTCAAATTTCAGAGAAAAAACATTACTGTTTAAAACATTTCGCTCGTGAAAAAGGACAATGAGCCCAATTTTCAGACATATGGGGAATTTTCTCCCCAAATGGCAGAATTACATACGTGACCGGAATTTTCCACCAACTCCCCAATGCAGCAGAATCACTATTATTCGGCGGAGAACGGGCCCGCGCCACCTTTTTTTGCTCATCAAAGACTCCGTACTAGTCCAGGACATTCCTCCTCCTTCAAAATCGGAAGAATTCGAGAGACTAACGCGTAGCATTTCCTCATGAAATGAGAAACCTAATTCGAGTTTAATCCTTATTATTCAGAGCCTGGGAAATTGCGATGCGGGAACAGTTTTGCCAAAATAATGGCTGATTTACCCAGATGGCTCGGCGCCGGTTGTTGAGTTCCAGAGACGGGTCTGAGCTGCGCAGGAAAGGAGGGATCCGAGCTCATCCGGGAGACCAAGTTGACCAGTCTCAATAAGGGTGTACACAGTTTCGGAACTTTTTTTTATGAAGAATTCGATTACACCGTCCAACTTACGTCAAATTTTGTTTTGACCAAGCTATAGTGAAGGTTTTATTTATAGTGTAAGCCCTTCTAGAACCCCGTTCTAGGGGGTGGGTCTGAGAAAATCGCCAAAAATTTGGCCAAATCACGCTCCTGAAGGGTCTGAGTGAAATTGGCACACTTCGTACAGTACCCTGTGTCGGAAAATATCTCGAGCTTGTGGAACAGTGAAAAATAAGTGACTTGAGGCCGGATTCATGAAAGCATTTTTCATAGCATTTTTCAAGTTAGCCTTATCGGCTAACCGCAACCTTTATCAGTTATTCACAGGCTTGATGACTCACTGATAACGATCGCGGTTAACCGATAACGCTAACTTACTAGGGAAAATGCTTTGATAAATCCGGCCTCAGATGATGAACTGGGGTCCGATTCGACCACATTAAGCTTTCAAGTCGACTAAAAAGCGGTTTCAACGAAGCGCAATACGGCTTCATGTACCTTCAACAGAACGTGGACGCGCTGTCCATCAAATTAGGGACGAGTTACAACACTCAATGTGTTAAACTTCACCACGACAAGCTTTCAATTCAATCATATGACGTCTTAAAGGCATAGACCAACTTCGGGGACAAAATATGAGATTTCCAGATGTTTTTGTGAAGTAAGTCCACTCTATAACACCTGCCAAGTGCGGAATTTCAATTCCTTCGAATAAGCGAGATACACTTCATCTACGCATTCGCTTTCAGTCCGCAAATTGCATATTGATCGCAAAAGCGTGCTGCGGCGCGGCTGCCAGTATCCTCAGACAGAAATGTGGGATTACCCTGTCGGTGGGATCATCCGGGCACCAAAGGCAAAAACTGCTGGGGTGACCCCAGTATCCCTGTCTGAGGATACTCGCAACCGCGCCGCAGCACGCTTCAGCAATCTGCGTGCACTTCGCGGACTGAACGACAATGCGTTGATGAACTGTATTTGAAGAAGCCACTTTGGCGCTCCCAGGAAACATTTGACACACCCCTCTCAGGCAAAAATTGGTCACTCAACCGGTCTCTTTTTGGGTGCATTTCGGTGCAAATCATAGTGACCGGTTGTGTCCCCGACAAGTTTTGGTGGTGGAGCTCGGTTTTCACCACCCGGTCAGCCTAATCGAGATTCGAAACACAGTTCCTTATGACCCGGGCAACCACTAGCCATGGCACACTCAATCAAACCCACGCCGTATACGGCGCACAATCTTCATGAAAGCGAGGGGTTCTCATGTCGATCGATAGGTGATGGCTAACATTTTTGCTGGGGTGGTAGTAAACTTGCCAAACTACGATGTTAACCAAGGCTTTTAATATCAATGTTAACTATGAGGTTATCAGTCTTGACTGAAATCGGCGTACTAAGCAAGTAAATATTTTAGGGCCACCACAAAAGTGAGTTGTAAGGTTCTCATAATCAACGGTTGAGAAAAACATAGTAGACCTGAAATTTTGAAAGAACGACTTTCATATCAACCGTCCACCAAGTTTTAGCCTAGCTGTTCCAGTGACAGATTCCTCCGGCCAGTTTCAACTGAAATCACGATTCTCGTTAAATTAAAAACATCGACGAGAAAAATCAGGATCGCCTAATACTTATCAAAACTGGATGAAAAATAAGCAACAGAGTTAAAACATTCAGCTGAATTAATCAATCAACGAAAGTAAGGCGAGAAGACGAGAAGGAGTGACTCTACAGAGAACAAGCATATGAGGCTGTCCACGTAAGATGGATTTAGATCAGAACACAAAAAAATTGCCGTTTTCAAAATTCATATCGCTAGAGCACCCCAAACAACTTAGGTGTGCGCTTCTAGAATTTTCAGAAAACTTTTTTTATGTTATGAAATCCCAAAGTTGGGATTTTTTGAACATTCCTTAGTCTAGATCCTCCATGGAAACAAATTCCTGTGATAAAAAAATCTTATTCGAGGTTATCGACTATGGGGAATCGATTGGCGTTATCGAAATTTTCAAAATTGCGCTCAGTTAAAAAATAATTTTCTTAATTTCTCTGAGCGCAGTACAGATAGAGACTATGCTTGAAAGATGCGCCGTGGTCGTTTCGGTTTATAAAAAATATGAAATCGAAAATAGAAAGACCCAAAAAACCTCATTTTTTGATCGAATGACGCTCACCGGCGAAAAAACCCTCAAGAGAGAGGCTGCTCATGCATTCCACCGCGCGCAAAATGGCTACAGTAGTTATAACTGATTGCGAGTAATCGATGTATATAGAATTTTAAAAAAGGCTATTTCATCTATTTAACATCATATCATGTGTTTAGTAACTTGGGGGATGAACATGGAATACAGTTAGAAGAGAAACGGAACAGAAACGCTTTATCGTAGACATTCGACACTACGTAGCTTGTGAATGAATGAGAAATTTGAATATCGTATTTTTAGGCCGGGATCATACTTCCCGCGACGAGCGACGCGATGCAATGTTTACCACCAATATCGACCGAAAATCGATATGCCCGATAGGCACTGTCGCTGTCGCTGGTCGCGGGAAGTACGATTCCGGCCTTACAGTACCCCCAATGAATGAATACATTGGATAATCACTTATGAAAATTTCAAAAAAAAAATTTCCGAATTTTTTTTTAGATTTTTACAAAATATTATTTCATTCGGAAAATTCAGTGATTCGGTTTTCGAAAACTGAACTATATGTTTCAAAATTCGTATAAATTTTCCAAATATTCATTCAAACCGATTAGAGAACAGTATTCAATCTATTTATTTATTCATTCGAAGTTGTTAAAAACGCTGTATTCCGAAAAAATCATTACGTAAATTGAGAAAAAGGTAATATTCGAAAAATTTCGGGAACTTTCAGAAATGATTATCCGAAGTATTTACTCATTTGGGGTACTGTAAGAATTCGATAATCAAATTTCTCTTTCATTCAAAAGCTACATAGTGTAGAATGTCTATGATAGAGCGTTTCTGTCCCGTTTCTCTTCGAACTGTATTCCATGTTCATCCCACAAGCTACTTGACACACTTTACGCTACCTCAGTGTGCAATGACCTCCCTAATTGTGGTGAGCGCGAAGCGCTCACCAGGATTTGGCTTTGATCTCTTCCCGCGCTGATGCCCTACAATGAGATTACCTATTCATACCGTCAACAGAGGTATGAGTTGTACACTATTCGACGCGCTGCAAGAAATTACATATGTGTGCAACTTTTCATCCCAACTGGTCCCCGCTTTCTAAAGTTATGACCTCTCAAAGTACGCAAAAACGTTCTCCACCACCGCCTCCGCCTCCGCCTCCGCCTCCGCCTCCGCCTCCGCCTCCGCCTCCGCCTCCGCCTCCGCCTCCGCCTCCGCCTCCACCTCCGTCCGTCGAAAACCATTTTTTTGGAAGGCGTGGACCAAATCGCTCAAAAATTTGTGAATAGAGGTAATCGGCCACGGGAATGACGAAAATAATTGTCAGAACTCACCATAATGACTTCTGGGCCCCTAACGGGCGTTTGAAACTCGGAAACCGGCCTCTCAAGAATAGTTTATGAAAATGGTGGGTTTTTCGTTATCAGTCATTGTTTTCTTAGACTCCATATAAACACCTTGCTCTCCAGGGTGGTGTACTTTGAACGTCCTTTGAACGCGGCACGTGTTCGTTCCATGCGCACCATCGATAAGAAGGCGTCGCAGGGTGTGCTGAAGTGTCGGTTGACTATGTGAGACCTCAGTAGGGGTGTGCAGGACGTCGTAGAATGTGGGCAGGGCCTCAGTAGGAGTATGCAGGACATCATCGAACGTGTGCAGGACCTTAGTAGGAGTGTGCAGGACATCATGGAACGTGTGCAGGACCCCAGTAGGGGTGTGCAGGACGTCGTAGAATGTGTGCAGGACCTCAGTAGGAGTGGGCAGGACATCATGGAACGTGTGCAAGACCTCAGTAGGAGTGTGCAGGACATCATGGAAGGTGTGGAAGACCTCAGTAGGAGTGTGCAGGACATCACGGGACCTTTGCAGGACCTCAGTAGGAGTGTGCAGGACATCATTGTACCTGCGCAGGACCTCAGTAGGAGTGTGCAGGACATCATTGTACCTGCGCAGGACCTCAGTAGGAGTGTGCAGGACATCATGGAACGTGTGCAGGACCCCAGTAGGGGTGTGCAGGACGTCGTAGAATGTGTGCAGGACCTCAGTAGGAGTGGGCAGGACATCATGGAACGTGTGCAAGACCTCAGTAGGAGTGTGCAGGACATCATGGAAGGTGTGCAAGACCTCAGTAGGAGTGTGCAGGACATCACGGGACCTGTGCAGGACCTCAGTAGGAGTGTGCAGGACATCATTGTACCTGCGCAGGAACTCAGTAGGAGTGTGCAGGACATCATTGTACCTGCGCAGGACCTCAGTAGGAGTGTGCAGGACATCATGGAACGTGTGCAGGACCTCAGTAGGAGTGTGCAGGACATCATGGAACGTGTGCAGGACCGTAGTAGGAGTGGGCAGGACATCATGGGACGTGTGCAGGACCCCAGTAGGGGTGTGCAGGACGTCGTGGAATGTGTGCAGGGCCTCAGTAAGGAGTATGCAGGACATCATCGAACGTGTGCAGGACCTTAGTAGGAGTGTGCAGGACATATTGGGACCTGTTCAGGACCTCAGTAGAAGTGTGCAGGACATTACGGAACGTGTGCAAGACCTTAGTAGGAGTGTGCAGGACATCATGGAACGTGTGCAAGACCTTAGTAGGAGTGTGCAGGACATCACGGGACCTGTGCAGGACCTCAGTAGGAGTGTGCAGGACATCATTGTACCTGCGCAGGAACTCAGTAGGAGTGTGCAGGACATCATTGTACCTGCGCAGGACCTCAGTAGGAGTGTGCAGGACATCATGGAACGTGTGCAGGACCTCAGTAGGAGTGTGCAGGACATCATGGAACGTGTGCAGGACCGTAGTAGGAGTGGGCAGGACATCATGGGACGTGTGCAGGACCCCAGTAGGGGTGTGCAGGACGTCGTGGAATGTGTGCAGGGCCTCAGTAGGAGTATGCAGGACATCATCGAACGTGTGCAGGACCTTAGTAGGAGTGTGCAGGACATATTGGGACCTGTTCAGGACCTCAGTAGAAGTGTGCAGGACATTACGGAACGTGTGCAAGACCTTAGTAGGAGTGGGCAGGACATCATGGAACGTGTGCAAGACCTTAGTAGGAGTGTGCAGGACATCACGGGACCTGTGCAGGACCTCAGTAGGAGTGTGCAGGACATCATTGTACCTGCGCAGGAACTCAGTAGGAGTGTGCAGGACATCATTGTACCTGCGCAGGACCTCAGTAGGAGTGTGCAGGACATCATGGAACGTGTGCAGGACCTCAGTAGGAGTGTGCAGGACATCATGGAACGTGTGCAGGACCGTAGTAGGAGTGGGCAGGACATCATGGGACGTGTGCAGGACCCCAGTAGGGGTGTGCAGGACGTCGTGGAATGTGTGCAGGGCCTCAGTAGGAGTATGCAGGACATCATCGAACGTGTGCAGGACCTTAGTAAGAGTGTGCAGGACATATTGGGACCTGTTCAGGACCTCAGTAGAAGTGTGCAGGACATTACGGAACGTGTGCAAGACCTTAGTAGGAGTGTGCAGGACATCATGGAACGTGTGCAAGACCTTAGTAGGAGTGTGCAGGACATCATGGAACGTGTGCAAGACCTTAGTAGGAGTGTGCAGGACATCATGGAACCTGTGCAGGATCCCAGTAGGGGTGTGCAGGACGTCGTTGAATGTGTGCAGGACCTCAGTAGGACTGTGCAGGACATCATGGAACGTGTGCAAGACCTTAGTAGGAGTGTGCAGGACATCATGGGACCTGTGCAGGACCTCAGTAGGAGTGTGCAGGACATCATGGAACGTGTGCAGGACCGTAGTAGGAGTGGGCAGGACATCATGGGACGTGTGCAGGACCCAGTAGGGGTGTGCAGGACGTCGTGGAATGTGTGCAGGACCTCAGTAGGAGTGTGCAGGACATCATGGAACGTGTGCAAGACCTTAGTAGGAGTGTGCAGGACATCATGGGACCTGTGCAGGACCTCGGTAGGAGTGTGCAGGACGTCATGGAACGTGTGCAAGACCTTAGTATGAGTGTGCAGGACATCATGGGACCTGTGCAGGACCTCAGTAGGAGTGTGCAGGACATCATGGGACCTGTGCAGGACCTCAGTAGGAGTGTGCAGGACATCATGGATCGTGTGCAAAACCTTAGTAGGAGTGTGCAGGACACCATGGGACCTGTGCAGGACCTCAGTAGGAGTGTGCAGGACATCATTGTACGTGTGCAGGACCGTAGTAGAAGTGGGCAGGACATCATGGGACGTGTGCAGGACCCCAGTAGGGGTGTGCAGGATGGGGTAGAATGTGTGCAGGACCTCAGTAGGAGTGTGCAGGACATTATGGGACCTGTGCAGCATCCCATTAGGGGTGTGCAGGACGTCGTATAATGTGTGCAGGACCTCAGTAGGAGTGTTCAGGACATTATGGGATCTGTGCAGGACCCCAGAAGGGGTGTGCAGGACGTCGTAGAATGTGTGCAGGACCTTAGTAGGAGTGTGCAGAACATCAAAGGACGTGCGCAGGACCTCCGTTTAATGTCCAGGACACCGTATGCAAGTCATGCCTCCGAATCAACAAGAGCGATAGGCAAGTGCGCCAGAACAAGGCTATCGTAATCTCACTCTAGTTGGCTCTAAAATTTTCTAAGTTCTGACTCCGAATTCGCTACATCTTCACCACCGGTGGTGTTGTTTTTCTGCTTGTAGTCCAGGCAGATCCTCAACTGCTGAACTCTGGAGAAGGACTGTGACACACCGCTCTTCACTTCTTTTATCTTTATCATTGATCAATTGGGTATCATCAAATTTGTTTAAGAGAGCCGAATAACATCATTCCTAAGATTACGGTGGTCCTCTTCTGGCGCACTTAACTATCGTTCGCGCTGGAAATCATTTTCCATTTTTCAGGCTCAATTTTATGATTGAGCCCGGTAGACCACACTGGTAAACTTTGGCGCGCCAAAAACGTTGGACGATGAGGTTGGAAGGCGTCAAAGATTAATATCCGCCACCAATTCTCACCAGTCATCTTGCACTTTTTCCTAGAATGTTGGTGCGACCGTAAGACAACAGGAAAAATAGTTACGGCACGAACTCCACATGCAGAAAAACTCCGAAAATATTTTGGCGCGAAATTCAAATTCGTATTTACAATGTGTTCCGATTGACTTTTTTATAATGAAGAAGGGAGTTGAAAGAAGAATGAAGGTTTTTCATGGGCCCCTTCAACATTTTCGTTCACTAGAGGGGCCAAGCTACCCAAAAACATGAAAAAATAATATACGGTTTTCTGCGCGTACGATGTCTTTAACTCTCGTTCTTGTTCCGAATCAGACATATGGGCCGGCGCAGACGAGCCACGTCAGCAAGAACCGGCGAAGTTTGGCTAGAGCGACTGACCCTGGGTCTATCTTAGACGGGGTGAGGCCACCCAAGATTCACTCGATGAAAAGTTCTGATAAAAGATGTCTGATACTGCTATCAATCATTGTTTTTATAGAAACGTCATGAAAATACTCCGACTGGTTGTCTTACCAATCGGTGGTTCATTTCACTTCTGTCTTGAATGGTGGGTGCCCCCCTCTCCCCCGTCTAGGATTGTGCCCCAACCCTGTACAGTTGGGTCATTTTAAAACTCATTTCTTCATTTTCTCGACTTTTAAATTCAAAAAGTATATGCCTTGTATCTTGTCTGTAGGAAGCCGCGTTGCAACAATTATCTTGCAGTCTTAGCAGCGGAGCGGTTGTTTCTTCATTTCTACCACTATGTCTTGAAGAAAAACAACTAGCCTTTTAGAGCTTGACGATATTGTAGAAGGGAAACCCTTGTAAAAAGTTGTGAAATTTCTGAAAGTTGGGCTCCGCAGAAAAGGTCAAGGATTTGGCATTGCTCCTAAATGTTGTGAAATTGTTTTATTGGATTTGGCTCTCAACTTGATTTTTCAAATGTAGTGAAATTGTCGAATTGATTTGGCTGTGATGATACTATATGCAGATAACATAATCATTAAATGTAGTGAAATTGTTGCAAACGGATTTGGCAGGAGCTCTATCAATTATCACAGTCAAATCACGCGTCAGAAGGTCCTCTGGCGAGCGAATGAAGACAAAAAGAAAAAAATAATAATCCTCAGTCAACAATGCTGAACGGAACGTGGCCTTATGGGCTAGAATTAAGGTTTCCGAATGCTATTCTGCCTTTTCAGTGTAGCTCCCACTAACAATAAGATACCAGACCTTCCCTCACCGATGAGATAAAAATCATGAAAACGAAATCTAACGCAATTTACTCGCTACTGACTCTATGTCTTCGTGTCCTCAACGCTTTCACGGTTCGCATTGTATAGAAACGTTTTTGCTGCTAGGTTTATTCCTGTTCTCATTCGATTCAATATGCGCTCCAAGGAAAACCCCTTCTGACGCGTGATTTGACTGTGATAATTGATAGAGCTCCTGCCAAATCCGTTTGCAACAATTTCACTACATTTAATGATTATGTTATCTGCATATAGTATCATCACAGCCAAATCAATTCGACATTTTCACTACATTTGAAAAATCAAGTTGAGAGCCAAATCCAATAAAACAATTTCACAACATTTAGGAGCAATGCCAAATCCTTGACCTTTTCTGCGGAGCCCAACTTTCAGAAATCTTGTTTTTAGTAAGTAGGTATAGTAATAAAGAGGTTTGAAATTTTTTCAAGAGCACATTTTTATGATGTGAAAGTGACAAATAGCTTTTTTTTTTCAAACTCCATCTCAATTGATTACCCGCAGTCAGTTACTACTGTTGCCATTTTGCGCGCGTTGGAATGCATGGGCGACCTCTTTCTCGAGGGTTTTTCGCCTACGAGCGTCATTCGATCGAAAAAATTAGGTTGTTTGTGTCTTTGGATTTTCGATTTCATATTTTTTGTAAACCAAATCGACCATGGCACATCTTTTGAGCATAGCCTCCATCTGCAGGATCTGAGCTCAGAGAAATTATAAATTATTTTTTACTTAGCGCAATTTTGAAAATTTCGAGAACGCCAATTGATTCCTCGTAGTCGATAATCTAAAATAGAATATTTTGTCTCAGAGGAATTTGTTTTCATTGAGGATCTAGACAAAGGAAGGTTCAAAAAATGCCCAACTTTGGAATTTTATAACATTTTTTTACAAAGTTTCCTGAAAATTCTGGAAGCGTACACCGCCGGAGTTTTATGGATGGGGGGGGGGGGGCTCTAGCGATATGAATTTTAAAAACGGCAAAAAAAAATGTTGTATTCCGATCTAGCTCGATTCTTACGTGGACAGCCAGCCTCATATGCTGAACACGAGAGGATTGCAAGTTAGATGGAAACTATTATTTCTGCTCTATTCATTATCACAGCTACAGTCTCTACTGAGAAAGTGTTAATGTTGTTGATGTATAAGGAGCAGGGTTCAAGAAACTACATAGAAGAGCCTCTCCAAAGTCACCCAATTTGTGAATGCGTGGCGTAATGCGATGTCGCGCTGCTCTTTTCGGTGCGATCACGGGTTCAGATCCGCACTCATCGACTTTTACACATGCATGTGCATAAGTTAGTAATGAGAATTAGTTCTCGTACGTTGAGATCATATCAGCTTGGTGCAGAGCGATGTGTCGCTGTTGATGACCCGGCGCTCGCGGGTTCGTTTACCAGTGGCAGCCATTTTGCGAACGATTGTGTGGCAGTTCCCAGTTGGTTCGAGGGTAACTTCTATGTCTCACACTTTTATTCTTCCCAGTTATCGTGACATGATCACGGTTCCTAACTCTCAGTTTCGGCTAGTTTACTACCACCCCTGGGTAAATAACTGAGCTCTTGGAGTGAGAAAAAACAAAAAAAAAGATTCACATTGAAATGACAGGAGTATGAATAACAAACCTACTCAATGTGGGTCCATGCAGCTGTGCAGAGGGAACTCAGTGAAATCTGACGATCACAACGTCCTCACACTCCTGCGCACCAGCACAGCTCTAGAATTGAAAAGATACATGAGTGGAAGCACAGTCAAGTAAGAAATCTACAGATATGCCCACCGTACATGGAGTCATTTCCCACAGCAATCACACTGTACCCAAAAATTGTCCACCGGATACGATCTTATCGGGCCGTGCTCTAATATGTCCTGGTTCACCAGTGTTGTCCACTCCAAAATCCATCAAAGTCGAGTATCCATGTCGAGTAAATGGAGGCTAAATTGCCAAGCTGAACACACACTGACATCAAGACGGCCTTTTCAGGCCTATATACGCCACATTGACCCAGGCTCAGGCACACGGTGTGACGGGCCGCAGCCTTGGGCGCCGGGTAGGTGGGGGGGGGCGACCCCTGGTCCGTTATAATGGAAAAAATTTTCCCTCTTACAGTACTGAGCACATTTTTTTTGCAGAACAAACGTCAAATTGCAGCATTTTTGCGCTCCCGAAGCGCCGCTTAGCCATAACTTGTTCTAGAGTTGTGCGAAGTCTAATGTTATCTTTGAACAGCTATCAACGAGTGCCATACAATAGTGGTACGAAGTAGCTGATGTCGGCATGAATCCTGAAGAGACTTTGCGTTCATTGTTGAAGGTTGGCGCAAACTCGGTCCACTAAGTTTGCGCCAACATCCAAGGGGAACATAAAGTCTCTTCAGGGTTCATGCCGATGTTAAGTCAAGACCCAAAATCTATCGAAAATTCTATATTTCCACCTCAAAATCTTTCATTATGAACTGATCAGACGGTCATCATAACAAAAGTCTGTCACGTTTTGACCGGTGGTTAATGGTAATCACAGAAAGGAATACAAGTTTTACGACCAAATACCGGAGTTAAACATACTTTTTTCACACACTATTGCATTTTCGTCACTACCAGGTACCTGTGACGGTGTGATTTGAGCCTCAAAAAGAGGCCGCATCACACCATGTGATTTTTGTGATAAATGCTCTTATACCATTTTTTTTTAGCTTAATCTGAACGGTAAGTGAGTAAGTTACTTAGCTAGTCCTTTCAGCAGCCCAGCAGTCGGCGATGAGTGTTCCATTCGGGGCGCTGGAAAATCGGAAAACCGATGTCTGGACTTTGACGTCTGAAGAGATCGAAAAAATATTATTTTAGGATCTGGCTGCTGTAGTGTTTGTTTTGAAGGGACTGTTGAAAAAGCTGTCGGCCGACTCCCAGGTCGATCCGACCATTTTGAGCCGATTACGGCGGATGTGACTTGAACTACTCTGAGAAATTTCGCATGGCTATGACATTGAAATGCAGCTCCTTCGCGAAGTACAATACCGGCCATAACTTCTGTCCCAAAGCGCGTCGGCGACGCGAAATCGCGTCGAAAACGCCGTTTCCGTTCGGAGTGGACTTTTTGAGAACCTGAAAGAACCATTCGATTCCTCTCGATGAGGAGATTGCGAGTATATGTTCGAACTTGAGAAAAACTCAAGTCTTCACATAGTTATGGCCTATTTTTCCTAAAAGAAGTCAAAATCTTTGGAAGTGGTTATTTTACAAATCTGGAAACACCGTTCGCTTCCTCTCGTCGTCCTGATTCCAAAAATATTATGTTTAGAAAAATGTTACATCTTGACATTGTTATGGCATATTTCGCCCACCCAAAGAGTAGGAATGCTCTATCAACGGCAGAAACTTGAACGTGAGCATCACCAGTATATTTGTATCGTAATTCTGACTTCTAAGCTGTCTCTGTACCTTCAAAGTCTGAGATTTGACTCTTAATCTTTTTGTTATATATGAACTCGGTTTTGGCGATGGTCTCCCTTCAATTTCTCAGGTTCTCCGCGCTCTCCACGCTATTGCTCTTCTCTCTCTGACGCACTCCTCGCTGCCTGGACTGCCTCACTCGAAGGCAGTCCCCCAAAACTCGAATAGAATTCGAGGAACGGAGACGGACTGGAGAGTCAGTGTTATGAAAGCCCGGTATCTGAAAGGCCAAAGGTCGAAATGGGAGAGGAGTAAACATCATGGGTGTTCCCTGAGATATTGCTATAGCGAGACGGAACGCTGGTCGGCGGAAAGCAGTTTTGTGAAAGGAGGTGGTCCGTATTGAATCAGCATCAGAGAATCGGAACAGGAATTAGCGTTATGGGTGGTTTGTCTCTGGTTTACCTGGTTTACTAAATCCTATTCTCACTCTACGGTGAGTAATTCAGTGGTTATAGACCACCCAGCCAGCGCGCGGTCGCGGCGCGCACAGCATTGATTCGTTTCCCACTCATCATTGAGCACTCTTCCGGGAATGCGGATGTAAAATCATGTCATAAAAGAAAAGCATCGCATCCTCGTTTAATGAGAAAAATGAATTTTCACCTAGTTGAGAAAAATCCTCCGTAATAGCTCAATTTAAAAAGAAATATCCAACAGTGCCATTCTGAAAATTCTCTGTTGTCGGTCAGTGATTCCGCGGCTATAGACCACCCAGCCAGTGCGCGCGGCCGCGCGCGCATCTAGCCCGCAGCGCGCGCAGCATTTATTCGTTTCCCAGGCGAAGTGTGTGACTCATAATTGAGCAATCTTCCGAGAATGCATGCAAGGAAAGTATCGAATCCACGTTTCATAAGAAAAAAATGCATTCTCACACAGTTGAGAAAAATCCTCCGTAATAGCTCAGTTTAAAAAGAAATATCCAACAGTGCCATTCTGAAAATTCTCTGTTGTCGGTCAGTGATTCCGCGGCTATAAACCACCCAGCCAGTGCGCGCGGCCGCGCGTACGCAACCGCAACGCGCGCGCAACGTTTTGTTCGTTTCCACGCGAAGTGTGTGAATCATCATTGAGCAATCTTCCTGGAATGCATACAAGCAAATCCATATAAAATTTTCAATCTCACCTTCTGCATGAATTGCACTTTATCCGCGGATTTCACGCGGTCACCCAGTCTTTGCCCAGCTCGTCCGTTTGATCTTCGAAAATCATTTCTTCTAGTTTTCTCACAAACTTTGGCGGATTTTGTTATGTCTGTTGAAGTATTTTTTCTACCTTGGTACAATTGTGATTTTTGCTGATAAAACGTGGATTCAAAACCTTACTGGTACTGAATGATGGCCGAAGAGTGCAGGAAGATGAGTCACACCCTTCTCCGGGAGACGAATAAATGCTGCGCGCGCGCCGCACGCACGCGCTGGCTGGGTGGTCTATAGCCGCGGAATCACTGACCGACAACAGAGAATTTTCAGAATGGCACTGTTGGATCTTTCTTTTTAAATTGATCTAATACGGAGGATTTTTCTCAACTTGGTGAGAATGCATTTTTTTCTTATGAAACGTGGATTCGATACTTTCCTTGCATGCATTCTCGGAAGATTGCTCAATGATGAGTCATACACTTCGCCTGGGGAAACTGAATAAATGCTGCGCGCGCGCGCGCACTTGCACCGGCTGGAGTGGTCTATAGCCACTGAATTACTCACCGTAGTGTGAGAATAGGATTTAGTAAACCAGGTAAACCAGGGACAAACCACCCATAACGCTAACTCCTGTTCCGATTCTCTCTTGATGCTGATTCAATACGGACCACCTGCTTTCAGAAAACTGCTTTCCGCCGACCAGCGTTCCGTTTCGCTATAGCAATATCTCAGGAACACCCATGATGTTTACTCCTCTCCCATTTCGACCTTTGGCCTTTCAGATACCGGGCTTTCATAAAACTGACTCTCAGTCCGTCTCCGTTAGAAGAACTTATTGGCCAACCGGTTCGGACACTCAAATCCTTCGTCGGACGCGACGCGGTGCGACACGTTCGCATTGGGGCGCGATTTTCCTTAGCTCCACTCCCGCATTGTGTCCGTAGTCGAATTTGTACTTCGAGGACGGGATTTTCACTTCTATCTGCGATGTTCAATTGGTCAATTGGTTCTTCTTAAACGAGAATTGATTAGAGGACGACGAATCATTCAAAAAAGGCAGACACGTAAATTGTCCGCTTCTACCATGATTTCCATTGGCTTTTTCCTGCTAATTTCTAAGTGTATGCTTTGCAGCGCCTGTTTTTACTAGACAGCAACCGACCAGTCTTTGAGCGATTACTATTAATTGTTTCCAAATAGATGCTTTTTATCCTTTTAGTTTTCGAAGAAAACTCCGAGACGTGTTAAGAGGGGTTTCAGTTTTCGGAGCAACAGAGCGGTCTTTCATGGCAAAATATAACAGTAATAAGGAGATTCCGGCATGATAAGCTCGAGAAGCTTTACATCGACCATCCCAGAATGAGGAGCTAGGCTATATTTATTCATCAGGCAATTTTCAGGGCGTTAGAAATGTTATTGCGGATTTTACTCAAAACATAACCATACCCGTTTCTCGATATTCTGAAGCGTACTTTATCTGACAACAGATATAGAAACATAGTACGATTTGGCTGGCGTAATTTCACTTAGACTTTAAAGATATCGATAAGTGGGCCTTGAATCCATCTTAAGCATATTAAATACCACTACAAGAATGTTTCCAGTTAGATTCGAGACTTATAAAACTACCATATTCCCATCATAGCCAATTTTCCAGCGTTTTGAAAGTCACCAAAAGTTGCATTTTGCCAGGAGGATTTGCAGCAGCTACAAAATAAGATTAGGAAACAATCATGGAAGTACTTCGAATTGAGGTATAATTCATTACGAAAGACCGTATCGTTGATAATCATTTTTTTTTTTGAGATGCACGCCCGCAGACAGTCAACTGACCCAGAAAATGGAACGCTGGATAAAACACGCGTACTAGTGAGATGAGGAGGATCGTTGTGTACTATATCGAACTATGAGAGGGATAATCGTATTGAAGATATGTGGAGTGAGTACACAGTACAAATGCTAGCGACACCGCAAGGTTGGCGATTCAAAATTGATAATCGCTAGAAGATTGGTCGGTAACTATCTGTTGAGAAAAAACAGGCGCTGGAAAATTTACACTCCTAGAAAATAGAAGGAGAAATCAATGGAAAGCATGGTAGAAGCGGATATTTTATGTACTGAATGAAGATGGCTGATTTTCTGTAGTGATTCGTCGTCCTCTAATCAATTCTCGTTTAAGAAGAACCAATTGACCAATTGAACATCGCAGATAGAAGTGAAAATCCCGTTCACGAAGTACAAATCCGAGTACGGACATAATGCGGGGAGTGGAGCTAAGGAAAACCGCGCCCCAATGCGAGCGTGACGCGACCGCGCCGCGTGCGACGAAGGATTTGAGTGTCCGAACCGGTTGGCCAATAAGTTCTTCTGTCTCCGTTCCTCGAATTCTATTCGGTTTTGGGGGACTGCCTTCGAGTGAGGCAGTCCAGGCAGCTAGGAGTGCGTCAGAGAGAGAGAAGAGCAATAGCGTGGAGAGCGCGGAGAACCGAGAAATTGAAGGGAGACCATCGCCAAAACCGAGTTCATATAAAACAAAAAAGATTAAGAGTCAAATCTCGAACTTTTAAAGGTACAGAGACAGCTTAGACGTCAGAATTACGATACAAATATACTGGTGATGCTCACGTCAAGTTTCGCCGTTGATAGAGCATTCCTACTCTTTGGGTGGGCGAAATATGCCATAACTATGTCAAGATGTAAAATTTTCTGAACATCATAATATTTTTGGAATCAGGACGACGAGAGGAAGCGAAAGGTGTTTCCAGATTCGTAAAATAACCACTTCAAAGATTTTGACTTCTTTTAGGGAAAATAGGCCTTAACTATTGAAGACTTGAGTTTTCTCAAGTTCGAACATATAGTCGCAATCTCTCCTCATCGAGAGGAATCAAATGGTTTTCAAGTTCTCAAAAGTCCACTCCGAACGGAAACGGCGTTTGCGACGCGATTTCGCGTCGCCGACGCGCTTTGGGACAGAAGTTATGGCCGGTATTGTAGCATCGCTATGGCATTGCTGTGGCGTCGCTGTGGCATCGAGCGTCTGCTTTGAACCAACTCGGCCAGTTCCGTGATTCTGCCCTATCGTAACCCGATATTTCGAGGGCCTAATCGGTTGCGATATGCAACTTGTTCCTGTCGGAAATTTGAGTCATTCCCCCATTGAAAAAAGATTATTCCTATCAATGACTTTTTGCTCGTGTCCGCTTGTTTCTTGTTTTTTTTTTCAAAATTTTCAGCATGGAAACCTGTATCCTTACACAGTAATAAAGGAGAGTCTCACACCGTAGAAAGTGTACGGGACCCATGCAAGAGTACGCCAGACGCCGTAGAAAGTGTGCGCGACTTCAGCGGGAGTGCTCCGGACGCCGAGGAAAGTCTGCGGTACCACGTAGGAAGGAGCGGGACGCCTCAGAAAGAAGAATGTCTTTGAAACTAGCTTGTGAACGCTAATCTACAGGATATGCCGCACTTCGAATTGATTTTGAGTGCGTGCACAACTGGAGCAGATTTTTTGCTTTTCTCGCAATAATTCTCCGTTGTCTATCTTTTCATGTGCCCACATGTGCGGCAGGCTATCTCTATGTCCACAACAAAATATATTGGGGCGAAATAATTTCTGAGCCGATTCTATTTTTTCTTGCCTTTTCTGAGCCGATTCTATCATTTCCGCCGGAGGCAGAAATTCGGGGGTCTGGGGGTGAAGCCCCCAGCCAGCCGTCAGGCGGGCGGAGCCCGAAGGACGGCTGGTGTAAAGTAAAATGCCAAAGTATGTCTAATTATTACAAATTACGAAGATTAATAATAGAATTGAAATTTTCTCGTTTCCCTCGGACCAAACATGATTTATGGTTGTGTCGACTGATAAGATTTGCATTACTCCTTTGTGTTTTATGAATCGCTGCTTTGCCGCTTTTTATTTTGCTTTTAGAGCAATCGTTGAACACTTGTAGAGACTAGTGACTACTTTAGGAACTAAAAATGACGGGTCATCAACCATTCATGAAAACCCCTGTTAATTGAGGGCGAGCGGACGCCTGCAATCAGCCGTCCTAAGTCGTTCTTGGCTTTTTGGGCTTCCGGCGCACTCGCCACAAAGGTCCCTCACACTCTCCTTGTCGTTCGGCGCACTCCCAAATGGGTCCCACACACTTCTCCCGGCGTCCGGCTCACTTCCCACAAAGAACCCTCACACTCTCCTCGGCGCTCGGCGCACTCCCAGTTGGGTCCCATACACTTCTCCTGGCGTCCGGCTCACATCAAACAGAGAACCCTCACACTCTTTTCGACGCTCGGCGCACTCCTAATTGGGTCCCACACACTTTATTCGGCGCTCTGCGCGCTCACACCTGGGCCCCGCACACTTTCATACGCGCCCGGGGTACTCTTAAATGGGTCCCTCCCACTCTCCTCGGCGCTCGGCGCACTCCCAGTGGGGTCCCACACACTTCTCCTGGCGTCCGGCTCACTTCCCACAAAAAAAACCCCTACACTCTTTTCGGCGCTCGGCGCACTCCCAGTTGGGACCCAGACACTTCTTGCGGCGACTAGCTCAGTCCTAGTTGAGTCCATCACCCTCTCCCCGGCGCGTGGCGCCCTTCCAGTTGGGTCCCACACATTCTCCCCGGCGCTCGGCGCGCTCCCAGCTGGGTCCCATACACTTCTACTGGCGTCCGGAGCACTCCGAGTTTTGTCCAACACAATTTCCCCGGTCATTCATTGAGAACATGTGTGTACATGTGCATGAAGCCCAGCAGTATCACAAAACCCAACTGCTTTTCAAGCAAAATATTGGCATAAGTGAGGTGGGTTGTGTTTGCTAACTCGTGCTTGCAAACTCGAGTTAACTAATACAAACCCACCAATTGTTCATGCATGCCGCCCCTGAAAGTTATCGGTTGCTACCCCTTACTGATTATTGGCAAACTTTGAACCGTACTTAGACAATGGAGTGGACCGACGGCGGACAAGTTGCGTACCGACAGCGGGATGGGCGACATTTGGAACGCAATTTGCACGCGGTCGGCACGCAAATTAGCGCGGTCGATACGCACCGTCACGCGGTCAGTACGGAATACCAAGCGATTAGTACGTATAGCCGCGCGGTCGGTACGTCTTGCCACGCGGTCGGTACGCATTGTCGCGCCCTCGGTACGCACTGCCACGCGATCAGTACGCATCGCCACGCGGTCGGTACGCATCGCCGCGCGGTCGGTACGTCTTGCAGCGCGGTCGGTACGAACGCTTTTCGGATGCTAACAGCGGTCGGTACGAATTTTCACGCAGTCAGTACGCATTGCCACGCGATAGGTACGCGAGCTAACGCGGTCAGTACGCACTGCCATGTGGCCGGTAGGCAATGCCACGCGGTCGGTACGCAATGCCACGCGGTTGATACGTACTGCCCCGCGGTCGGTACGCATCGTCACGAGGATGGCACGCACTGCCACGCGGTCTGCACGCATCGCCACGCGATCGGTACGCAAGTTAACTCGGTCGGTACGCACTGCCACGTGGTCGGTACGCAATGCCACGAGATCAATACCCATCGCCACGCGATCGATGCGCATTGCCACGCGGTCGGCACCCGACGCCACGCGGTAGGTATGACATAAGTACGCGGTCGGGCTGAATGCTGCATATACATAGTATTACCCGCGCTTAGTACGCATTCACACGCGGCAGGCCCAATCTCAGCACTCATGTAATATAGACTCCTTTCAAAGACTAGACCGCGGTCACTGCGCATGCACACGCTGCAGATATGCATTGCTTCCTTCTAAATTACAAGCTTTTGTGACGCATCGAAGCAATGGGTTTGTGACAGGAATGGTTCTTGTCATGACTGTATATATCTGGTCACGACTGAAGTGAAAGTAAGCAAGAGTCGGGGGGGGGGGGAGCGGGGTACTGATAGTGGTGGAAAAACTCACAAACAAGGTGAAAAGACCCAAGAGGGCGGGATTTCCAACTCCAAATGACGATGTTTTCTAATCAATACTATTTCCTGCCAAAGATAATCAATGCTATACTAAAGGTAGACAAGAGAAAGCACGCTTCCGAATAGCTGTCTCAGAGAGTGACTAAGCTCACACTTATCCGTTTCAAGCTAATCGCGTGTTTAGCTCAATATTTATTTAATATCGATCTGCAATAACTATAGTTAGCATCGGGAATCCAGCCTCGTTAGATCGCTTCACCTTGCCTGTACTTTTTTCAATGTGAATTTCACTTATTTTCACTCCAAAGGTGGCCAGACGTTTACTTTCATTATGGAGACGCGAGAATCCTTTCATCACGAAGGCTGCTTTTGAGCCATAATGCACGTCATTTTACTGTGAACAATGCATACCTTGGGCGTGTGCGTGCGTAATAACCACAGTTCTTAAAGGTAAAAGGTTTTGTATTGTAAGGCATTTCACTATATTTTCTCGGCTTGTGATGGCAATCCTTGCATTTCAACATGTTCTGTAACTGCTCTTGCATTTCCTTCCTTCTTCCTGACTCCTCCGTTTGGACTTAAATGTGTTAATTGCGTTGTGGATGAGATCTTCGTGCGATCAAATGTTCTCGTTGATAGTAATTCTACAACTTTTTTCAATTAAGTTCGCCAGCGGTTGGAACTAATTGTGCAAAGTTTTCCAGTGTCTGTTTTGCTGCAGAAAAAAAAGGTTCTGTGAAATAGTTAAATGTGTCCTTAAAGGCCCAGCCGAACCTCAGGGGTAAAATCTGATATTATAGTCCACCCACCGTGTATAGCAAACCTGTCAAGCGCGAGATCTCAATCCGATCAAATAAGCGAGAAACTGCGGGGAAAAAGTTGGGGAAAAAATATCCTGAAAACATAATCGAACGTTTTGCCAGGAATAGAGAATCGGATTCTTTGCAAACGGAAAAATTGGTCTGTGTAACTATGCCCAAAGGCAGAATGTACAAGAGCAGAGCTCTTGGTTCCCTTTCCAAGGCGGTATGCGCAGTCAAGCTTTTTGGGTATTGGGGGCGGGGCCGACTTTTTCCCTCTAGCTTCTCATTTGTTTGAGCGAGTTGAGATCTCGCGCTTAGCAGGGATGCTATACGCGGTGGGCTGTGCATTTAAAGGATTTAATGGATTTGAAAATATCAGATGTCGAATATCAATACTAAACACCTAAAAGCATGGCTAGACCAAGAAGAACATGAAGATGAAGAAAGGATTAATAAAAAGAGCAAGACGATCGAGAGCTGGGAGAAAGAACAATAATCCCTAGAAAAACGATGAGATCATGAAAAAAGAAGGAAAAAGGAGAATAATGAATCACTTGCTTTCAAGGCAATGTCCACCATAAACCTCATTCTCGAGGTTTCAGGGTGAAACACTAAGTTGCCAGATGCTGGGGGGAATAGGGTCTAAGAAATCAGCGAAAACGGGCCAGAAATCAATAAAAACGGTTTTGAAAGTTATCGCGGTGCGCCTTCTTATTCTGGTCCGCCCCCCATTCGTACGAGCTTGTTTCGCCATGCACGTCTTCCATGGCGAATTGCCAAGCAACTCTGCCGCGGCCAACCTGATAGATTCGCGCACATTTCGCGATCAGCGCTTGGTTGCTGAGCGTTTGCGGAAACCAACAGGGCCAGTAAGTTCGTCCACGATCTTCTGAGCAAGTGAAGAAGGCTCTATCCTAGACGGAGGGGGGGGACACCAGGTTTCATTCCTAGAAATGAAGAGAAGAGAGAGATTCATGTAAACGTTTCATAAACTAAAGAGCCTTTGATGCATATGAAGGAGAGAACAATAGTGCTTTGAAACCTTTCAGGGCTAAAAACTTTAACTATAGTTTGTGGTAAATTTTGAAGCAGGTCTAATTTTCTGAGTAACGATAAACCATTGCATCGAAGAAGAGTTGGGCTCCTGAATGGTACACCACGATTGATCGAAATATAACAGACGGACAAGGAAAAACCCACTGACGTCCATTCGGTGGAAGAGGCTCTTAACAACATTATAAATATCCAAATAAAGTGATAACTAGATAAATAAATAAACAAATAGATTAAGAAATAAAGAAATATACAAATAAATAAACAAATAGACGAAAAAGTAAATAAACAAACAAGTTAATAAAACGAATAAAAGTAACATAATTACGAGAAGATGAAGAAGAGGAGAAATAAAAAGTCGTTAGGGTTGCGTGGCACGAAAAGAGAATGAAAAAAAAATAAAGAGAGCAGAATGAGAAAGAATATGTAAGAATAGTAAAGAGAATAGAATAGAATAGTAAAGAATACTCAGGCGATTTTAATTGTAGGGGCCTTTTAGTTGAGTTTATTGGTCCAGCCGGCGGAGTCGGGAGAAAAGTCGATGAGGTGGTCACTAGCGTGTCCGATGATGAGGTGATCCAGGAGTTCATACAGATTCCAGGTGACGAAGAACTCGGTAGAGAATTCAGTTCTGGTCGCTGGAAATCCAAATATTTCCCTATATCAAGCGGGATTGTTATATAGTTAGCCTCCCCCGTTTTATTAACTTAGTGAACATAATTACGATCTCAATTATACGTTGCCGAGATACATGCGCAACGATAAACTGAGAGTTCGCTCACTGCTCTGCTGAAAAGGATCGGACGCTCGTGAAGCTCAATAGCGATCTAACAACAACTATACATGAACCGAAATATCGCTGAGTCCTGTCTGCGTGTTCCGCAATGAACGCACCTGATTGACCCACTCTTAGCAGCTCGCACCACTGTTCCGGCCAAATCGCGGCTACGATTTACAGATAGGTCGATTTTCTGTTACTTGAATCTGCGCATACCATTAAGTAAATTTACCCGAGCTGTCCTAAAAGTGGATACCCATTCTCTAGCAAAGTAGATTCCTGAGTAGATTTTCCTCATTTCCCAAAAAACATAGTATGCACGGACAGCTCAGAGACGGCTTAATAACATCCAAACAGCGGCGCGATTCTAAGCTATGATTGTATTTTTCAAATCATCATGGTCGCACAGTTAGAAGTAGACCATTCGAGGGATGGGGCACGCTGGAATTGCAGTGTTTGTTCACAGGGTGCTGTCACTCTATATTCAAAGGCAGCATTGATTTATCAAATCATCCAGATAGCTGACATTAGATAAGACATTAAGGATATTCAGAGGATAATTTCGAAAAGTTTAGTCTCTTGGAAAAAGTAACGATTTGGCAATGTTATAATTACAAGAGATATAGATGAAAAAATTCAAAAAAAAAACGTCTTGAAATATGTTTAAAAATGATTTTGCGCAAAATAACCAGAAGTAAGGAAAAAACTTTGAAATGTAGTGATATGACCAAAGTCGGATTTGACGGTCAATCATAGGCCAACTTTTGATAAGTAGTGACAGACGAGAGATAGTACATACTTTAGAAGCTTCTCCATTACACTTATCAAAGATAAATAATGCGCGCATCGGATTTGAGCGTTACGTTCACATAGCTTGACAAATGCTGATTTCCGTATTTCGGCTTCAATAAAATCTTTTACGGTTTCCGTTGAGCGCTTGATTTAGCTTTGATAAGTTTAATGGAAAAGCTTCTAAAATCCTATCCCTCGTCTGTCACTACTTATCAAAAGTTGGCCTATGATTGACCGTCAAATCCGACTTTGGTCATATCACTACATTTCGAAGTTTTTTCCTTACTTCTGGTTATTTTGCGCCAAATCATTTTTAAGATATTTCAAGACGTTTTTTAAATTTTTTCACCTTCTATATTTCTTGTAATTATAACATTGCCAAATCGTTACTTTTTCCAGGAAGCTAAACTTTCAGAAATTTCATATATTTCTTCCAAAAGTTTCCTTTTGGCCTGATTTTTGCTTAGTGATTCCCATTTTGGAGAGGCGAAACCTATGACTACAGTTTATCCTTCGTTGAATAATGAAATCGATACGAATCGGTGTTGTCGGGCGACTATAGCTCCTGAAAATTGTGACTCGCAACCATAAAAAATGACCCTTGCTTTCCCACTGGGGTCCCAAGCATTTTCTACGGCGTCCTGCGTACTCCCACTATGGTCCCGCACACTTTCTACAGCGTCCTGCGCATTCCCACTGAGGGGCCCGCAATCTTTCTGCGGCATCCTGCGCACTCCTTCTGGGGGCCCGCACACTTTCTGTGGCGTCCTCCGCACTTCCACTGGGGCTCCGCACTTTTTCTACGGCGTCGTGCGCACATCCACTGCGGTCCTGCGCACTTTTCATTGAACACCCTTTATTTGAAGGAGCAGTGAACTTCATTCGCCGAAGCTCAAAATTTCGTTCTTTACTAAGCACGTGCACTTGCGTATAAACCACACGCACGAATACACGTGGCGTACAAAACGTGTGCGTACCGAACGTGTGCGATTGCTTACTGAATGCGTTTCATTGCTTACCGACCGCGCATAATCGCTTGCCGACCGCCCACACTAGTTTTCTTGCACGCCGAGCCTCCACTAGTTGCGTCCTGAACGCGAACATTTGCGGAACGACCGCGCAAACTGACAAACTGATCTCACTTATCAATTCGCTTGCGTACTGAACGCGAACGCTTGCGTACTAACCGCGCAGACTGACAAACTGATCTCACTCATCAATTCGCTTGCGTACTGAACGCGGACACTTGCGTACCGACCGCGCAGACCAACAAACCGACCTCACCCACCAGTTTGCCTGCGTACTGAACGCGGTCGATTGCGTACTGAATGCGAACGCTTGCGTACCGACCGCGCAGACTAACAAACCGATCTCACCCACCAATTCGCTTGCGTACTGAAAGCGGGCGATTGCGTACTGAACGCGAACACTTGCGTACCGACCGCGCAGACTGACAAACCGATCTGACCAACCAGTTTGCCTGCGTACTGAACGCGGGTGATTGCGTGCTGAACGCGAACAATTGCGTACGGACCGCGCAAACTTATACAAAACGATCTCATCGTCCAGTTTTTGTGCGTGCTGAACGCGGACAGTTGCGTACCGAACACGACCACTTGCGTACTGACTGCGTGTGCTCACGTACTGACCGCAGCGAAAAGTCATATTCCGTATTGACCGCGCGCAAAGATGAATGCTCGCGGTCAGTACGTTTCTATGGAATTCCGCGAGCGGTTGGTACGCAGCACAGGCGTATCGACCGCGTGCACTATTTCGTTTGCGCGGTCAGTACGCAAATGCGCGCTTTTGGCACGAAATGCATTTTTTGCCCGCGGTCAGTACGATAGTGACACGCGGTTGGTACGAAACGCGATTTTTCGCCCGCGGTCGGTCCACCCCATTGTCTGAGGTAGCTCCAGTGCATATTTAATGAATCTACGCAACCGAAACAGTCTTTTTGCATCTACACATGTATGGGAATATTTTCTTCAGAGATAGCCTCTGCGGTTCCCCCTGCTGATGAGTTTAGTTGTAGTTGTTCGTTGCAGGTATGTTTGGAGAAATTAATGGAAAATATATTGTTGACAAAGCTTTCTAATGTTTTCATTTTTATACAAAAAGCCAGGTACTCAAACAATCATTCATTTCACCACGTGAATATAATGCAGTGTTCACAATGAGAAAATCCCTTTTTTTTGCAGGAGCTTGACCCATTTGTCTATCTGTGGGAAGTAAAGAGGAATTAACGACGAAAGAATGCTTATGAATCTATGGAAAGTCGCGTGGATCGGTCGACAGTTCGGAGCAGCACGCCTTCAATCATGAAAGAGTTGTTCACCCAAAGAAGCAGTTGTCGATGTGCCAAATACTCTTTATCTCGTAAAATACCATCATCCACACAGCACATTGAAGGCAGTGTACGCGAAAGAAACTCTATTCAAGTTTTTCACTGTTTTGCCCAGGTAGGCTCACAAGTTTGTGATATATCGCGAAAAGGCCACTCAAAACACTCAAATTCCGGAGAAAAACTCGTTTGAAAATCCCGGAGCAATCAGCTTCCTTTTTTCCACGCCTGTCCGGTGTGTCTTGTGTAATGCCCAAACGTCGGAAATGCTGGACGTCTGAAAGGGTTTAGCCCCAGTAACTTCTCAAGTTGATTATTTCCTTGGGCCTTTTCAGTGTCAGGAATCCTCTAAAAATAAGAAACTTCCGATACACACGTTTGAAAGCGAGAATTCCTCGAGATAGAGAATATGGAATTTTGGATATGCCGGGGTCTGTTGTGGCGCTTCTGATCCTCGTGCTAGATGATCGACAGGGAAAACGCCTTTTCAGTCCACGGACCGGTTTTCAAGAGGTAATAGCATTATGAATACGAAGCATTGAGGTCTCAAGCTTTGCCAGCTATCTCCAACTGGTTCAAACATTGGATTAAGAAGGAAAAACAAGTGCCGTTTCCTGCGCGGACGCTGCCTTTAGATACACGAAGAGATTCACGCCCGACACGTTTAAGGCACAAATCCAATTCGGATGTAACAAACTCTGCTGCACCTAATACACAAGAGACGCGAACCTAAGTAGGGGAGACTCAAGGAATAACGGCTTTATTTTTTAGAATTTCTTTCTCTTAGAAAAGTGTTCAATGAGATTTTATTTAAAGGCAGTGGTCACGATGAAAAACGTTATCGAAAAAATTACAAAAATCAGCTTAGATCAAAAACAGCTGAAAAACTATGAAGGTAGCGCGGTGAAAAACGGGCTAGAAATAGAGATTTTAAGGCCCAAAAATGCCAGTTCGTGCACACGTGCACAGCGTCGACCAAAAAGATCGCCGTCTCATGCCGAGCAGTCAAAAATCATCGGCATTCAGAGGAAGAAATAAATGCAATTTCACCTAATAAAACAATTTAACAATGAAAGCAAGCACTCCAGTCAATGTTTTTGACTAGATGCGTACATAAATTCGAAGGTTCATTGATTGACATTCAATTTCAAGCCAGCTGATGTTCTTGATATTAGAGATCACCGATGCCGATGATGTGGAGTGGGCTCGTCCACCATCAAAAGACAAGAAAGTTCAGGCTTCAAATTTGGCCCAAAACAGTGGTTTTTTCGCGATTTTTTCTCATAGGTCCTACTACTCGAGACCCAGAAAAGGGTTTAGAGAGAAAAAGACGACAAGCATATTCGATCGCGACCACTGCCTTTAAGTATCGACATCGTGGGCTGAACCGTTCGAAAAGTATCTAAAATAAGGATAGGGTTTTCATCTTGAATATTGCCTTCACTTATTAAGCGATTTTGCCGAGGAAACCCTACAACTGATTTCCGCCCAGTCCCGCTGTGTTGAGTGCACGAAGGGGAGTTTATTTTTTAAGGAAAAATATGAATGAGGTTCCTGAATGGCGCCGTATGTAGGTTGATCTATTCTAGGATAGTCGTGAGGGGTGTCATGCTATTTTCGCCCGAGTTCAACAAACAGCAGACTGCCATGCCGCCCTTGGTTTCGAAAATGAATTGTTTACCTATGTGAGTTCAACGGGACGAATACTACTATGGGTTTCCCCCTTGCGTGACATTATAAGAATCACATGAAGTCCGTTATCTGGCATTAACAAAAAGCAAAACCTGTTTCAGGTAAGTTTTGATGTGTTTCGGTTGCTCCAGCACCTACGATTCCATTTCACAGACCGCCATAGCTGCAGGCGAGATGATTGATTGTTAATCACACAAATTGATCCTTGCCTACTAGGAAGTCTACGTACACTAAACATCGCTCACGTATGTTGCCGGTAGTTTTTTTCTGTAACTTCTAGCACGAGACTATTAGAAGAAGAACTACTGAAGTAAGTTCAAACTTTAGGCTCTAAAGCATTTCATTATTGAATGCTTGCCACTTTGGAATCCCCCTTGATCGTAGAAACGTGTTTTCGGCAAAATGCGAGGTGTGTTATGTAAAGGCGTGTAATCATGTCCGAAAGCCCCATTCCTAGCGGTACAACTCGCCCACTCATCCCCACGTACAAACGGAAGCAAAAAAGATGACCTTGTTACCCCGTCGGGGCCGCAGTGAGTGGTGGATGTTTTTAAAACTGCGATCCTATTCAAAAACGAACAACTGTATTGTGTCAGTTTCTTAATCTGAACTATCAATATTAAATATGGAACACAACACAGAGCTTGAAAGTTCATGTTGCGCTCAAGTTGTTGAGTAGCTTCCTTCAATGAGCCGTTAAATAAAAAATTGAAAATTTGACCTACTCACAAGAATCTGAAGAAACCCTGCCAGGAAAGTCGCGGTTGAACGCGATCTGCAGGATTTGACTGCTCAAATATTAAGATATTATATCGAAGGGTCATCTTCGTTCAAAGTCATCATAATATAGCAAGTGTTTCACCATAAAAGAAGAGACTAGTTCCGGCATTTGCCAAGAGCCGTGATTTGATAATCACAATTTCGCAACTTCCATGTATCAGTTTTTCATTAAACTTTAATGGCTCTCAGCAAAGCTATCGCAAGGAACTGTGAATGTTGCTCTCATCTGTTATCGATTCCGAACGGATTCATATCCCTATCACTTGAGCAGTGTTGTTATCAAAGTTTTGGATAGCTTCACATTCAAATTCTCACAGCTATGTACCAACGCTTGACGTTCGTCATTGCCTCTCCTTCACGGGCATCGCACATCACAATAAATTGGTGAAGCTGTCTTGTTGAATAAAATGTTGAGACGTAGAACCGCTCAATCCTCCTGTGAAAAATATAGCTGCCTTTTGTCTGGATGCCACCGGTCTCAGCGCACTTTTTCAAGAGCGCGCACGATTAGGAGGTTCGAGTCTAGTGCACTTGCCTCACATTCTGCGAAATCATCACTCATCGTCCTAAGGACAAACCGGAGAAGGAAGAAGCTCATTTTCAAACGTCATTAACATAACTCGGCTACGCGTTTAGTGGCTTTCCCAACCGCTCCGTTAAAGGCACAGGACACCCAAAAAATAATTTCCAGATTCCATGCTTATCTAGGAGAGAGTCACACGCTGATTACAGTACTATCTCTAAAATCGTCCAAGACCTTCTTTGAACACAGCTATGGCTCTTCAAAGATGTCTAGATTTTGAGGGCGAAAAATTGGTGAACGAGTTGTCTCAGGCCTGTATTTCCCTTCATTCGCAATCGTCTTCAGTCCATTACCGGACTGTCTCCTTATCCGTGAGAGAAAGCCAGGATAAGGAGACAGTCCGGTAATGGACTGAAGAACGAGGACTTGTTGGAATTCATCCATCCATCGAGCCGCTATCGAGTTCGAAAATCAGGAAGGGGGTTGGGTCTGTGGTGGTCGCTTATACCTCGCTTATTTGGTGGAAATGAGATCTGACATTTGGCACGTGTTATATGTACAGGAGGGGTCTTCTACACAATTACATGAAAATCTCAAATATCATATGTGAGGGTGTACTGTGTCTTTAAGAGATCATGTAACAACGACGCAGATTTATTTATTTCTATTTCTAATGACGTATACGCCTGATGCATTCCTGTCGTTTGTTTGTCAGCGTTCCGCCCTCCCTTTCTATCTTGTTCATTTGGAGGAGAGCTTTGGTGGACAACGTGAGGTAGCCGCTATGGCCATTGCTATATCAGTATGTAAGTAGTTTGCAATCGCGGCAGTTTCGGTCAACTGCCACTAATCATGTTGGGACTAGTTACCCACAGTAAAAGTAGGACGTGACAGGAACATTTTGCAAGTCCCAGTCGCGGTCGCTGTGTCAAAGTGGGCTGTAATGCCTGAAATAAAAACCGTGCTGTGATTGGTAGCTGCCGCGTCTGCCCGCCGCAACGCACTGCCCAATCAAGCACGGACCCCTGTCTCCTTTGCCTCTGACAAGGAAAGTTTTTAGAGTGGTAAAAGCATCTGGGAAAACCCCTAGTACAGTATCGCTCGCAGGATTTGGTCAGAAAACGCGCGCGAACGGGTTTTCGCGTCGTTTCCGTCTTTTTTGAATAACTCGCTCCGAACTCAACTTGGAGCGAAACTAGGAAAATAATCGTGATCGAGGTGTTGAGGGCTATCCAACAGTTAGTTTGTGTCTGCGTTTCGTTGATAACCATGAAATTTTCGTAATGAGCCAGCTCTCCATATACGGTATACAAAGGGAATCGCATACAGACGGTGGCGCTCTCGTCGCCACGGTACTGAAATTACAAACCAGACTGATTGCAAGACTTGTATAGATTCTCACGGGACCCTCACAAGGATAATACCAGTGGGAAGCCCTCAACGCTAGGATCATGACAATCACCCTTCTTTGGATGAAAGTTGAGTTAGAAGCGAGTTACTCAAAAAAAAAACGCAAAAGGCGCAGAAACCCGTCATCGAGCGTTCTCTGACCAAATCCTACGAGCGGTATAGTATCGTTAGTATCTCTTGTCGCTCAATAGTAAAAATGCGCAGTATCACGCCCCGAGCTGCCGCTTCGAAGAAGTTATGAGCATTTTTCATTTTTCATCAGGCATTTTTTGGGAGTTTCAAAAATTTTCTCGGAGTCTGCTCAAAACTTGTATGTAGGGGTAATCTAGTGTGGTAAACACGAATTCGGAGTCCGTTTGTCGAAATCCTGAGGTTCACTGTAGGTTACGGTATTTACCATGCCATCTAGGGCCCGATGCCTAGCTGAGTATTTCGAAAATCGACAAAGGAAAGTCAAATTCGTATTCTCCACCCTGAATAACCCCCGTACACAAAATTTGAGTAAAATCTGAGGCTTTGACCAAACTGCCGTATACCCACCGTAATCTACCGTGATCTGCCAAAAATCGATAAGCGGACCTCAGATTCGTGTTTAGCGCTGCAAATAACCCATTGAGAAACATTTTGAGCCTCTTCTATCGCAGCGTTGCAGAATACGTCAAAATTCGCGATTTGCCATCAGATTTTCTCCCGATAGAAAGCATTGAACGAATCAAGTCGGAAACTTCGGAAATTCGGCAAGTAAACCCCAGATTCGTGATCAGCGCCCCAAATGACCACCTTGAGGGGACTTTAGGTCAAATCTGGAATATTTTTCAAAAACGCTTCGAGAACCTTCTAATTTGAATAGATATATGCACAACCGAAAATCAGTGAAAGTGAAGAACGCCATCAGTCTGTTCAAAGTTTGGAAAACGTGCCTTCACCCAAACTTTGCACAGGGGGGGGGTTAGGAGCGGAACACATTTATGAAGCCCATTTCCGGATTTTTCAAAGACTAATGCGTTTTTTGGAAGGTTCAAAAAGCACAAATAAAGACCTATTCAAACTTGTAATTGCTTGGAACCTGCAGCTCAGGGCGGGATACTGCGCAGTTTCACTATTGGGCCACAAGAGATACTAACGATACTACCGTGCGGTGCAAAATTATAGGTCCACCCTAATTTTCGCATTCAAGAGACCAAGCCCTCGACTTCGCACTACGAGAACAGTACCAGTGGATTCAGGAGTTCTGAAAACCCTTGTAGACAGCGTTTCGGAACAATCGGCTCCTTGATTAAGAAGTACTACTTGCTTTGGAAAAAAAATGTCCTCCTTAAAGGCGAAGTTCACGATGAAAATCGCTCTTCTGTTTTTTTTCGCCATTTTGAAAACAGTCCGACGCTGATTTCAATGATGCCTCTGGATTCGTACAAGACCTTTCGGGAACAGAGTCATGGTCTCTCAAAAATTGAGCTACGGATGCATGGTGGACGTGTTGGCTTGTAACACTACCTTCTTGTGCAGCCGATGGATGCGAGCTGGCCTGAGTAAAGAGAGAAGTTAAGAATGAAGGAAAGAACGGGTCTATTGATCGGTAACCATCACTAATCTCACGATCTCGAGTTTTCATTTGTTCACGTCGGAGGGCGGGCATCGCGCTTCTGGGGTTTGCCTTGCGCTCAAAGTGGCAACTTCGGAATCTTTTGGAGCTATTCCTGGCTCGTTTTCATGCGTTATTTCGACGTCAATGTTACAGTTTGCCCCTCCACTACACATTCCTAGTGGAAACTGAAACACATTTTTTATCGTGAACACTGCATTTAAGCGGTGTAAAATTATTGTCGACCCCAAACTTTTCTACTTCCACGAATTTCCCCGTTTCAAGTTAGGTATAAGTTTGTCACCTGGTGACATAGAAATATTTTCTACATTTGTTCCAAGTGATGCCGAAGAAGATTGAAGCTTTCTACTGCTGAGCAGGCTCAAGTGAACGCCCTACATGAAGCTGGTATCCCGAACAGAAGGAACTGCATCAATGGATATTTGAAGAATCCGGTGCAGTACAACAAGAAGAAGGGAGCTGGTAGACTGAGAAAGCTATGGAGGCGGGAGGAGATGCATATTGCTCGTAAAGCATCAAACAGCATGCAGTCCGCGAACGACATCCGAGGCAGTTTGGACTTTTCGATCTCGAAATAGACAAATTTCCGGTCTCTTCACCGCTGTCCGCACATCATCCGTGAACTTATGAGACCTGCACCCCGCTTAACATCCCTTCACAAGTCGACGAGGATGCGAAATGCTCGTACCAACATGACCACAAAAATGGAAGAAGGTAGGTCGCCACAGCCTTGGTCGGGAAGTTTGAAAAGTTACTACTTCTGCATTCAAGGTCGTATTTTTTCACAAGAAAAAAATGGAGTTTGGATGGCCCAGATGGTAGAACCCACTACTGGAGTGATGTGCGGAAAGAAAAACGGCTATTCTCGAAGCGCCACTCTGGAGCCGGAAGTGTGATATTCTAAGCTCCTTTCTCTGGTCAGGAACGTGTTGTACTTGACTTCATTTTGTGAAGGATAAACAGACTGGATTACCAGAAGGTGCTTCATGACCATCTTCTGCTATATCTCAAAAGATATCGACGACCCCTGTTTTCCAGCATGACAATGCGTCAATCCACGCGTCGCAATCGACTTCTACATGGCTAGAAGCGCAAAGCGTGATCGTTATGGAATGGCCCACATGTTCTCCCGATCTGAATCTAATGGAGAACTTGTGGGGAATTCTTGTGCGGTAGGTGTATAAGAATGGCACCATCTTTTACTAAATTTCTGATCTCAAGGTTGCCATTCACGATGCATGAGCGAGTGTAGATCAAACAGTGATCGATAATCATGTTAAGACCCTGCCTAATAGCATTTTTGATGCTTGTGTAAATAAAGGAGGCGATAGTGACTATTAGATGTGTTTCATTTGCTGCTAAAGTTTGGATAAATGATTATTTCCACAGAAGGACCTATAATTTTGCACCGCTTAAAGGCTAAAGGTCGCGATCAGACATGCTTGTCGTGTTCTTTTCTTCAAACCCTTTTCTGGGTCTTGAGTAGTAGGACTTACAAGAAAAAATTGCGAAAAAACCACTGTCTTGGACCAAATTAGAAGCCTGAACTTTCTTGTCTTTTGATGGTGAACGAGCCCACTCCATATAATCGACATCGATAACCTCTTATATCAAGAACATCAGCTGGCTTGAAATTGAATTTCAATAAATGAAGCTTTGGATTTATGTGCAGATCTAGTCGAAAACATTGACTGGAGTGCTTTCTTTCATTGCTCAACTGTTTTCTTAGGTAAATTTCCGTTTATTTCTTCCTCTGAATGTCAATGATTTTTGACTGCTCGGAATGAGACTACGATCTTTTTGGTCGGCGCTGTGCACTTGTGCCAAAGTGGCTTCTTTGGGTCCTAGAAACTCTATTTCTGGCTCGTTTTTCACCGCACTACCTTCCAAGTTTTTCAGCTGTTTTTGATCTATGCTGATCTTTTTAGTTTTCTCGATAACGTTTTTCATTGTGATCACTGCCTTTAAAAGCAGTGTTCACGATAATCTTCAATTTTGAGATTATCCGCTATATTGAGTAAGTGGCCCTCGGGTAGAACTAAAATCACGTAGAAATTGAAAAAAAAACGCACCAGAAGTACAGGAAATCCTTAAGTATCACCCCGCCTCTTAAGTATCACAGGAAGTGTTTGTTGTGACAATGCAATCTTTTGTGGATCCGTACTTTGCAATTCTCTACTCTCTATTGCTCCGTTCTCTCCTCAGGGTCCTAACTAACGCTGTTTTGCATAAGATATTCTTCTATTTTCAATTTGCCCAATTTTCCACCGGTGACAACCATCATAAACATGTTCATACGATGTTTTAATGCGTTTTTCGTCGTCTCTTCGTAATTTTGGTAACGCTTGGAGGCCAACACATTGTTTTATATGAAAAACTCGTGGACGAAAACCATCGTGAACAGTGCCTTTAAGGAGAACACTTTTTTTCAAAACAAGCAGTACTTCCAATCCATTGGTGCTGTTCTCGTAATGCGACGTCTGGGGCTTGGCCCAGACGTTAAATGCGAAAATCAGAGTGGACCTATAGTTTTGCTCCGCACTGTAATTGTTTTGGCAGATGCGTTTACCACTCTAAACACTTCCCATGTGCGTGGAAGCGGCGTCGCAAAGTCCTGCGACAGTGAAAGCCATGTATGTAAGGTGCGTCCGAATGAGAATGGCTGCCCATGCGGCCGGCGCGCTCGGCAGGCGGCCGTCGCGTTCGCCGCTCTCGGACGAGCATGCGAGAAGTCCCCACCGCCATCGACTACGAACGGGGCCGGCACCGGATGGCAGCAAGCACTGCGTCGATCAATCAGCTCTGCGACGGTGGGAGAGGGGCGGCCGTCGTTGAAATCCAACACTCGTCCGAGGGCGGCACATGCGACGGCCGCGTGCCAAGCACGCCGGCCGCGTGGGCCGCCATCCTCATTCAGCCACACTTTACAATAATCAAATGATCAAACCATCCCCCGTGATGCACGAATTGAAAAAATTCACCCTAGCTGATAACAGTTTTCCTCTCGGGGCTGATTGCTTCGATCAACGGCAGTTGATGGGAGTGGGCGGGGATCGCGCTTTACGCAGAAGTCCAGGGCCGTGAAGGAGCTACGCGAGGCTCTTTTTAGCCGTTTTCGACATAGCCCCTGCCACGTGCCCGACACCTTTCGAAATCCGATGAAAACTCGAAGACGGCCTTCATCGTGGGCAGTGCCTTCAAGGTCCGTTCTCAATTTTTTTTGGGAATCTACAGATGCTAATTTATGGTTGTTGTCCGTTTTCTGTGAGAGTGGGCTTTCTGTTTTCTGTTTTTAGGAATCAGTTTTCATCATGAATCCGTTTTCGACTGATGTCGCGAGCATTCTGAGTGCTGCAATAGCGGTCTTCTGGAACTGGTAGAAATTTCACCCCGATAAGGACAGAATAATTCCTGGACCGGAGCTAAACTGGTTCGAGCCGGCAAGTTGTTCGATGTCTCCCATGAGAACCAATCCGGAAGAATTACTATGCATTCTCACATACGGTTCGAGAAGTGTCTGGAAAACCGAATGAATTTTCGAAAATACATATTTTTAGAAAAATCAGAGAAGATGTGTTTTTTTTTCGAATGAAAATTTTCGAAAATTTCGTTTGTGTGCAAGTGTACTACAGAGGAGCTTCAGCAATCCGCATTTCAATTTCAACTCAATGTCGGAGAAGAAGGAGAGAGAACTTCTCACTCTTTTCAAGCAAGCACATTTCATAAAAGTCACATTCGTCAGCACAATAAAAGCTAATAAAAATAAAATGTTCAAAAGTGCCGGGATATGTTAGGCTCCAATTGGCGATCCGGCACATTAATTTGACGTACAATACAGGCCGTATCTTTCGCGTTTTGGACGAAAAAGACGCAAAAACGCGTCTTTTACGTCCTTTTCTCATAACTCTGTTCAAAGTGGTCCATTCTGGAATCTGAGGAGATATTTGAAGTCAGCATTGAGAGCTCTTTCTTTTTATCTCTCGCATGTCTTTCTCTGCAACAAGGCATATAGGCGTGACACAATCAATCGAGTGCGCGAAACGCGAGGATGGAATTGGGGTCGGAGGATTGATTGTGTTTATATAACTATTTAGTATATTCTAGTGGAACATTATGAAGGGATTTTGACTGTATTAATGAGATCTAAATTTCGATTTCTCCCTCCTTCGAGTATCTATAATTCTGTTACTTCCCGGGTCACGTTCTCGGCACAAACGGTACCAATCAACCTGATACTAGGCCGATAACCTTTTTTTGTTATCCTATCCCGATTTAGAATTACAATACCCGCACTAGTTTACTTAGAAAAGCCGCAAAAGTCGCGATATCGAGCGCCTCGGCTCAAAGTGTTCCATTCGAGCAATGAAGGAGATATTTCGAATCAGCATCGAGAGCTCTTTCTTTTGTGTTTTTGCATGTCATACGGCCGAAAAGGGCGCATAGAGCTAACAAAAAAAATCGAGCTAGCGAAAGGAAAGTTCAAATATTTCGTGATTATTTATGCCACCTCCACCTCAACAGTGTTAACGTGATATAGAACAGCTCAATCGACTTTTTTTCTGCGAAATTTCGGTTTTTTGAATTGCTAAACCCGAATATTTCACCATTCCTACAGCCACAATCCTCCCCTTGCTTAGATTCACAGAGAGTAGCAATGTTTTTCATGAATTGTGTCTGAATCCATCCACGGTAGAAAACTTAGAGAGAATTTAGGCCGTAAAAAGTGGTTCGCAGCGACGTTTAATGAGTGATCATCGACTGCAACCCTTGCAGATGCCCGTACTCCCTCTCAGAGGCTGGTACTATTTGTAGCTCCTCGCTGAACATGATGAATAGTTTGAAAACCCACCTTAGATTTTTTGCCATTTATTGTTTTCAAACTCAAAATCGAGTGTTAATTATAGAAAACTTCTATTTGTTTTCCGATATCCGGCGACCAACGATCAGCCGCTTCTCGAAGTTTAGAATGCTGACGGTTAGGGCTTTCCAATGGCATAATGTTTGCTTATTTAAGTTCGGACAAATCCCTCTGTGTTTCCCAGATCTAAAAGAGCAATTCATTGCTGGTCCCTCGCTTTGAGTCTCTGCATCCCTGCCTCTCCGCGCCCTGCACACCCCCGTTTTTGGAGGTGTCGAATTCGCACTGTCTTGCCTGTCTCGCTCAATGAGCGACGTCCTCACGAAATGGATCGATTTCCATGGGGAGAGTAACACTCGGGTGACGATAGGAGCGTGGATTGAATCGGTGAGAAGAGAGCAGAAGGAACTGAAAGATAAACATGAGGGAGAGATAACCACACGGGAGGTATTCGATATATGGATAGTCCCTAGCTCATCAGCGACTACAGACAGGTTGAAAGGGGAGTCAGTCAAAGACAGGTCTGCTTACTGAAGATTAACACCTCAAATTTAATGGCCGCACGCTAGTTATCGCGACGCGACCGCTTGCGCGGACCCCTGACTCCCAAATGAAGCATTTTTCATCCTTAAGCCTCAACTCACTGTTAAGCTGCTGCGCGACGCTTCGCAGCTATGTTGAAGAAGAAATGTTCTAGATTGTCCGCAGAGGCAGGCATTCGGCAGTCCGTGAAAAATGCTCTCAGTTGTAGTGCGCGCCGTGTGCGCTCTGCTGCGACCCATGAACCCGTCTGAAAGGTGCGTCCCGCAAAGAACGCCGTCGCTAGCGCGTAATGAAGACGTGTTTTATTCTGATGAGAATTCTTCGAAGAATGAATCCCGACCATTCATCGTTCTGTTGTTTACTTGAATAAATAAGTGATTACGCCAGTAGCCGTCCGCACACGGTCGCTCCGCGTGTGCCGCAGTCTTGATATTGACAGATGCTCAAAAGATTTGAATTAAGTGACGTAGCAATTCCAAAACGCAACGAAGAAGAGTGACCGTGCAAAGCATTGTTGCACAAATTCGACAGCATCGCCATGCACTGCAGGGCGGCGATGTGAATGAGCAATAAGACGGGGTCTGAGGACGGAAAAAATGAAAAATGCTTTATGTTAAGCCGGAAAGTCCGCGCGAGCGGTCACGTCGCGTATGCGACGATTCTTTGAGTGACTTCCTTTTTAAATAAGTAAGCCATTGAATGTTGCGATAAGTAGCGTGCGGCCATTGAATTTGAGGCTTTGATATTCAGTAAGCAGACCTGTCTTTGACTGACTTCCCTTTCAACCTGTCTGTAGTCGCTGATGAGCTAAGGACTATCCATATATCGAATACCTCCGGTGTGATTATCTCTCCCTCATGTTTATCTTTCAGTTCTTTCTGCTCTCTTCTCACCGATTCAATCCACGCTCCCATCGTCACCCGAGTGTTACTCTGCCCATGGAAATCGATCCATTTCGTGTGGACTTCGCTCATTGAGCGAGACAGGCAAGACAGTGCGATTTCGACACCTCCAAAAACGGGGGTGTGCAGGGCGCGGAGAGGCAGGGACGCAGAGACTCAAAGCGAGGGACCAGCAATGAATTGCTCTTTCAGATCTGGGAAACACAGAGGGATTTGTCCGAACTTAAGTAAGCAAACATTATGCCATTGGAAAGCCCTAACCGTCATCATTCTAAACTTCGGGAAGCGGCTGATCGTTGGTCGCCGGACATCGGAAAACAAATAGAAGTTTTCGATAATTAACACTCGATTTTGAGTTTGAAAAGAATAATTGGCAAAAAATCTAAGGTTTGTTTTCAAACTATTCATCGTGTTCAGCGAGGAGCTACAAATAGTACCAGTCTCTGAGAGGGAGTACGGGCATCATTGCAAAAGTTGCAGTCGATGATCACTAATTATACGTCGCTGCGAACCACTTTTTACGACCTAAATTCTCTCCAAGTTTTCTACCATGGATGGATTCAGACGCGATTCATGAAAAACATTGCTACTCTCTGTGAATCTAAGCAAGAGGAGGATTGTCGCTGTAGAAATGGTGAAATATTCGGGTTTAGCAATTCAAAAAACCGAAATTTTGCACAAAAAGTCGGTCAACCGTGAATAGTTTATTAAGCTCTTCTCTATCACGTTAACACTGTTGAGAAGGGGATGACATTGCGTCAAATAACTACAAAATACCTGAATTTTCCTTTCGCCAACTCGATTAATTGTGTTAGCTCTATATGCCTTTTATGACCGTTTGACAATTAAAATATCAAAAAAAAAAGAACTCTCGATGCTGATTCTGAATATCTCTTTCATTGCTCGAATGGAGCACTTTGTGCCGAGTTATGACGAAAAGTCGCGATATCGCGAATTTTGCGGCTTTTCTAAGTAAATTAGTGCGGGTATTGTAGTTCTAATTCGAGAGAGGATAACAAAAAAAATGGTCATTGCCCGAGTATCAGATTTATTGGTAACGTTTGTGCAGAGAACGTGACCCGGGAAGTGACAGAATTATAAATTCTCGAAAATGGGAGAAATCGAAATTTAGATCTCATTAATACAGTCAAAATCCCTTCATAATGTTCCACTAGAATATACTAAATAGTTATATAAACACAATCGATCCTCCGACCCCAATTCCACCCTCGCGTTTCGCGCACTCGATTGATTGTGTCACGCCTATATGCCTTGTTGCAGAGTAAGACATGTGAGAAATCAAAAGAAAGAGTCTCAATGCTGATTCTAAATATCTCTTCAGATTCCAGAATAGACCACTTTGAACAGATTTATGAGAAAAGGACGCAAAAGACGCGTTTTTGCGTCTTTTTCGTCCAAAACGCAAAAGATACGGCCTGTATTGTACATATGCAGCTATAATCTTACTACAAATTTTAACAATTCCATCAATGACACGTGATTAACTAAGCTCGACATTACACCGAAAAGTGAAACGGCAGTACACCCAGTGGCTCATTTGTGGTGGCAAGAATGAGGAGCACAAATAAATATTTGAACAATTTCAATTCAACAAAATGACAAGAGTAGTTACAGAGTACTACTAGTGCTGGCGAAGAAGTACGGATTAGATGGGTACTGTTGTGTATATGATGATGAATAGGGATAAGAAGGGTAGGCAGCAGCATCTAGCGAATAATATGACGCTGGATAAATAGGATATGCATTGTACACAGTTGGACTAGTCAGCGAAACGGAGAGCGGCACATTGGTTGGAGTGGTCAGACTCTGCACCTTAAGAAAACCATAAGATTTGGTTTGAAGACGAAAATGGATAATTTTTTGTGCTCTTTAGAAACACTTTGTTGATGTGTCTTAGTACTCAGTTACAGAAGATTCAGTAGTTGCTTCATAAAAGGCGACGCACACGCAAAAAAACCTTGTTTACCATTTTTTATTTTCAATTATGTGAACCCGAACCGTGAGTGAAAGAAAGCGAAGGGACCCTCCAAAAGCCTTGTGAAGAGAAAACAAATTTGAAAAAGTTCACAGTGTCCTTTGTGATTATGCCAAGACCCTTAGGCGATTTCGTGAATGTAGCTTCGGGGAAATCAATTGAGGTAGAGTGCTTGGAAAGGTTTTTTTTGGTGGAATGATCAATCAACATTAGGCCACCAGTCTATCCAGAATAGTGGATTTCTAACTCATCAAACCCTGTCCGTGTGCTAAGCAGTGTTAGCTTAAAGGCAGTGGTGACGATGGAAAGGGTTATATAAAAAACTACAAAAATCTACTTAGATCGAAAACAGCTGAAACACTATGAAGGTAGCGCGGTTAAAAACGGGCTAGAATTAGAGTTATTAAGCTCCTAAATTTCCAGTATCGTGCACAGGTGCACAGAAAGATCACAGTCTCATGCCTGCATTCAAAAATCATCGACACTCAGAGGAAGAAATAAATGCAAATTTACCTTATAAAACAGTTGAACAATGAAAGCAAGCATTTCAGTCAATGTTTTTGACTAGATGTGTACATAAATCCGAAGATTCATTGGTTGAAATTCATTTTCAAGCCAGCTGATGTTTTTGATTTTAGAGATCACCGATGCCGATGATGTGGGGTGGCTCGTCCAACATCAAAAGACAAGAAAGTTCAGGCTTCAAATTTGGCCCAGAACAGCGTTTTTTTCGCAATTTTTTCTTATAGGTTCTGCTACTCTATACCCAGAAAAGGGTTTAGAGAGGAAAAGAAGACGAGCATAATTGAGCGCGACCACTGGCTTTAACGAAATGTGCGTAAAATCCCTTTGATACATAGAACTTTTCGTTGGGCGCGAATCGATTATTTCAGTACACAAATATGTTCTACGGAAACCGCTTACAAATTAATGGTAAACAATTTCCTAACAAGTGTGATTCAAGAGAAAGTAACAAAGACTCTTTGATCACCAGACAATAGCGCATGGAGGGGGTGCTATGTTGTGTAGATAGAAGTAAATTTTTGGTCGGAAGTTGCTGGAAACCACTGCTGCTGCACGCAGCTCGAAGATTATCGTGCTGGGACGGACATTAATCATGCCGGGAACCCGTGGCTCCAGCACGATTATCTTTGAGCTGAGTCCTGCAGCAGTGTTCATCTGCAATTGCGGACATGAATTGCACTTTGATATGGACAGTTTATCCATCGAACATGGTCCGCGCGCGCCATGCCTCACACTTCTGGGTGAGCTGAGATTTCCACCAGTCGATATGACTTGGATTTAAGATTTCTGCAGTTCAGCCTGCTCTGGGGGTAATTGTACAGTTTCCAGCCTCTGTCGTTCTCGGAGGCCAAATCCGGTTAGCATATGCGGACTACGGCTATTCCATCATGCAAAACGATGGTAATCGTGATGGGACCACGGGATCCCGGGGCGATTACCCTTTCTCCCGGCACGATAATCATGTTGCGTGACAGCCCGCAAATGTGGACTAGGGCTGGGATTCATGAACGCAGCCGGCTAGATTCGGGTTTGGTTAGGGCAGCAACCCCAGCGGTAGCCAAACCGCGAACCGGCATTCACAACCGTCTCATCGCGGTTGGGTAGCTAACCATTCCGCGGCCACGTACTTGCCACTCAATTGACGCCGAGAATCTCGATTGGAGAAAATCAATATTGGCACTCGGGTCGGAATTTCCCTAACCAGTCACTGTTTTTATTGCACATGATTGCTAATTTTGCTTGCTTTTTGAATTCTTATTTTTGTCTACCTTGTGCTTTACCTTCTTCAATGGATCGCAGGCATTTAAAGGGATTTTCCTCAACTTGGAGATGTTTTTTCCATTTTTAAGTTTTTCATTTTTTTCCTTTTTTTTGAAAAATCCTTTTTGGTTTTTCAAAAGTACATAAAGTAATGCTGCTCTCTCACGATGAGCCGCAAACCTGCTGGTGAAATTTTTAACCCCCAATTTAGCTTTTTTCTCGCATTACTAGCCTTTTCAACTTCTTTTTTTTTCGAAACGCCCCTCTAATTTTTTTGTGTGTTTCACATGGCTTAGGTGTTGCTACAGGGATCATCATCATCCTCTCCGTGAGTTTTTGGCTTCAAGTTCTCCGTTTGTCGCTTGAGTTCCGAGTTTTTTCCATCTCTTTTCTTGTCTAAGAATCCCTTTTTGTTTTTTTCTCTTTGTCATTCTCACACAAGCTTATTGTCGCTGACAACAAGAGAAAAATAAAACGGCTCCTCAGAAACATCATATGGAAAAAGCTTAAAATGCAAGGGAAAAACAAGTTTGAACTAAAAACATCGAGAAAACCCAGGTTGATCACAGAATCATGTAAAAAAAACATTTACATTTGAAATCCAAGTGGGCGCTTCGGAAAAAAAAGTAGAAGAAAACAGGGTTTTCCAACAGAAAAATAACGAAAACGTGTACGAAAAGTGCTGGGAAAAAATTCTGAGGAAAAATGAGGGAATTCGGAGCTGAAATGGGAAAGAAACTCCAGCGAAGAGCCTGTGGCTGCTCGGTAAATGGTCAGCGCACGGAAGACAAGAATTAGGAACAAAAAGTGGAGGCAAAAAGAACAACGATGTGCTATAAAATAAAGAAGAGAGTGAGAGTAGGAAGGACAGGCATAATGATTTTAGTTAGCCATGGGCAACATACATAAAAGTTACAGATGAGGTTGATGATTCTGAGAATTTTCGTTGTTATCGAGAGGAACACATTATGGCTAGAGGGCCTATAATGTGGCAGTCAATAACGGCGGCATTCCTGTATTTTCAGCTTGCCTCGAAGATATCAAGTTTTTATGCGTATTCGCAAAAGGTGCGTTTCCTCATTGTTGTGCACTAATACAGCACACCATCAGTTCGACGACTAAGCCGCAAAACCGCTGCTAACCGCGGTTAACCGCAGCTCCGAGGTGCGGTTGCGCGTAGCCCAATCGTAGCCCAGCCGTAACCAAACCGGATTTTTCGTGAATGCCGGTTTCCTCCGCTAGCCCAGCCGTAACCGTGGTTTGCCTTTCATGAATCCCAGCCTAGATTTTGGCTCCGAGAACACAGTACGACCCTTCAAAGACTCAAAATATCCGACCGAGCCGCTTGCAGATACCTGGCCGGACTATCACGCCGGGTACATCGGGACATCGTTAAAAGTGCTTCGGGCTTCTGATGACGTCATCGGGACGTCGTGAAAAGTGCTTCGGGCTTCTGATGACGTCATCGGGACGTCATGAAAAGTGCTTCGGGCTTCTGATGACGTCATCAGGACGTCGTAAAAAGTGCTCCGGGCTTTGATGACGTCATCGGGACATCGTTAAAAGTGCTTCGGGCTTCTGATGACGTCATCGGGACATCGTTAAAAGTGCTTCGGGCTTCTGATGACGTCATCGGGACGTCGTGAAAAGTGCTTCGGGCTTCTGATGACGTTATGGGGACGTCGTGAAAAGTGCTTCGGGCTTCTGATGACGTCATCAGGACGTCATGAAAAGAGCTTCGAGCTTCTGATGACGTCTTCGGGACATCGTTAAAAGTGCTTCGGGCTTCTGATGACGTCATCGGGACGTCGTGAGAAGTGCTTCGGGCTTCTGATGACGTCATCGGGACGTCATGAAAAGTGCTTCGGGCTTCTGATGACGTCATCAGGACGTCGTAAAAAGTGCTTCGGGCTTCTGATGACGTCATCGGGACGTCGTAAAAAGTGCTTCGGGCTTCTGATGACGTCATCGGGACGTCGTGAAAAGTGCTTCGGGCTTCTGATGACGTCATCAGGACGTCATGAAAAGTGCTTCGGGCTTCTGATGACGTCATCAGGACGTCGTAAAAAGTGCTCCGGGCTTTGATGACGTCATCGGGACATCGTTAAAAGTGCTTCGGGCTTCTGATGACGTCATCGGGACGTCGTGAAAAGTGCTTCGGGCTTCTGATGACGTTATGGGGACGTCGTGAAAAGTGCTTCGGGCTTCTGATGACGTCATCAGGACGTCGTAAAAAGTGCTCCGGGCTTCTGATGACGTCATCGGGACATCGTGAAAAGTGCTTCGGGCTTCTGATGACGTCATCGGGACGTCGTGAAAAGTGCTTCGGGCTTCTGATGACGTCATCAGGACGTCGTGAAAAGTGCTTCGGGCTTCTGATGACGTCATCGGGACGTCGTGAAAAGTGCTTCGGGCTTCTGATGACGTCATCAGGACGTCGTAAAAAGTGCTTCGGGCTTCTGATGACGTCATCGGGACGTCGTGAAAGTGCTTCGGGCTTCTGATGACGTCATCGGGACGTCGTGAAAAGTGCTTCGGGCTTCTGATGACGTCATCGGGACGTCGTGAAAAGTGCTTCGGGCTTCTGATGACGTCATCAGGACGTCGTGAAAAGTGCTTCGGGCTTCTGATGACGTCATCGGGACGTCGTGAAAAGTGCTTCGGGCTTCTGATGACGTCATCGGGACGTCGTGAAAAGTGCTTCGGGCTTCTGATGACGTCATCAGGACGTCGTAAAAAGTGCTTCGGGCTTCTGATGACGTCATCGGGGCGTGGTGAAAAGGGCTTCCGGGCTTCTGATGACGTCATCGGGACGTCGTGAAAAGTGCTTCGGGCTTCTGATGACGTCATCGGGACGTCGTGAAAAGTGCTTCGGGCTTCTGATGACGTCATCGGGACGTCGTGAAAAGTGCTTCGGGCTTCTGATGACGTCATCAGGACGTCGTGAAAAGTGCTTCGGGCTTCTGATGACGTCATCAGGACGTCGTAAAAAGTGCTTCCGGGCTTGTGATGACGTCATCAGGACGTCGTGAAAAGTGCTTCGGGCTTGTGATGACGTCATCGGGACGTCGTAAAAAGTGCTTCGGGCTTCTGGTGACGTCATGGGGACGTCGTGAAAAGTGCTTCGGGCTTCTGATGACGTCATCAGGACGTCGTGAAAAATGCTTCGGGCTTCTGATGACGTCATTGGGACGTCGTGAAAAGTGCTTCGGGCTTCTGATGACGTCATCAGGACGTCGTAAAAGTGCTTCGGGCTTCTGATGACGTCATCGGGACGTCGTGAAAAGTGCTTCGGGCTTCTGATGACGTCATCAGGACGTCGTGAAAAGTGCTTCGGGCTTCTGATGGCGTCATCGGGACGTCCTGAAAAGTGCTCCGGGCTTCTGATGACGTCATCAGGACGTCGTGAAAAGTGCTTCGGGTTTCTGATGACGTCATCGGGACGTCGTGAAAAGTGCTTCGGGCTTCTGATGACGTCATCAGGACGTCGTGAAAAGTGCTTCGGGCTTCTGATGACGTCATCAGGACGTCGTGAAAAGTGCTTCGGGCTTTGACGACGTCATGGGGACGTCGTGAAAAATGCTTCGGGCTTCTGATGACGTCATCGGGACGTCGTGAAAAGTGCTTCGGGCTTCTGATGACGTCATCGGGACGTCGTGAAAAGTGCTTCGGGCTTCTGATGACGTCATCGGGACGTCGTGAAAAGTGCTTCGGGCTTCTGATGACGTCATCAGGACGTCGTGAAAAGTGCTTCGGGCTTCTGATGACGTCATCGGGACGTCGTGAAAAGTGCTTCGGGCTTCTGATGACGTCATCGGGACGTCGTAAAAAGTGCTTCGGGCTTCTGATGACGTCATCAGGACGTCGTGAAAAGTGCTTCGGGCTTCTGATGACGTCATCGGGACGTCGTGAAAAGTGCTTCGGGCTTCTGATGACGTCATCGGGACGTCGTGAAAAGTGCTTCGGGCTTCTGATGACGTCATCAGGACGTCGTAAAAGTGCTTCGGGCTTCTGATGACGTCATCGGGACGTCGTGAAAAGTGCTTCGGGCTTCTGGTGACGTCATCGGGACGTCGTGAAAAGTGCTTCGGGCTTCAGGTGACGTCATCGGGACGTCGTGAAAAGTGCTTCCGGGCTTCTGATGACGTCATCGGGACGTCGTGAAAAGTGCTTCGGGCTTCGGCTGGCGTCATCGGGCCGTCGTGAAAAGTGCTTCGAGCTTCTGATGACGTCATCGGGACGTCGTGAAAAGTGCTTCGGGCTTCTGATGACGTCATCGGGACGTCGTGGAAAGTGCTTCGGGCTTCTGATGACGTCATCGGGACGTCGTGAAAAGTGCTTCGGGCTTCTGATGACGTCATCAGGACGTCGTAAAAAGTGCTTCGGGCTTCTGATGACGTCATCGGGACGTCGTGAAAAGTGCTTCGGGCTTCTGATGACGTCATCGGGACGTCGTGAAAGTGCTTCGGGCTTCTGATGACGTCATCGGGACGTCGTGAAAAGTGCTTCGGGCTTCTGATGACGTCATCGGGACGTCGTGAAAAGTGCTTCGGGATTCTGATGACGTCATCGGGACGTCGTGAAAAGTGCTTCGGGCTTCTGATGACGTCATCAGGACGTCGTAAAAGTGCTTCGGGCTTCTGATGACGTCATCGGGACGTCGTGAAAAATGCTTCGGGATTCTGATGACGTCATCTGGACATCGCGAAAAGTGCTTCGGGCTTCTGATGACGTCATCGAGACGTCGTGAAAAGTGCTTCGGGCTCCTGATGACGTCATCGGGACGTCGTGAAAAGTGCTTCGGGCTTCTGATGACGTCATCGGGACGTCGTGAAAAGTGCTTCGGGCTTCTGATGACGTCATCGGGACGTCGTGAAAAGTGCTTCGGGCTTCTGATGACGTCATCAGGACGTCGTGAAAAGTGCTTCGGGCTTCTGATGACGTCATCAGGACGTCGTGAAAAGTGCTTCGGGCTTCTGATGACGTCATCGGGACGTCGTGAAAGTGCTTCGGGCTTCTGATGACGTCATCAGGACGTCGTGAAAAGTGCTTCGGGCTTCTGATGACGTCATCGGGACGTCGTGAAAAGTGCTTCGGGCTTCTGATGACGTCATCGGGACGTCGTGAAAAGTGCTTCGGGCTTCTGATGACGTCATCGGGACGTCGTGAAAAGTGCTTCGGGCTTCTGATGACGTCATCGGGACGTCGTGAAAAGTGCTTCGGGCTTCTGATGACGTCATCGGGACGTCGTGAAAAGTGCTTCGGGCTTCTGATGACGTCATCAGGACGTCGTAAAAAGTGCTTCGGGCTTTGATGGCGTCATCGGGACGTCGTGAAAAGTGCTTCGGGCTTCTGATGACGTCATCAGGACGTCGTGAAAAGTGCTTCGGGCTTCTGATGACGTCATCGGGACGTCGTGAAAAGTGCTTCGGGCTTCTGATGACGTCATCGGGACGTCGTGAAAAGTGCTTCGGGCTTCTGATGACGTCATCGGGACGTTGTGAAAAGTGCTTCGAGCTTCTGATGACGTCATCAGGACGTCGTTAAAAGTGCTTCGGGCTTCTGATGACGTCATCGGGACGTCGTGAAAAGTGCTTCGAGCTTCTGATGACGTCATCGGGACATCCTGAAAAGTGCTTCGGGCTTCTGATGACGTCATCAGGACGTCGTAAAAAGTGCTTCGGGCTTCTGATGACGTCATCGGGACGTCGTGAAAAGTGCTTCGGGCTTCTGATGACGTCATCGGGACGTCGTGAAAAGTGCTTCGGGCTTCTGATGACGTCATCAGGACGTCGTGAAAAGTGCTTCGGGCTTCTGATGACGTCATCGGGACGTCGTGAAAAGTGCTTCGGGCTTCTGATGACGTCATCGGGACGTCGTGAAAAGTGCTTCGGGCTTCTGATGACGTCATCTGGACGTCCTGAAAGTGCTTCAGGCTTCTGATGACGTCATCGGGACGTCGTGAAAAGTGCTTCGGGCTTCTGATGACGTCATCGGGACGTCGTGAAAAGTGCTTCGGGCTTCTGATGACGTCATCAGGACGTCGTAAAAAGTGCTTCGGGCTTCTGATGACGTCATCGGGACGTCGTGAAAAGTGCTTCGGGCTTCTGATGACGTCATCGGGACGTCGTGAAAAGTGCTTCGGGCTTCTGATGACGTCATCGGGACGTCGTGAAAAGTGCTTCGGGCTTCTGATGACGTCATCAGGACGTCGTGAAAAGTGCTTCGGGCTTCTGATGACGTCATCGGGACGTCGTGAAAAGTGCTTCGGGCTTCTGATGACGTCATCAGGACGTCGTGAAAAGTGCTTCGGGCTTCTGATGACGTCATCGGGACGTCGTGAAAAGTGCTTCGGGCTTCTGATGACGTCATCGGGACGTCGTGAAAAGTGCTTCGGGCTTCTGATGACGTCATCGGGACGTCGTGAAAAGTGCTTCCGGGCTTCTGATGACGTCATCAGGACGTCGTGAAAAGTGCTTCGGGCTTCTGATGACGTCATCAGGACGTCGTGAAAAGTGCTTCGGGCTTCTGATGACGTCATCGGGACGTCGTGAAAAGTGCTTCCGGGTTTCTGATGACGTCATCGGGACGTCGTGAAAAGTGCTTCGGGCTTCTGATGACGTCATCGGGACGTCGTGAAAAGTGCTTCGGGCTTCTGATGACGTCATCGGGACGTCGTGAAAAGTGCTTCGGGCTTCTGATGACGTCATCGGGACGTCGTGAAAAGTTCTTCAGGCTTCTGATGACGTCATCGGGACGTCGTGAAAAGTTCTTCGGGCTTCTGATGACGTCATCGGGACGTCGTGAAAAATGCTTCGGGCTGCTGACGACGTCATCGGGACGTCGTGAAAAGTGCTTCGGGCTTCTGATGACGTCATCGGGACGTCGTGAAAAGTTTTCCGGATTTCTGATGACGTCATCGGGACGTCGTGAACCGTGCTTCGGGCTTCTGATGACGTCATCGGGACGTCGTGAAAAGTGCTTCGGGCTTCTGATGACATCATCGGGATGTCGTGAAAAGTGCTTCGGGCTTCTGATGACGTCATCAGGACGTCGTAAAAAGTGCTTCGGGCTTCTGGTGGCGTCATCGGGACGTCGTGAAAAGTGCTTCGGGCTTCTGATGACGTCATTGGGACATCGTGAAAAGTGCTTCGGGCTTCTGATGACGTCATCAGGACGTCGTAAAAAGTGCTGCGGCCTTCTGATGACGTCATCGGGACGTCGTGAAAAGTGCTTCGGGCTTCTGATGACGTCATGGGGACGTCGTGAAAAGTGCTTCGGGCTTCTGATGACGTCATCGGGACGTCGTGAAAAGTGCTTCGGGCTTCTGATGACGTCATCGGGACGTCGTGAAAAGTGCTTCGGGCTTCTGATGACGTCATCGGGACGTCGTGAAAAGTGCTTCGGGCTTCTGATGACGTCATCAGGACGTCGTGAAAAGTGCTTCGGGCTTCTGATGACGTCATCGGGACGTCGTGAAAAGTGCTTCGGGCTTCTGATGACGTCATCGGGACGTCGTGAAAAGTGCTTCGGGCTTCTGATGACGTCATCGGGACGTCGTGAAAAGTGCTTCGGGCTTCTGATGACGTCATCAGGACGTCGTGAAAAGTGCTTCGGGCTTCTGATGACGTCATCGGGACGTCGTGAAAAGTGCTTCGGGCTTCTGATGACGTCATCAGGACGTCGTAAAAGTGCTTGGAGCTTCTGATGACGTCATCGGGACGTCGTGAAAAGTGCTTCGGGCTTCTGATGACGTACTCGGGACGTCGTGAAAAGTGCTTCGGGCTTCTGATGACGTCATCGGGACGTCGTAAAAAGTGCTTCGAGCTTCTGATGACGTCATCGGGACGTCGTGAAAAGTGCTTCGGGCTTCTGATGACGTCATCGGGACGTCGTGAAAAGTGCTTCGGGCTTCTGATGACGTCATCAGGACGTCGTGAAAAGTGCTTCGGGCTTCTGATGACGTCATCAGGACGTCGTGAAAAGTGCTTCGGGCTTCTGATGACGTCATCGGGACGTCGTGAAAAGTGCTTCGGGCTTCTGATGACGTCATCGGGACGTCGTGAAAAGTGCTTCGGGCTTCTGATGACGTCATCGGGACGTCGTGAAAAGTGCTTCGGGCTTCTGCTGACGTCATCAGGACGTCGTGAAAAGTGCTTCGGGCTTCTGATGACGTCATCGAGACATCGTGAAAAGTGCTTCGGGCTTCTGATGACGTACTCGGGACGTCGTGAAAAGTGCTTCGGGCTTCTTATGACGTCATCAGGACGTCGTAAAAAGTGCTTCGGGCTTCTGATGACGTCATCGGGACGTCGTGAAAAGTGCTTCGGGCTTCTGATGACGTCATCGGGACGTCGTGAAAAGTGCTTCGGGCTTCTGATGACGTCATCGGGACGTCGTGAAAAGTGCTTCGGGCTTCTGATGACGTCATCAGGACGTCGTGAAAAGTGCTTCGGGCTTCTGATGACGTCATCGGGACGTCGTGAAAAGTGCTTCGGGCTTCTGATGACGTCATCGGGACGTCGTGAAAAGTGCTTCGGGCTTCTGATGACGTCATCAGGACGTCGTGAAAAGTGCTTCGGGCTTCTGATGACGTCATCAGGACGTCGTGAAAAGTGCTTCGGGCTTCTGATGACGTCATCGGGACGTCGTGAAAAGTGCTTCGGGCTTCTGATGACGTCATGGGGACGTCGTGAAAAGAGCTTCGCGCTTCGCGCTTCTGATGACGTCATCGGGGCGTCGTGGAAGGAGCTTCGGGCTTCTGATGACGTCATCAGGACGTCGTAAAAAGTGCTTCGGGCTTTGATGACGTCATCGGGACGTCGTGAAAAGTGCTTCGGGCTTCTGATGACGTCATCGGGACGTCGTGAAAAGTGCTTCGGGCTTCTGATGACGTCATCGGGACGTCGTGAAAAGTGCTTCGGGCTTCTGATGACGTCATCGGGACGTCGTGAAAAGTGCTTCGGGCTTCTGATGACGTCATCAGGACGTCGTGAAAAGTGCTTCGGGCTTCTGATGACGTCATCGGGACGTCGTGAAAAGTGCTTCGGGCTTCTGATGACGTCATCGGGACGTCGTGAAAAGTGCTTCGGGCTTCTGATGACGTCATCGGGACGTCGTGAAAAGTGCTTCGGGCTTCTGATGACGTCATCAGGACGTCGTGAAAAGTGCTTCGGGCTTCTGATGACGTCATCGGGACGTCGTGAAAAGTGCTTCGGGCTTCTGATGACGTCATCGGGACGTCGTGAAAAGTGCTTCGGGCTTCTGATGACGTCATCAGGACGTCGTAAAAAGTGCTTCGGGCTTCTGATGACGTCATCGGGACATCGTTAAAAGTGCTTCGGGCTTCTGATGACGTTATGGGGACGTCGTGAAAAGTGCTTCGGGCTTCTGATGACGTCATGGGGACGTCGTGAAAAGTGCTTCGGGCTTCTGATGACGTCATCGGGACGTCGTGAAAAGTGCTTCGGGCTTCTGATGACGTCATCGGGACGTCGTGAAAAGTGCTTCGGGCTTCTGATGACGTCATCAGGACGTCGTGAAAAGTGCTTCGGGCTTCTGATGACGTCATCGGGACGTCGTGAAAAGTGCTTCGGGCTTCTGATGACGTCATCGGGACGTCGTGAAAAGTGCTTCGGGCTTCTGATGACGTGATCAGGACGTCGCGAAAAGTGCTTCGGGCTTCTGATGACGTCATCAGGACGTCGTGAAAAGTGCTTCGGGCTTCTGATGACGTCATCGGGACGTCGTGAAAAGTGCTTCGGGCTTCTGATGACGTCATCAGGACGTCGTGAAAAGTGCTTCGGGCTTCTGATGACGTCATCAGGACGTCGTGAAAAGTGCTTCGGGCTTCTGATGACGTCATCGGGACGTCGTGAAAAGTGCTTCGGGCTTCTGATGACGTCATCAGGACGTCGTGAAAAGTGCTTCGGGCTTCTGATGACGTCATCGGGACGTCGTGAAAAGTGCTTCGGGCTTCTGATGACGTCATCAGGACGTCGTAAAAAGTGCTTCGGGCTTCTGATGACGTCATCGGGACGTCGTGAAAAGTGCTTCGGGCTTCTGATGACGTCATCAGGACGTCGTGAAAAGTGCTTCGGGCTTCTGATGACGTCATCGGGACGTCGTGAAAAGTGCTTCGGGCTTCTGATGACGTCATCAGGACGTCGTGAAAAGTGCTTCGGGCTTCTGATGACGTCATCAGGACGTCGTTAAAAGTGCTTCGGGCTTCTGATGACGTCATCGGGACGTCGTGAAAAGTGCTTCGGGCTTCTGATGACGTCATCGGGACGTCGTGAAAAATGCTTCGGGCTTCTGATGACGTCATCGGGACGTCGTGAAAAGTGCTTCGGGCTTCTGATGACGTCATCGGGACGTCGTGAAAAGTGCTTCGGGCTTCTGATGACGTCATCAGGACGTCGTGAAAAGTGCTTCGGGCTTCTGATGACGTCATCGGGACGTCGTGAAAAGTGCTTCGGGCTTCTGATGACGTCATCGGGACGTCGTAAAAAGTGCTTCGGGCTTCTGATGACGTCATCGGGACGTCGTGAAAAGTGCTTCGGGCTTCTGATCACGTCATCAGGCGGTCGTGAAAGGTCTTCCGGGTTTCTGATGACGTCATCGGGACGTCGTGAAAAGTGCTTCGGGCTTCTGATGACGTCATCAGGACGTCGTGAAAAGTGCTTCGGGCTTCTGATGACGTCATCGGGACGTCGTGAAAAGTGCTTCGGGCTTCTGATGACGTCATCGGGACGTCGTGAAAAGTGCTTCGGGCTTCTGATGACGTCATCAGGACGTCGTGAAAAGTGCTTCGGGCTTCTGATGACGTCATCGGGACGTCGTGAAAAGTGCTTCGGGCTTCTGATGACGTCATCGGGACGTCGTGAAAAGTGCTTCGGGCTTCTGATGACGTCATCGGGACGTCGTGAAAAGTGCTTCGGGCTTCTGATGACGTCATCAGGACGTCGTGAAAAGTGCTTCGGGCTTCTGATGACGTCATCGGGACGTCGTGAAAAGTGCTTCGGGCTTCTGATGACGTCATCGGGACGTCGTGAAAAGTGCTTCGGGCTTCTGATGACGTCATCGGGACGTCGTGAAAAGTGCTTCGGGCTTCTGATAACGTCATCGGGACGTCGTTAAAAGTGCTTCGGGCTTCTGATGACGTCATCGGGACGTCGTGAAAAGTGCTTCGGGCTTCTGATGACGTCATCGGGACGTCGTGAAATGTGCTTCGGGCTTTCGATGATGTCATCGGGACATCGTGAGAAGTGCTTCGGGCTTCTGATAACGTCATCGGGACGTCGTTAAAAGTGCTTCGGGCTTCTGATGACGTCATCGGGACGTCGTGAAAAGTGCTTCGGGCTTCTGATGACGTCATCGGGACGTCGTGAAAAGTGCTTCGGGCTTCTGATGACGTCATCGGGACGTCATGAAAAGTGCTTCGGGCTTCTGATAACGTCATCGGGACGTCGTTAAAAGTGCTTCGGGCTTCTGATGACGTCATCGGGACGTCGTGAAAAGTGCTTCGGGCTTCTGATGACGTCATCGGGACGTCGTGAAAAGTGCTTCGGGCTCCTGATGACGTCATCGGGACGTCGTGAAAAGTGCTTCAGGCTTCTGATGACGTCATCGGGACGTCGTTAAAAGTGCTCCGGGCTTCTGATGACGTCATCAGGACGTCGTGAAAAAGGCTTCGGGCTTCTGAAGACGTCATCAGGACGTCGTGAAAAGTGCTTCGGGCTATTGAAGACGTCATCGGGACGTCGTGAAAAGTGCTCCGGGCTTCTGATGACGTCATCGGGACGTCGTGAAAAGTGCTTCGGGCTCCTGATGACGTCATCGGGACGTCATGAAAAGTGCTTCGGGCTTCTGATGACGTCATCAGGACGTCGTAAAAAGTGCTTCGGGCTTCTGATGACGTCATCGGGACGTCGTGAAAAGTGCTTCGGGCTCCTGATGACGTCATCGGGACGTCATGAAAAGTGCTTCGGGCTTCTGATGACGTCATCGGGACGTCGTGAAAAGTGCTTCGGGCTTCTGATGACGTCATCAGGACGTCGTAAAAAGTGCTTCGGGCTTCTGATGACGTCATCGGGACGTCGTGAAAAATGCTTCGGGCTTCTGATGACGTCATCAGGACGTCGTGAAAAGTGCTTCGGGTTTCTGATGACGTCATCGGGACGTCGTGAAAAGTGCTTCGGGCTTCTGATGACGTCATCAGGACGTCGTGAAAAATGCTTCGGGCTTCTGATGACGTCATCAGGACGTCGTGAAAAGTGCTTCGGGCTTCCTGATGACGTCATCGGGACGTCGTGAAAAGTGCTTCGGGCTTCTGATGACGTCATCGGGACGTCGTGAAAAGTGCTTCGGGCTTCTGATGACGTCATCGGGACGTCGTGAAAAGTGCTTCGGGCTTCTGATGACGTCATCAGGACGTCGTGAAAAGTGCTCCGGGCTTTGATGACGTCATCGGGACGTCGTGAAAAGTGCTTCCGGGCTTCTGATGACGTCATGAGGACGTCGTGAAAAGTGCTTCGGGCTTCTGATGACGTCATCGGGACATCGCGAAAAGTGCTTCGGGCTTCTGATGACGTCATCGGGACATCGTGAAAAGTGCTTCTGATTTCTGATGACGTCATCGGGTCATCGTTAAAAGTGCTTCGGGCTTCTGATGACGTCATCAGGACGTCGTGAAAAGTGCTCCGGGCTTCTGATGACGTCATCAGGACGTCGTGAAAAGTGCTTCGGGCTTCTGATGACGTCATCGGGACGTCGTGAAAAGTGCTTCGGGCTTCTGATGACGTCATCGGGACGTCGTGAAAAGGGCATCGGGCTTCTGATGACGTCATTAGGACGTCGTAAAAAGTGCTTCGGGCTTCTGATGACGTCATCGGGACGTCATGAAAAGTGCTTCGGGCTTCTGATGACGTCATCGGGACGTCGTGAAAAGTGCTTCGGGCTTCTGATGACGTTATCGGGACGTCGTGAAAAGTGCTTCGGGCTTCTGATGACGTCATTGGGACGTCGTGAAAAGTGCTTCGGGCTTCAGATGACGTCATCGGGACGTCGTGAAAAGTGCTTCGGGCTTCTAATGACGTCATGGGGACGTCGTGAAAAGAGCTTCGGGCTTCTGATGACGTCATCGGGACGTCGAGAAAAGTGCTTCGGGCTTCTGATGACGTCATCAGGACGTCGTGAAAAGTGCTTCGGGCTTCTGATGACGTCACCGGGACGGCGGGAACAAGGCTTCGGTCTTCTGATGACGTCATCGGGACGTCGTGAAAAGTGCTTCGGGCTTCTGATGACGTCATGGGGACGTCGTGAAAAGTGCTTCGGGCTTCTGATGACGTCATCAGGACGTCGTGAAAAGTGCTTCGGGCTTCTGATGACGTCATCGGGACGTCGTGAAAAGTGCTTCGGGCTTCTGATGACGTCATCGGGACGTCGTGAAAAGTGCTTCGGGCTTCTGATGACGTCATCAGGACGTCGTGAAAAGTGCTTCGGGCTTCTGATGACGTCATCGGGACGTCGTGAAAAGTGCTTCGGGCTTCTGATGACGTCATCGGGACGTCGTGAAAAGTGCTTCGGGCTTCTGATGACGTCATCGGGACGTCGTGAAAAGTGCTTCGGGCTTCTGATGACGTCATCGGGACGTCGTGAAAAGTGCTTCGGGCTTCTGATGACGTCATCAGGACGTCGTGAAAAGTGCTTCGGGCCTCTGATGACGTCATCGGGACATCGTGAAAAGTGCTTCGGGCTTCTGATGACGTGATCAGGACGTCGCGAAAAGTGCTTCGGGCTTCTGATGACGTCATCAGGACGTCGTGAAAAGTGCTTCGGGCTTCTGATGACGTCATCAGGACGTCGTGAAAAGTGCTTCGGGCTTCTGATGACGTCATTGGGACATCGTGAAAAGTGCTTCGGGCTTCTGATGACGTCATCGGGACGTCGTGAAAAGTGCTTCGGGCGTCCGATGACGTCATCGGGACGTCGTGAAAAGTGCTTCGGGCTTCTGATGACGTGATCAGGACGTCGCGAAAAGTGCTTCGGGCTTCTGATGACGTCATCAGGACGTCGTGAAAAGTGCTTCGGGCTTCTGATGACGTCATCGGGACGTCGTGAAAAGTGCTTCGGGCTTCTGATGACGTCATCGGGACGTCGTGAAAAGTGCTTCGGGCTTCTGATGACGTCATCGGGACGTCGTGAAAAGTGCTTCGGGCTTCTGATGACGTCATCGGGACGTCGTGAAGGTGCTTCGGGCTTCTGATGACGTTATCGGGACGTCGTGAAAAGTGCTTCGGGCTTCTGATGACGTCATCGGGACGTCGTGAAAAGTGCTTCGGGCTTCTGATGACGTTATCAGGACGTCGTGAAAAGTGCTTCGGGCTTCTGATGACGTCAGCGGGACGTCGTGAAAAGTGCTTCGGGCTTCTGTTGACGTCATCGGGACGTCGTGAAAAGTGCTTCGGGCTTCTGATGACGTCATCGGGACGTCGTGAAAAGTGCTTCGGGCTTCTGATGACGTCATCGGGACGTCGTGAAAAGTGCTTCGGGCTTCTGATGACGTCAGCGGGACGTCGTGAAAAGTGCTTCGGGCTTCTGATGACGTCATCGGGACGTCGTGAAAAGTGCTTCGGGCTTCTGATGACGTCATCGGGACGTCGTGAAAAGTGCTTCGGGCTTCTGATGACGTCATCGGGACGTCGTGAAAAGTGCTTCGGGCTTCTGATGACGTCATCGGGACGTCGTGAAAAGTGCTTCGGGCTTCTGATGACGTCATCGGGACGTCGTGAAAGTGCTTCGGACTTCTGATGACGTCATCGGGACGTCGTGAAAAGTGCTTCGGGCTTCTGATGACGTCATCGGGACGTCGTGAAAAGTGCTTCGGGCTTCTGATGACGTCATCGGGACGTCGTGAAAAGTGCTTCGGGCTTCTGATGACGTCATCGGGACGTCGTGAAAAGTGCTTCGGGCTTCTGATGACGTCATCAGGACGTCGTGAAAAGTGCTTCGGGCTTCTGATGACGTCATCGGGACGTCGTGAAAAGTGCTTCGGGCTTCTGATGACGTCATCGGGACGTCGTGAAAAGTGCTTCGGGCTGCTGGTGACGTCATCGGAACGTCGTGAAAAGTGCTTCGGGCTTCTGATGACGTCATCGGGACGTCGTGAAAAGTGCTTCGGGCTTCTGATGACGTCATCGGGACGTCGTGAAAAGTGCTTCGTGCTTCTGATGACGTCATCGGGACGTCGTGAAAAGTGCTTCGGGCTTCTGATGACGTCATCGTGACGTCGTGAAAAGTGCTTCGGGCTTCTGATGACGTCATCGGGACGTCGTGAAAAGTGCTTCGGGCTTCTAATGATGTTATCGGGAGGTCGTGAAAAGTGCTTCGGGCTTCTGATGATGTCATCGGGACGTGGTGAAAAGTGCTCCGGGCTTCTGATGACGTCATCGGGACGTCGTGAAAAGTGCTTCGGGCTTCTGATGACGTCATCGGGACGTCGTGAAAAGTGCTTCGGGCTTCTGATGACGTCATCGGGACGTCGTGAAAAGTGCTTCGGGCTTCTGATGACGTCATCAGGACGTCGTAAAAAGTGCTTCGGGCTTCTGATGACGTCATCGGGACGTCGTGAAAAGTGCTTCGGGCTTCTGATGACGTCATCGGGACGTCGTGAAAAGTGCTTCGGGCTTCTGATGACGTCATCAGGACGTCGTGAAAAGTGCTTCGGGCTTCTGATGACGTCATCGGGACGTCGTTAAAAGTGCTTCGGGCTTCTGATGACGTCATCGGGACGTCGTGAAAAGTGCTTCGGGCTTCTGATGACGTCACCGGGACGTCGTGAAAAGTGCTTCGGGCTTCTGATGACGTCATCGGGACGTCGTGAAAAGTGCTTTGGGCTTCTGATGACGTCATCGGGACATCGCTAAAAGTGCTTCGGGCTTCTGATGACGTCATCGGGACGTCGTGAAAAGCGCTTGGGGCTTCTGATGACGTTGTGGGAACGTCGTGAAAAGTGCTTCGGGCTTCTGATGACGTCATCAGGACGTCGTAAAAAGTGCTCCGGGCTTTGATGGCGTCATCGGGACATCGTTAAAAGTGCTTTGGGCTCCTGATGACGTCATCGGGACGTCGTGAAAAGTGCTTCGGGCTTCTGATGACGTCATCGGGACGTCGTGAAAAGTGCTTCGGGCTTCTGATGACGTCATCAGGACGTCGTGAAAAGTGCTTCGGGCTTCTGATGGCGTCATCGGGACGTCGTGAAAAGTGCTTCGGGCTTCTGATGACGTCATCGGGACGTCGTGAAAAGTGCTTCGGGCTTCTGATGACGTCATCAGGACGTCGTGAAAAGTGCTTCGGGCTTCTGATGACGTCATCGGGACGTCGTGAAAAGTGCTTCGGGCTTCTGATGACGTCATCGGGACGTCGTGAAAAGTGCTTCGGGCTTCTGATGACGTCATCGGGACGTCGTGAAAAGTGCTTCGGGCTTCTGATGACGTCATCGGGACGTCGTGAAAGTGCTTCGGGCTTCTGATGACGTCATCGGGACGTCGTGAAAAGTGCTTCGGGCTTCTGATGACGTCATCGGGACGTCGTGAAAAGTGCTTCGGGCTTCTGATGACGTCATCGGGACATCGTGAAAAGTGCTTCGGGCTTCTGATGACGTCATCAGGACGTCGTGAAAAGTGCTTCGGGCTTCTGATGACGTCATCGGGACGTCGTGAAAAGTGCTTCGGGCTTCTGATGACGTCATCAGGACGTCGTGAAAAGTGCTTCGGGCTTCTGATGACGTCATCGGGACGTCGTGAAAAGTGCTTCGGGCTTCTGATGACGTCATCGGGACGTCGTGAAAAGTGCTTCGGGCTTCTGATGACGTCATCGGGACGTCGTGAAAAGTGCTTCGGGCTTCTGATGACGTCATCGGGACGTCGTGAAAAGTGCTCCGGGCTTCTGATGACGTCATCGGGACGTCGTGAAAAGTGCTTCGGGCTTCTGATGACGTCATCAGGACGTCGTGAAAAGTGCTTCGGGCTTCTGATGACGTCATCGGGACGTCGTGAAAAGTGCTTCGGGCTTCTGATGACGTCATCGTGACGGCGTGAAAAGTGCGTCGGCGGGCTTCTGATGACGTCATCGGGACGTCGTGAAAAGTGCTTCGGGCTTCTGATGGCGTCATCGGGACGTCGTGAAAAGTGCTTCGGGCTTCTGATGACGTCATCGGGACGTCGTGAAAAGTGCTTCGGGCTTCTGATGACGTCATCGGGACGTCGTGAAAAGTGCTTCGGGCTTCTGATGACGTCATCGGGACGTCGTGAAAAGTGCTTCGGGCTTCTGATGGCGTCATCGGGACGTCGTGAAAAGTGCTTCGGGCTTCTGATGACGTCATCGGGACGTCGTGAAAAGTGCTTCGGGCTTCTGATGACGTCATCGGGACGTCGTGAAAAGTGCTTCGGGCTTCTGATGACGTCATCAGGACGTCGTGAAAAGTGCTTCGGGCTTCTGATGACGTCATCGGGACGTCGTGAAAAGTGCTTCCGGGCTTCTGATGACGTCATGGGGACTTCGTGAAAAGTGCTTCGGGCTTATGGTGACGTCATTGGGACGTCGGGAAAACTGCTTCGAGCTTCTGATGACGTCATCGGCATGTCGGGAAAACTGCTTCGGGCTTCTGATGGCGTCATCGAGACGTCGTGAAAAGTGCTTCGGGCTTGTGATGACGTCATCGGGACTTCGTGAAAAGTGCTTCGGGCTTCTGATGACGTCATTGGGACGTCGTGAAAAGCGCTTTGGGCTTCTGATGACGTCATCAGGACGTCGGGAAAAGTGCTTCGGGCTTCTGATGGCGTCATCGAGACGTCGTGAAAAGTGCTTCGGGCTTCTGATGACGTCATGGGGACGTCGTGAAAAGTGCTTTGAGCTTCTGATGACGTCATCGGGACGTCGTGAAAAGTGCTTCGAGCTTCTGATGACGTCAGCAAGACGTCGTGAAAAGTGCTCCGGGCTTCTGATGGCGTCATCGGGACGTGGTGAAAAGTGCTTCGGGCTTCTGATGACGTCATCAGGACGTCGTGAAAAGTGCTTCGGGCTTCTGATGACGTCATCAGGACGTCGTAAAAGTGCTTCGGGCTTCTGATGACGTCATCGGGACATCGTGAAAGTGCTTCGGGCTTCTGATGACGTCATCGGGACGTCGTGAAAAGTGCTTCGGGCTTCTGATGACGTCATCGGGACGTCGTGAAAAGTGCTTCGGGCTTCTGATGACGTCATCAGGACGTCGTGAAAAGTGCTTCGGGCTTCTGATGACGTCATCGGGACATCGTGAAAAGTGCTTCGGGCTTCTGATGACGTCATCAGGACGTCGTGAAAAGTGCTTCGGGCTTCTGATGACGTCATCAGGACGTCGTGAAAAGTGCTTCGGGCTTCTGATGACGTCATCGGAACGTCGTGAAAAGTGCTTCGAGCTTCTGCTGACGTCATCAGGACGTCGTGAAAAGTGCTTCGGGCTTCTGATGACGTCATCGAGACATCGTGAAAAGTGCTTCGGGCTTCTGATGACGTCATCAGGACGTCGTGAAAAGTGCTTCGGGCTTCTTATGACGTCATCAGGACGTCGTAAAAAGTGCTTCGGGCTTCTGGTGACGTCATGGGGACGTCGTGAAAAGTGCTTCGGGCTTCTGATGACGTCATCAGGACGTCGTGAAAAGTGCTTCGGGCTTCTGATGACGTCATCGGGACGTCGTGAAAAGTGCTTCGGGCTTCTGATGACGTCATCGGGACGTCGTGAAAAGTGCTTCGGGCTTCTGATGACGTCATCGGGAGGTCGTGAAAAGTGCTTCGGGCTTCTGATGACGTCATCAGAACGTCGTAAAAAGTGCTCCGGGCTTTGATGGCGTCATCGGGACATCGTTAAAAGTGCTTCGTGCTTCTGATGGCGTCATCGGGACATCGTTAAAAGTGCTTCGGGCTTCTGATGACGTTATGAGGACGTCGTGAAAAGTGCTTCGGGCTTCTGATGACGTCATCAGGACTCCGTGAAAAGTGCTCCGGGCTTCTGATGACGTCATCGGGACGTCGTGAAAAGTGCTTCGGGCTTCTGATGACGTCATCGGGACGTCGTGAAAAGTGCTTCGGGCTTCTGATGACGTCATCGGGACGTCGTGAAAAGTGCTTCGGGCTTCTGATGGCGTCATCAGGACGTCGTGAAAGGTGCTTCGGGCTTCTGATGACTTCATCGGGACGTCGTGAAAAGTGCTTCGGGCTTCTGATGGCGTCATGGGGACGTCGTGAGAAGTGCTTCGGGCTTCTGATGACGTCATGGGGACGTCGTGAGAAGTGCTTCGGGCTTCTGATGACGTCATCAGGACGTCGTGAAAGTGCTTCGGGCTTTGATGACGTCATCGGGACGTCGAGAAAAGTGCTTCGGGCTTCTAATGACGCCATCGGAACGTCGTGAAAAAAGCATCTGGCTTCTGATGACGTCATCAGGACGTCGTGAAAGTGCTTCGGGCTTCTGATGACGCCACCGGGACGTCGTGAAAAGTGCTTCGGGCTTCTGATGACGTCATCGGGACGTCGTGAAAAGTGCTTCGGGCTTCTGATGACGTGATCAGGACGTCGCGAAAAGTGCTTCGGGCTTCTGATGACGTCATCAGGACGTCGTGAAAAGTGCTCCGGGCTTCTGGTGGCGTCACGGGGACGGCGTGAAAAGTGCTCGGGGCTTCTGGTGACGCCATCGGGACGTCGTGAAAAGTGCTTCGGGCTTCTGATGACGGCATCGGGACGTCGTGAAAAGTGCTTCGGGCTTCTGATGACGTCATCAGGACGTCGTAAGAAGTGCTCCGGGCTCTGATGGCGTCATCGGGACGTCGTGAAAAGTGCTTCGGGCTTCTGATGACGTCATCGGGACGTCGTGAAAAGTGCTTCGGGCTTCTGATGACGTCATCGGGACATCGTTAAAAGTGCTTCGGGCTTCTGATGACGTCATCGGGACGTCGTGAAAAGTGCTTCGGGCTTCTGATGACGTCATCAGGACGTCATGAAAAGTGCTTCGGGCTTCTGATGACGTCATCAGGACGTCGTAAAAAGTGCTCCGGGCTTCTGATGACGTCATCGGGACATCGTTAAAAGTGCTTCGGGCTTCTGATGACGTCATCGGGACATCGTGAAAAGTGCTTCGGGCTTCTGATGACGTTATGGGGACGTTGTGAAAAGTGCTTCGGGCTTCTGATGACGTCATCAGAACGTCGTAAAAAGTGCTCCGGGCTTTGATGGCGTCATCGGGACATCGTTAAAAGTGCTTCGGGCTTCTGATGACGTTATGGGGACGTCGTGAAAAGTGCTTCGGGCTTCTGATGACGTTATGGGGACGTTGTGAAAAGTGCTTCGGGCTTCTGATGACGTCATCGGGACGTCGTGAAAAGTGCTTCGGGCTTCTGATGACGTTATGGAGACGTCGTGAAAAGTGCTTCGGGCTTCTGATGACGTCATCGGGACGTCGTGAAAAGTGCTTCGGGCTTCTGATGACGTCATCAGGACGTCGTGAAAAGTGCTTCGGGCTTCTGATGACGTCATCGGGACGTCGTTAAAAGTGCTTCGGGCTTCTGATGACGTCATCGGGACGTCGTGAAAAGTGCTTCGGGCTTCTGATGACGTCATCAGGACGTCGTGAAATGTGCTTCGGGCTTCTGATGACGTCATCGGGACGTCGTTAAAAGTGCTTCGGGCTTCTGATGACGTCATCGGGACGTCGTGAAAAGTGCTTCGGGCTTCTGATGACGTCATCGGGACGTCGTGAAAAGGGCTTCGGGCTTCTGATGACGTCATCAGGACGTCGTGAAATGTGCTTCGGGCTTTCGATGATGTCATCGGGACGTCGTGAAAAGTGCTTCGGGCTTCTGATGACGTCATCGGGACGTCGTGAAAAGTGCTTCGGGCTTCTGATGACGTCATCGGGACGTCGTGAAAAGTGCTTCGGGCTTCTGATGACGTCATCAGGACGTCGTGAAAAGTGCTTCGGGCTTCTGATGACGTCATCGGGACGTCGTGAAAAGTGCTTCGGGCTTCTGATGACGTCATCAGGACGTCGTGAAAAGTGCTCCGGGCTTCTGATGACGTCATCGGGACATCGCGAAAAGTGCTTCGGGCTTCTGATGGCGTCATCGGGACATCGTTAAAAGTGCTTCGGGCTTCTGATGACGTCATCAGGACGTCGTAAAAAGTGCTCCGGGCTTCTGATGACGTCATCGGGACATCGTTAAAAGTGCTTCGGGCTTCTGATGACGTCATCGGGACGTCGTGAAAAGTGCTTCGGGCTTCTGATGACGTCATCGGGACATCGTTAAAAGTGCTTCGGGCTTCTGATGACGTCATCGGGAGGTCGTGAAAAGTGCTTCGGGCTTCTGATGACGTCATCAGAACGTCGTAAAAAGTGCTCCGGGCTTTGATGGCGTCATCGGGACATCGTTGAAAGTGCTTCGGGCTTCTGATGACGTCATCAGGACGTCGTAAAAAGTGCTTCGGGCTTCTGATGACGTTATGGGGACGTTGTGAAAAGTGCTTCGGGCTTCTGATGACGTCATCAGAACGTCGTAAAAAGTGCTCCGGGCTTTGATGGCGTCATCGGGACGTCGTGAAAAGTGCTTCGGGCTTCTGATGACGTCATCAGGACGTCGTAAAAAGTGCTTCGGGCTTCTGATGACGTCATCGGGACATCGTTAAAAGTGCTTCGGGCTTCTGATGACGTCATCGGGAGGTCGTGAAAAGTGCTTCGGGCTTCTGATGACGTCATCGGGACGTCATGAAAAGTGCTTCGGGCTTCTGATGACGTCATCAGGACGTCGTAAAAAGTGCTCCGGGCTTTGAAGACGTCATCGGGACATCGTCAAAAGTGCTTCGGGCTTCTGATGACGTTATGGGGACGTTGTGAAAAGTGCTTCGGGCTTCTGATGACGTCATCAGGACGTCGTAAAAAGTGCTCCGGGCTTTGAAGACGTCATCGGGACATCGTCAAAAGTGTTTCGGGCTTCTGATGACGTTATGGGGACGTCGTGAAAAGTGCTTCGGGCTTTCGATGACGTTATGGGGACGTTGTGAAAAGTGCTTCGGGCTTCTGATGACGTCATCAGAACGTCGTAAAAAGTGCTCCGGGCTTTGATGGCGTCATCGGGACATCGTTAAAAGTGCTTCGGGCTTCTGATGACGTCATCGGGACGTCGTGAAAAGTGCTTCGGGCTTCTGATGACGTCATCAGGACGTCATGAAAAGTGCTTCGGGCTTCTTAAGACGTCATCAGGACGTCGTAAAAAGTGCTCCGGGCTTTGATGACGTCATCGGGACATCGTTAAAAGTGCTTCGGGCTTCTGATGACGTTATGGGGACGTCGTGAAAAGTGCTTCGGGCTTTCGATGACGTTATGGGGACGTTGTGAAAAGTGCTTCGGGCTTCTGATGACGTCATCAGAACGTCGTAAAAAGTGCTCCGGGCTTTGATGGCGTCATCGGGACATCGTTAAAAGTGCTTCGGGCTTCTGATGACGTCATCAGGACGTCATGAAAAGTGCTTCGGGCTTCTTATGACGTCATCAGGACGTCGTAAAAAGTGCTCCGGGCTTTGATGACGTCATCGGGACATCGTTAAAAGTGCTTCGGGCTTCTGATGACGTTATAACTCCGCCATTGCCGGTCCCAAGCCCGGATGAGAAAGGAGGAGGGTTGGCCCCCCGTACTACCGACGGGCTGGAAAACTTAGGTGGTAACCATGGAAAGTCTCTTAGGAAACAACGAAGAAGCTACCGCATCCGGGGCAGCCGATGCGCCAACACTAGGGATCCAGGGTGTTGGTGAGAAGAATACTACTGGCCAAAATGGAGGACGACTGGTGACACCTAAGAAGAAGCTGAGGATTGGAGCATGGAATGTGCGAACGGGACACTGCGTCGGTCAGAAAGAGATAATAGCAAGAGAGTTGTCAAGGTCCAACATATCGATTGCTGCACTTTCCGAGCTGAGGATGAGCGGATGTGGAACGGTGCCCATTCAGGTGCCGGAGAGTAGCGAAAAAGATGGTGCTGTACTATTCCGGTGAGGACGGACATCGCAATGGTGTTGGATTTATGCTAGGCAGTCGCGCAGCTGGAAGCGTTGTTTCATTCGAGCCGATTTCTGGCAGGATCGCTGTTCTTGTTTTGAGCGGAACAATCAAGACCCATGTCGTGTCCATCTATGCACCAACGGAGCCAAGTTCTGACGTTGACAAGGACGAGTTCTACACCCAACTCCAGGACGTGCTGAATACTATCCCGAAAACCGATGTCACCATTGTAGCGGGTGACTTCAACGCAAGAGTCGTTAGTGACAGAACAGGCTGGGAAGGAGTGTTGGGCAGGTTCAGCGTGGGCGAAATAAACGATAATTGACTACGCCTACTTTCGTTCGCTGCGTTCAACGAGCTTGCCATCGGTAACAGTCAATTCCGGCACCCCAAGAAGCATCAGTTAACATGGAGGAATCCAACTGGACGAGATGTGGCCACCTTGGACTACGTGCTTGCTGATAAACTCACGTTTTAGATCATCGCTGAAAGATGTTCCGAGCCATGAGAGGGCCTGATTGTGGATCCGACCATTATCTCTTGCGTGCTGTAATGCAGCTTCGCTTACGACGACCTAGGCGTGAGGCCCCTAGAAAGAAACTTGACTGGTCACACTTGATGGCGCCAGGAACAAAGAAACATTTCAACTCGCGCTGTCGAATCGGTTCGCGGTTCTGGAAGACGCCTTGTCTGTGGACGAGCACGAGAAGCAGACAGTTGAAGTCGCTCTTGAATGCGCAGAGCCTCTCTGCCCTGTTATTCGCCGGCGAACGCAGCCTTGGATATTGGACGATTCTCTCCGTCTCGTGGACGAACGGAAGCGAGTGAAATTAACGGACTTCGGACGGTATCGGCAATTGTGTCAGGAGCTTCGTCGAAAGTTGAAGGAAGAGCGGGAGTCGTACTGGAATAAGGTAGCAGACGAAGTGGAGGAGGCAGTTGGAAGGAACGACTATCGCACATTGTACAACACACTCAACCGTCTCAGAAAGAAGACCAAACCCATGAGCGATTCCATCAGGAATACGGATGGGTCTTTTGTGCGATCAGCAGATGAGCGTCTGTTGCGATGGAGGCAGTTCTTCAGTGAACTCTATACTCACGATGCGCCACAAGGTCCACTGGCCCAACCGATACTAGTCGAGGTACCAGAGGAGACAGCGCTTGACTCGGAACCCACTGCGGAAGAAGTGAAGGCGGCAATCAAGTCGCTAAAGAATGGAAAGGCGTCCGGTGTTGACAATGTCACTGCTGAGGTCATCAAGGCAGGAGGAGATGTTCTACTGCGTCAGTTGCATCAGTTAATCACGCGCATATGGCGGACAGAGAGCGTGCCGTCTACCTGGAAAAAGGCTATTGTCGTGCCTATCCATAAGAAGGGCGATGCCAGAGACTGTAAAAACTATCGCGGGATCAGCCTGTTGTCGATTGTTGGTAAAGTCTTCACGAGAACTATCAGTCCAGACTTCAACGCCATCGGAGAGTACCTGTCGCGAAGAACAAGCAGGTTTTCGTCCGGGTCGAGGATGCAGCGATCAAATTTTCACACTTCGTCAAGTTATGGAGGAAAGGATTCGCTGTGAAGCGCGTCGTTATCACCTTCATAGACTTCAAGTCGGCATTCGATTGCGTGCACTGGCCCGCCTTATGGAAATCGATGGAATGCGAACACATGCCAGGAAAAATGGTGAAGCTTCTGCAGGAAATTTATAGAGGCTCGACTAGCTGTGTCCGCGTCGGAAACAAGCTATCCGAAGAATTCAGAGTCGATGCAGGCGGCCGGGAGGAGATGTGATTTCACCGCTCCTCTTTAATACCGTGGTCGATGCTATTATGAGAAAGACCTTTGAAAATAGAAGAGGAGTCCAATTTGGCGATAACGATTTTGTCACGGATTTGATGTTTGCGGACGACAGTGCAGTGTTCACCGATACTGACATGGAAGCCACGCTTTTGTTGAATGATATGGCACAAATCGCGGAATCGTATGGGCTGCGGATTAATAAGGAGAAGACTAAAGTCATGACGTCGGACGGTTCACGTGCTTCTGTGTTCTTCGAGGAGCTGAGCTTCAGCAAGTCAAGGAGTTCAAGTACCTCCGGATCGGTGGTGCAAGAGCGAAAGGTAGTGGCTACATCGGAGATGCTGTGCAGGATCGGGCAGGCGTCGGCTGCTTTCGCTTCGCTGGGCTGGTGTTTATGGAAGAAGCGTAATGTGTCAATCAAGACAAAGATCCGGATGTTTCGCGCGCTCATAGTGCCAATCCTACTGTACGGGTCAGAGTCGTGGACGTTGCTGAGGTCGGATTACAGCAGGCTGGAGGTCTTCCGAACGCGGTGTTTGCGGCAAATCCTCGGGATAACTTTAAGAGATCGAATGCGGAACGAAGATATCCGAGATACTTGCGACCATCAGCCCACGATCGAAGAACAAATTCGAACGAGAAGGCTACGATGGTTCGGACACGTATGCAGAATGGAAACAAACCGACTTCCGCGCAGATTGTTATGGAGAGAGCGCCCTGCACTGTGGAAGGTTGAAAGAGCAGCCCCGAAAAAGACGTGGTTGAAGCAAGTCGAGGCGGATCTGAAGTCCCAACGGTGCAGTGTCCTTAATGCTAGATTAATTGCTGCGAACCGTACTGAATGGAAGCGTATCGTTCAGGCCACAAGAGCTCCTATGGCACCTACAGCAGTGTACTGGTTGAGAGGTCATCCTGCTCCGCCAGCCGCCAGCTAACGGGATGAGTGTGTGAGTGAGTGATGACGTTATGGGGACGTCGTGAAAAGTGCTTCGGGCTTCTGATGACGTTATGGGGACGTCGTGAAAAGTGCTTCGGGCTTTCGATGACGTTATGGGGACGTCGTGAAAAGTACTCCGGGCTTTGATGGCGTCATCGGGACATCGTTAAAAGTGCTTCGGGCTTCTGATGACGTTATGAGGACGTCGTGAAAAGTGCTTCGGGCTTCTGATGACGTCATCGGGAGGTCGTGAAAAGTGCTTCGGGCTTCTGATGGCGTCATCGGGACATCGTTAAAAGTGCTTCGGGCTTCTGATGACGTTATGAGGACGTCGTGAAAAGTGCTTCGGGCTTCTGATGACGTTATGGGGACGTTGTGAAAAGTGCTTCGGGCTTCTGATGACGTCATCAGAACGTCGTAAAAAGTGCTCCGGGCTTTGATGGCGTCATCGGGACATCGTTGAAAGTGCTTCGGGCTTCTGATGACGTCATCGGGACATCGTTAAAAGTGCTTCGGGCTTCTGATGACGTCATCAGGACGTCGTAAAAAGTGCTCCGGGCTTCTGATGACGTCATCGGGACATCGTTAAAAGTGCTTCGGGCTTCTGATGACGTCATCGGGACGTCGTGAAAAGTGCTTCGGGCTTCTGATGACGTCATCGGGACGTCATGAAAAGTGCTTCGGGCTTCTGATGACGTCATCAGGACGTCGTAAAAAGTGCTCCGGGCTTTGATGACGTCATCGGGACATCGTTAAAAGTGCTTCGGGCTTCTGATGACGTCATCGGGACGTCGTGAAAAGTGCTTCGAGCTTCTGATGACGTCATCGGGACGTCATGAAAAGTGCTTCGGGCTTCTGATGACGTCATCAGGACGTCGTAGAAAGTGCTCCGGGCTTCTGATGACGTCATCGGGACATCGTTAAAAGTGCTTCGGGCTTCTGATGACGTCATCGGGACGTCGTGAAAAGTGCTTCGGGCTTCTGATGACGTTATGGGGACGTCGTGAAAAGTGCTTCGGGCTTCTGATGACGTCATCGGGACGTCGTGAAAAGTGCTCCGGGCTTCTGATGACGTCATCGGGACATCGTTAAAAGTGCCTTGGGCTTCTGATGACGTCATCGGGACGTCGTGAAAAGTGCTTCGGGCTTCTGATGACGTCATCAGGACGTCGTAAAAAGTGCTCCGGGCTTCTGATGACGTCATCGGGACATCGCTAAAAGTGCTTCGGGCTTCTGATGACGTCATCGGGACGTCGTGAAAAGTGCTTCGGGCTTCTGATGACGTTATGGGGACGTCGTGAAAAGTGCTTCGGGCTTCTGATGACGTCATCGGGACGTCGTGAAAAGTGCTTCGGGCTTCTGATGACGTCATCGGGACATCGTTAAAAGTGCTTCGGGCTTCTGATGACGTCATCGGGACGTCGTGAAAAGTGCTTCGAGCTTCTGATGACGTCATCGGGACGTCGTAAAAAGTGCTCCGGGCTTCTGATGACGTCATCGGGACATCGTTAAAAGTGCTTCGGGCTTCTGATGACGTCATCGGGACGTCGTGAAAAGTGCTTCGGGCTTCTGATGACGTCATCGGGACGTCGTGAAAAGTGCTTCGGGCTTCTGATGACGTCATCAGGACGTCGTAAAAAGTGCTCCGGGCTTCTGATGACGTCATCGGGACATCGTTAAAAGTGCTTCGGGCTTCTGATGACGTCATCGGGACGTCGTGAAAAGTGCTTCGGGCTTCTGATGACGTCATCAGGACGTCGTAAAAAGTGCTCCGGGCTTCTGATGACGTCATCGGGACATCGCTAAAAGTGCTTCGGGCTTCTGATGACGTCATCGGGACGTCGTGAAAAGTGCTTCGGGCTTCTGATGACGTCATCGGGACGTCGTGAAAAGTGCTTCGGGCTTCTGATGACGTCATCAGGACGTCGTAAAAAGTGCTCCGGGCTTCTGATGACGTCATCGGGACATCGCTAAAAGTGCTTCGGGCTTCTGATGACGTCATCGGGACGTCGTGAAAAGTGCTTCGGGCTTCTGATGACGTCATCGGGACGTCGTGAAAAGTGCTTCGGGCTTCTGATGACGTCATCAGGACGTCGTAAAAAGTGCTCCGGGCTTCTGATGACGTCATCGGGACATCGTTAAAAGTGCTTCGGGCTTCTGATGACGTCATCGGGACGTCGTGAAAAGTGCTTCGGGCTTCTGATGACGTCATCAGGACGTCGTAAAAAGTGCTCCGGGCTTCTGATGACGTCATCGGGACATCGTTAAAAGTGCTTCGGGCTTCTGATGACGTCATCGGGACGTCGTGAAAAGTGCTTCGGGCTTCTGATGACGTCATCGGGACATCGTTAAAAGTGCTTCGGGCTTCTGATGACGTCATCAGGACGTCGTAAAAAGTGCTCCGGGCTTCTGATGACGTCATCGGGACATCGTTAAAAGTGCTTCGGGCTTCTGATGACGTCATCGGGACATCGTTAAAAGTGCTTCGGGCTTCTGATGACGTCATCAGGACGTCGTAAAAAGTGCTCCGGGCTTCTGATGACGTCATCGGGACGTCGTGAAAAGTGCTTCGGGCTTCTGATGACGTCATCAGGACGTCGTAAAAAGTGCTCCGGGCTTCTGATGACGTCATCGGGACGTCGTGAAAAGTGCTTCGGGCTTCTGATGACGTCATCGGGACGTCGTAAAAGTGCTCCGGGCTTCTGATGACGTCATCGGGACGTCGTGAAAAGTGCTCCGGGCTTCCGATGACGTCATCGGGACGTCGTGGAAAGTGCTTCGGGCATCTGATGACGTCATCGGGACGTCGTGAAAAGTGCTTCGGGCTTCTGAAGACGTCATCGGGACGTCGTTAAAAGTGCTTCGGGCTTCTGATGGCGTCATCGGGACGTCGTAAAAAGTGCTACGGGCTTCTGATGACGTCATCGGGATGTCGTGAAAAGTGCTTCGGGCTTCTGATCACGTCATCGGGACGTCGTAAAAAGTGCTACGGGCTTCTGCTCACGTCATCGGGACATCGCGAAAAGTGCTTCGGGCTCCTGATGACGTCATCGGGATGTCGTGAAAAGTGCTTCGGGCTTCTGATCACGTCATCGGGACGTCGTGAAAAGTGCCTCGAGTTTCTGATGACGTCATCAGGACGTCGTGAGAGTGCTTCGTGCTTCTGATGACGTCTTCGGGACATCGTTAAAAGTGCTTCGGGCTTCTGATGACGTCATCGGGACGTCGTGAGAAGTGCTTCGGGCTTCTGATGACGTCATCGGGACGTCGTGAAAAGTGCTTCGGGCTTCTGATGACGTCATCGGGACGTCGTGAAAAGTGCTTCGGGCTTCTGATGACGTCATCGGGACGTCGTGAAAAGTGCTTCGGGCTTCTGATGACGTCATCGGGACGTCGTGAAAAGTGCTTCGGGCTTCTGATGACGTCATCGGGACGTCGTGAAAAGTGCTCCGGGCTTCTGATGACGTCATCGGGACGTCGTGAAAAGTGCTTCGGGCTTCTGATGACGTCATCGGGACGTCGTGAAAAGTGCTTCGGGCTTCTGATGACGTCATCGGGACGTCATGAAAAGTGCTTCGGGCTTCTGATGACGTCATCAGGACGTCGTAAAAAGTGCTCCGGGCTTCTGATGACGTCATCGGGACATCGTTAAAAGTGCCTCGGGCTTCTGATGACGTCATCAGGACGTCGTAAAAAGTGCTCCGGGCTTCTGATGACGTCATCGGGACATCGTTAAAAGTGCTTCGGGCTTCTGATGACGTCATCGGGACGTCGTGAAAAGTGCTTCGGGCTTCTGATGACGTCATCGGGACGTCGTGAAAAGTGCATCTGGCTTCTGATGACGTCATAGGGACGTCGTGAAAAGTGCTTCGGGCTTCTGATGACGTCATCGGGACGTCGTAAAAAGTGTTCGGGCTTCTGATGACGTCATCGGGACGTCGTTAAAAGTGCTTCGGGCTTCTGATGACGTCATCGGGACGTCGTGAAAAGTGCTTCGGGCTTCTGATGACGTCATCAGGACGTCGTAAAAAGTGCTCCGGGCTTCTGATGACGTCATCGGGACATCGTTAAAAGTGCTTCGGGCTTCTGATGACGTCATCGGGACGTCGTGAAAAGTGCTTCGGGCTTCTGATGACGTCATCGGGACGTCGTGAAAAGTGCTCCGGGCTTCTGATGACGTCATCGGGACGTCGTAAAAAGTGCTCCGGGCTTCTGATGACGTCATCGGGACATCGTTAAAAGTGCTTCGGGCTTCTGATGACGTCATCGGGACGTCATGAAAAGTGCTTCGGGCTTCTGATGACGTCATCGGGACGTCGTGAAAAGTGCTTCGAGCTTCTGATGACCTCATCGGGACGTCGTGAAAAGTGCTTCGGGCTTCTGATGACGTCATCTGGACGTCGTAAAAAGTGCTTCGGGCTTTGATGACGTCATCGGGACATCGTTAAAAGTGCTTCGGGCTTTGAAGACGTCATCGGGACATCGTTAAAAGTGCTTCGGGCTTCTGATGACGTCATCGGGACGTCGTGAAAAGTGCTTCGAGCTTCTGATGACGTCATCGGGACGTCGTGAAAAGTGCTTCGGGCTTCTGATGACGTCATCGGGACGTCATGAAAAGTGCTTCGGGCTTCTGATGACGTCATCGGGACGTCGTGAAAAGTGCTTCGGGCTTCTGATGACGTCATCAGGACGTCGTAAAAAGTGCTCCGGGCTTCTGATGACGTCATCGGGACATCGTTAAAAGTGCTTCGGGCTTCTGATGACGTCATCGGGACGTCGTGAAAAGTGCTTCGGGCTTCTGATGACGTCATCGGGACGTCGTGAAAAGTGCTTCGGGCTTCTGATGACGTCATCGGGACGTCGTGAAAAGTGCTCCGGGCTTCTGATGACGTCATCGGGACGTCGTGAAAAGTGCTTCGAGCTTCTGATGACGTCATCGGGACGTCATGAAAAGTGCTTCGGGCTTTTGATGACGTCATCAGGACGTCGTAAAAAGTGCTCCGGGCTTGTGATGACGTCTCCGGGGCGTCGTTAAACGCGCTGCGGGCTGCTGATGACGTCATCGGGACGTCGTGAAAAGTGCTTCGGGCTTCTGATGACGTCATCGGGACGTCATGAAAAGTGCTTCGGGCTTCTGATGACGTCATCAGGACGTCGTAAAAAGTGCTCCGGGCTTCTGATGACGTCATCGGGACATCGTTAAAAGTGCTTCGGGCTTCTGATGACGTCATCGGGACGTCGTGAAAAGTGCTTCGGGCTTCTGATGACGTCATCGGGACGTCGTGAAAAGTGCTTCGGGCTTCTGATGACGTCATCGGGACGTCGTGAAAAGTGCTTCGGGCTTCTGATGACGTCATCGGGACGTCATGAAAAGTGCTTCGGGCTTCTGATGACGTCATCGGGACGTCGTGAAAAGTGCTTCGGGCTTCTGATGACGTCATCGGGACGTCGTGAAAAGTGCTTCGGGCTTCTGATGACGTCATCGGGAGGTCGTGAAAAGTGCTTCGGGCTTCTGATGACGTCATCGGGACGTCGTGAAAAGTGCTTCGGGCTTCTGATGACGTCATCGGGACGTCGTGAAAAGTGCTTCGGGCTTCTGATGACGTCATCAGGACGTCGTAAAAAGTGCCTCGGGCTTCTGATGACGTCATCAGGACGGCGTAAAAAGCGCTCCGGGGTTCTGATGACCTCATCGGGACGTCGGGAAAAGTGCTTCGGGCTTCTGATCACGTCATCGGGACGTCGTGAAAAGTGCTTCGGGCTTCTGATGACGTCATCGGGACGTCGTGAAAAGTGCTTCGGGCTTCTGATGACGTCATCGGGACGTCGTGAAAAGTGCTTCGGGCTTCTGATGACGTCATCGGGACGTCGTGAAAAGTGCTTCGGGCTTCTGATGACGTCATCGGGACGTCGTGAGAAGTGCTTCGGGCTTCTGATGACGTCATCGGGACGTCGTGAAAAGTGCTTCGGGCTTCTGATGACGTCATCGGGACGTCATGAAAAGTGCTTCGGGCTTCTGATGACGTCATCAGGACGTCGTAAAAAGTGCTCCGGGCTTCTGATGACGTCATCAGGACGTCGTAAAAAGTGCTCCGGGCTTCTGATGACGTCATCAGGACGTCGTAAAAAGTGCTCCGGGCTTCTGATGACGTCATCGGGACATCGTTAAAAGTGCTTCGGGCTTCTGATGACGTCATCGGGACGTCATGAAAAGTGCTTCGGGCTTCTGATGACGTCATCGGGACGTCGTGAAAAGTGCTTCGAGCTTCTGATGACGTCATCGGGACGTCATGAAAAGTGCTTCGGGCTTCTGATGACGTCATCGGGACGTCGTGAAAAGTGCTTCGGGCTTCTGATGACGTCATCGGGACGTCGTGAAAAGTGCTTCGGGCTTCTGATGACGTCATCGGGACGTCGTGAAAAGTGCTTCGGGCTTCTGATGACGTCATCGGGACGTCGTGAAAAGTGCTTCGGGCTTCTGATGACGTCATCGGGACGTCATGAAAAGTGCTTCGGGCTTCTGATGACGTCATCGGGACGTCATGAAAAGTGCTTCGGGCTTCTGATGACGTCATCGGGACGTCGTGAAAAGTGCTTCGGGCTTCTGATGACGTCATCAGGACGTCGTAAAAAGTGCTCCGGGCTTCTGATGACGTCATCGGGACGTCGTGAAAAGTGCTTCGGGCTTCTGATGACGTCATCGGGACGTCATGAAAAGTGCTTCGGGCTTCTGATGACGTCATCAGGACGTCGTGAAAAGTGCTTCGGGCTTCTGATGACGTCATCGGGACGTCGTGAAAAGTGCTTCGGGCTTTGATGACGTCATCGGGACATCGTTAAAAGTGCTTCGGGCTTCTGATGACGTCATCGGGACGTCGTGAAAAGTGCTTCGAGCTTCTGATGACGTCATCGGGACGTCATGAAAAGTGCCTCGGGCTCCTGATGACGTCATCGGGACGACGTAAAAAGTGCTCCGGGCTTTGATGACGTCATCGGGACATCGTTAAAAGTGCTTAGGGCCTCTGATGACGTCATCGGGACGTCATGAAAAGTGCTTCGGGCTTCTGATGACGTCATCGGGACGTCGTGAAAAGTGCTTCGAGCTTCTGATGACCTCATCGGGACGTCGTGAAAAGTGCTTCGGGCTTCTGATGACGTCATCGGGACGTCGTGAAAAGTGCTTCGAGCTTCTGATGACGTCATCGGGACGTCATGAAAAGTGCTTCGGGCTTCTGATGACGTCATCAGGACGTCGTAAAAAGTGCTCCGGGCTTCTGATGACGTCATCGGGACATCGCTAAAAGTGCTTCGGGCTTCTGATGACGTCATCGGGACGTCGTGAAAAGTGCTTCGGGCTTCTGATGACGTCATCGGGACGTCGTGAAAAGTGCTTCGGGCTTCTGATGACGTCATCGGGACGTCATGAAAAGTGCTTCGGGCTTCTGATGACGTCATCAGGACGTCGTAAAAAGTGCTCCGGGCTTCTGATGACGTCATCGGGACGTCGTGAAAAGTGCTTCGGGCTTCTGATGACGTCATCGGGACGTCGTGAAAAGTGCTTCGGGCTTCTGATGACGTCATCGGGACGTCATGAAAAGTGCTTCGGGCTTCTGATGACGTCATCAGGACGTCGTAAAAAGTGCTCCGGGCTTCTGATGACGTCATCAGGACGTCATAAAAAGTGCTTCGGGCTTCTGATGACGTCATCAGGACGTCGTGAAAAGTGCTTCGGGCTTCTGATGACGTCATCGGGACGTCGTGAAAAGTGCTTCGGGCTTCTGATGACGTCATCGGGACGTCGTGAAAAGTGCTTCGGGCTTCTGATGACGTCATCGGGACGTCGTAAAAAGTGCTTCGGGCTTCTGATGACGTCATCGGGACGTCGTGAAAAGTGCTTCGGGCTTCTGATGACGTCATCGGGACGTCGTGAAAAGTGCTTCGGGCTTCTGATGACGTCATCGGGACGTCGTGAAAAGTGCTTCGGGCTTCTGATGACGTCATCGGGACGTCGTGAAAAGTGCTTCGGGCTTCTGATGACGTCATCAGGACGGCGTAAAAAGTGCTCCGGGCTCCTGATGACGTCATCGGGACGTCGTGAAAAGTGCTCCGGGCTTCTGATAACGTCATCGGGACGTCGTGAAAAGTGCTCCGGGCTTCTGATAACGTCATCAGGACGTCGTAAAAAGTGCTTCTGGCTTCTGATGCCGTCATCAGGACGTCGTAAAAAGTGCTCCGGGCTTCTGATGACGTCATCGGGACGTCGTGAAAAGTGCTTCGGGCTTCTGATGACGTCATCGGGACGTCGTGAAAAGTGCTTCGGGCTTCTGATGACGTCATCGGGACGTCGTGAAAAGTGCTTCGGGCTTCTGATGACGTCATCGGGACGTCGTGAAAAGTGCTCCGGGCTTCTGATGACGTCATCGGGACGTCGTGAAAAGTGCTTCGGGCTTCTGATGACGTCATCAGGACGTCGTGAAAAGTGCTTCGGGCTTCTGATGACGTCATCGGGACGTCGTGAAAAGTGCTTCGGGCTTCTGATGACGTCATCAGGACGTCGTAAAAAGTGCTCCGGGCTTCTGATGACGTCATCGGGACGTCGTGAAAAGTGCTTCGGGCTTCTGATGACGTCATCGGGACGTCGTGAAAAGTGCTTCGGGCTTCTGATGACGTCATCGGGACGTCGTGAAAAGTGCTTCGGGCTTCTGATGACGTCATCGGGACGTCGTGAAAAGTGCTTCGGGCTTCTGATGACGTCATCGGGACGTCGTGAAAAGTGCTTCGGGCTTCTGATGACGTCATCGGGACGTCGTGAAAAGTGCTTCGGGCTTCTGATGACGTCATCAGGACGTCGTGAAAAGTGCTTCGGGCTTCTGATGACGTCATCGGGACGTCGTGAAAAGTGCTTCGGGCTTCTGATGACGTCATCGGGACGTCGTGAAAAGTGCTTCGGGCTTCTGATGACGTCATCGGGACGTCGTAAAAAGTGCCTCGGGCTTCTGATGACGTCATCAGGACGTCGTAAAAAGTGCTCCGGGCTTCTGATGACGTCATCGGGACATCGCTAAAAGTGCTTCGGGCTTCTGATGACGTCATCGGGACGTCGTGAAAAGTGCTTCGGGCTTCTGATGACGTCATCGGGACGTCGTGAAAATTGCTCCGGGCTTCTGATGACGTCATCGGGACATCGTCAAAAGTGCCTCGGGCTTCTGATGACGTTATCGGGACGTCATGAAAAGTGCTTCGGGCTTTGATGACGTCATCGAGACGTCGTTAAAAGTGCTTCGGGCTTCTGATGACGTCATCGGGACGGCGTGAAAAGTGCTTCGGGCTTCTGATGACGTCATCGGGACGTCGTGAAAAGTGCTTCGGGCTTCTGATGACGTCATCGGGACGTCGTGAAAAGTGCTTCGGGCTTCAGATGATGTCATCGGGACATCGTGAAAAGTGCTTCGGGCTTCTGATGACGTCATCGGGACGTCGTGAAAAGTGCTTCGGGCTTCTGATGACGTCATCGGGACGTCGTGAAAAGTGCTTCGGGCTTCTGATGACGTCATCGGGACGTCGTGAAAAGTGCTTCGGGCTTCTGATGACGTCATCAGGACGTCGTAAAAAGTGCTTCGGGCTTCTGATGACGTCATCGGGACGTCGTGAAAAGTGCTTCGGGCTTCTGATGACGTCATCGGGACGTCGTGAAAAGTGCTCCGGGCTTCTGATGACGTCATCGGGACGTCGTGAAAAGTGCTTCGGGCTTCTGATGACGTCATCGGGACGTCATGAAAAGTGCTTCGGGCTTCTGATGACGTCATCAGGACGTCGTAAAAAGTGCTCCGGGCTTCTGATGACGTCATCGGGACGTCGTGAAAAGTGCTTCGGGCTTCTGATGACGTCATCGGGACGTCGTGAAAAGTGCTTCGGGCTTCTGATGACGTCATCGGGACGACGTGAAAAGTGCTTCGGGCTTCTGATGACGTCATCGGGACGTCGTGAAAAGTGCTTCGGGCTTCTGATGACGTCATCGGGACGTCGTGAAAAGTGCTTCGGGCTTCTGATGACGTCATCGGGACGTCGTGAAAAGTGCTCCGGGCTTCTGATGACGTCATCGGGACATCGCTAAAAGTGCTTCGGGCTTCTGATGACGTCATCGGGACGTCGTGAAAAGTGCTTCGGGCTTCTGATGACGTCATCGGGACGTCACAAAAATTGCTTCGGGCTTCTGATGACGTCATCGGGACGTCATGAAAAGTGCTTCGGGCTTCTGATGACGTCATCAGGACGTCGTAAAAAGTGCTCCGGGCTTCTGATGACGTCATCGGGACGTCGAAAAAAGTGCTCCGGGCTTTTGATGACGTCATCGGGACGTCATAAAAAGTGCTTCGAGCTTCTGATGACCTCATCGGGACGTCGTGAAAAGTGCTTCGGGCTTCTGATGACGTCATCAGGACGTCGTAAAAAGTGCTCCGGGCTTCTGATGACGTCATCGGGACATCGTTAAAAGTGCTTCGGGCTTCTGATGACGTCATCGGGACATCGTTAAAAGTGCTTCGGGCTTCTGATGACGTCATCGGGACGTCATGAAAAGTGCTTCGGGCTTCTGATGACGTCATCAGGACGTCGTAAAAAGTGCTCCGGGCTTCTGATGACGTCATCGGGACATCGTTAAAAGTGCTTCGGGCTTCTGATGACGTCATCGGGACGTCATGAAAAGTGCTTCGGGCTTCTGATGACGTCATCGGGACGTCGTGAAAAGTGCTTCGGGCTTCTGATGACGTCATCAGGACGTCGTAAAAAGTGCTTCGGGCTTCTGATGACGTCATCGGGACGTCCTGAAAAGTGCTTCGGGCTTCTGATGACGTCATCAGGACGTCGTGAAAAGTGCTTCGGGCTTCTGATGACGTCATTGGGACATCGTGAAAAGTGCTTCGGGCTTCTGATGACGTCATCAGGACGTCGTAAAAAGTGCTTCGGGCTTCTGATGACGTCATCGGGACGTCGTGAAAAGTGCTTCGGGCTTCTGACGACGTCATCGGGACGTCGTGAAAAGTGCTTCGGGCTTCTGATGACGTCATCGGGACGTCGTGAAAAATGCTTCGGGCTTCTGATGACGTCATCGGGACGTCGTGAAAAGTGCTCCGGGCTTTTGATGACGTCATCGGGACGTCGTGAAAAGTGCTTCGGGCTTCTGATGACGTCATCGGGACGTCGTGAAAAGTGCTTCGGGCTTCTGATGACGTCATCGGGACGTCGTGAAAAGTGCTTCGGGCTTCTGATGACGTCATCGGGACGTCGTGAAAAGTGCTTCGGGCTTCTGATGACGTCATCGGGACGTCATGAAAAGTGCTTCGGGCTTCTGATGACGTCATCAGGACGTCGTAAAAAGTGCTCCGGGCTTCTGATGACGTCATCGGGACGTCATGAAAAGTGCTTCGGGCTTCTGATGACGTCATCGGGACGTCGTGAAAAGTGCTTCGAGCTTCTGATGACCTCATCGGGACGTCGTGAAAAGTGCTTCGGGCTTCTGATGACGTCATCAGGACGTCGTAAAAAGTGCTCCGGGCTTCTGATGACGTCATCGGGACATCGCTAAAAGTGCTTCGGGCTTCTGATGACGTCATCGGGACGTCGTGAAAAGTGCTTCGGGCTTCTGATGACGTCATCGGGACGTCATGAAAAGTGCTTCGGGCTTCTGATGACGTCATCAGGACGTCGTAAAAAGTGCTCCGGGCTTCTGATGACGTCATCGGGACGTCGTGAAAAGTGCTTCGGGCTTCTGATGACGTCATCGGGACGTCGTGAAAATTGCTCCGGGCTTCTGATGACGTCATCAGGACATCGTCAAAAGTGCCTCGGGCTTCTGATGACGTCATCAGGACGTCGTAAAAAGTGCTCCGGGTTTTGATGACGTCATCGGGACATCGTTAAAAGTGCTTAGGGCTTCTGATGACGTTATCGGGACGTCATGAAAAGTGCTTCGGGCTTTGATGACGTCATCGGGACATCGTTAAAAGTGCTTCGGGCTTCTGATGACGTCATCGGGACGTCGTGAAAAGTGCTTCGAGCTTCTGATGACGTCATCGGGACGTCATGAAAAGTGCTTCGGGCTTCTGATGACGTCATCAGGACGTCGTAAAAAGTGCTCCGGGCTTCTGATGACGTCATCGGGACATCGTTAAAAGTGCTTCGGGCTTCTGATGACGTCATCGGGACGTCGTGAAAAGTGCTTCGGGCTTCTGATGACGTCATCGGGACGTCGTGAAAAGTGCTTCGGGCTTCTGATGACGTCATCGGGACGTCGTGAAAAGTGCTTCGGGCTTCTGATGACGTCATCGGGACGTCGTGAAAAGTGCTTCGGGCTTCTGATGACGTCATCGGGACATCGTTAAAAGTGCTTCGGGCTTCTGATGACGTCATCGGGACGTCGTGAAAAGTGCTTCGGGCTTCTGATGACGTCATCGGGACGTCATAAAAAGTGCTTCGGGCTTCTGATGACGTCATCAGGACGTCGAAAAAAGTGCTCCGGGCTCTGATGACATCATCGGGACATCGTTAAAAGTGCTTCGGGCTTCTGATGACGTCATCGGGACGTCGTGAAAAGTGCTTCGGGCTTCTGATGACGTCATCGGGACGTCATGAAAAGTGCTTCGGGCTTCTGATGACGTCATCAGGACGTCGTGAAAAGTGCTCCGGGCTTCTGATGACGTCATCGGGACGTCGTGAAAAGTGCTTCGGGCTTCTGATGACGTCATCGGGACGTCGTGAAAAGTGCTTCGAGCTTCTGATGACGTCATCGGGACGTCATGAAAAGTGCTTCGGGCTTCTGATGACGTCATCAGGACGTCGTAAAAAGTGCTCCGGGCTTCTGATGACGTCATCGGGACGTCGTGAAAAGTGCTTCGGGCTTCTGATGACGTCATCGGGACGTCAGGAAAAGTGCTTCGGGCTTCTGATGACGTCATCGGGACATCGTTAAAAGTGCTTAGGGCTTCTGATGACGTTATCGGGACGTCATGAAAAGTGCTTCGGGCTTCTGATGACGTCATCGGGACGTCGTGAAAAGTGCTTCGGGCTTCTGATGACGTCATCGGGACGTCGTGAAAAGTGCTTCGGGCTTCTGATGACGTCATCGGGACGTCGTAAAAAGTGCTTCGGGCCTCTGATGACGTCATCGGGACGTCGTGAAAAGTGCTTCGGGCTTCTGATGACGTCATCGGGACGTCGTGAAAAGTGCTTCGGGCTTCTGATGACGTCATCGGGACGTCGTGAAAAGTGCTTCGGGCTTCTGATGACGTCATCGGGACGTCGTGAAAAGTGCTTCGGGCTTCTGATGACGTCATCGGGACGTCGTGAAAAGTGCTTCGGGCTTCTGATGACGTCATCGGGACGTCGTGAAAAGTGCTTCGGGCTTCTGATGACGTCATCGGGACGTCGTAAAAAGTGCTTCGGGCTTCTGATGACGTCATCGGGACGTCGTGAAAAGTGCTTCGGGCTTCTGATGACGTCATCGGGACGTCGTGAAAAGTGCTTCGGGCTTCTGATGACGTCATCAGGACGTCGTAAAAAGTGCTCCGGGCTTCTGATGACGTCATCGGGACGTCGTGAAAAGTGCTTCGGGCTTCTGATGACGTCATCGGGACGTCGTGAAAAGTGCTTCGGGCTTCTGATGACGTCATCGGGACGTCGTGAAAAGTGCTTCGGGCTTCTGATGACGTCATCGGGACGTCGTGAAAAGTGCTTCGGGCTTCTGATGACGTCATCGGGACGTCGTGAAAAGTGCTTCGGGCTTCTGATGACGTCATCAGGACGTCGTGAAAAGTGCTTCGGGCTTCTGATGACGTCATCGGGACGTCGTAAAAAGTGCTTCGGGCTTCTGATGACGTCATCGGGACGTCGTGAAAAGTGCTTCGGGCTTCTGATGACGTCATCGGGACGTCGTGAAAAGTGCTTCGGGCTTCTGATGACGTCATCAGGACGTCGTAAAAAGTGCTCCGGGTTTTGATGACGTCATCGGGACGTCGTGAAAAGTGCTTCGGGCTTCTGATGACGTCATCGGGACGTCGTGAAAAGTGCTTCGGGCTTCTGATGACGTCATCGGGACGTCGTGAAAAGTGCTTCGGGCTTCTGATGACGTCATCAGGACGTCGTGAAAAGTGCTTCGGGCTTCTGATGACGTCATCAGGACGTCGTAAAAAGTGCTTCGGGCTTCTGATGACGTCATCGGGACGTCGTGAAAAGTGCTTCGGGCTTCTGATGACGTCATCGGGACGTCGTGAAAAGTGCTTCGGGCTTCTGATGACGTCATCGGGACGTCGTGAAAAGTGCTTCGGGCTTCTGATGACGTCATCGGGACGTCGTGAAAAGTGCTTCGGGCTTCTGATGACGTCATCGGGACATCGTTAAAAGTGCTTCGGGCTTCTGATGACGTCATCAGGACGTCGTAAAAAGTGCTCCGGGCTTCTGATGACGTCATCGGGACGTCGTGAAAAGTGCTTCGGGCTTCTGATGACGTCATCGGGACGTCGTGAAAAGTGCTTCGGGCTTCTGATGACGTCATCGGGACGTCGTGAAAAGTGCTTCGGGCTTCTGATGACGTCATCAGGACGTCGTAAAAAGTGCTTCGGGCTTCTGATGACGTCATCGGGACGTCGTGAAAAGTGCTTCGGGCTTCTGATGACGTCATCGGGACGTCGTGAAAAGTGCATCGGGCTTCTGATGACGTCATCAGGACGTCGTGAAAAGTGCTTCGGGCTTCTGATGACGTCATCGGGACGTCGTGAAAAGTGCTTCGGGCTTCTGATGACGTCATCGGTACGTCATGAAAAGTGCATCGGGCTTCTGATGACGTCATCAGGGCGTCGTAAAAAGTGCTTCGGGCTTCTGATGACGTCATCGTGACGTGGTGAAAAATGCTTCGGGCTTCTGATGACGTCATCGGGACGTCGTGAAAAGTGCTTCGGGCTTCTGATGACGTCATCGGGACGTCGTGAAAAGTGCTTCGGGCTTCTGATGACGTCATCGGGACGTCGTGAAAAGTGCTTCGGGCTTCTGATGACGTCATCGGGACGTCGTGAAAAGTGCTTCGGGCTTCTGATGACGTCATCGGGACGTCGTGAAAAGTGCTTCGGGCTTCTGATGACGTCATCGGGACGTCGTGAAAAGTGCTTCGGGCTTCTGATGACGTCATCGGGACGTCGTGAAAAGTGCTTCGGGCTTCTGATGACGTCATCAGGACGTCGTAAAAAGTGCTTCGGGCTTCTGATGACGTCATCGGGACGTCGTGAAAAGTGCTTCGGGCTTCTGATGACGTCATCGGGACGTCGTGAAAAGTGCTTCGGGCTTCTGATGACGTCATCAGGACGTCGTGAAAAGTGCTTCGGGCTTCTTATGACGTCATCAGGACGTCGTAAAAAGTGCTTCGGGCTTCTGATGACGTCATCGGGACGTCGTGAAAAGTGCTTCGGGCTTCTGATGACGTCATCAGGACGTCGTGAAAAGTGCTTCGGGCTTCTGATGACGTCATCGGGACGTCGTGAAAAGTGCTTCGGGCTTCTGATGACGTCATCGGGACGTCGTGAAAAGTGCTTCGGGCTTCTGATGACGTCATCGGGACGTCGTGAAAAGTGCTTCGAGCTTCTGATGACCTCATCGGGACGTCGTGAAAAGTGCTTCGGGCTTCTGATGACGTCATCAGGACGTCGTAAAAAGTGCTCCGGGCTTCTGATGACGTCATCAGGACGTCATAAAAAGTGCTTCGGGCTTCTGATGACGTCATCGGGACGTCGTGAAAAGTGCTTCGGGCTTCTGATGACGTCATCGGGACGTCGTGAAAAGTGCTTCGGGCTTCTGATGACGTCATCGGGACGTCGTGAAAAGTGCTTCGGGCTTCTGATGACGTCATCGGGACGTCGTGAAAAGTGCTCCGGGCTTCTGATGACGTCATCAGGACGTCGTAAAAAAAGCTTCGGGCTTCCGAAGACGTCATCGGGACGTCGTGAAAAGTGCTTCGGGCTATTGAAGACGTCATTGGGACGTCGTGAAAAGTGCTCCGGGCTTCTGATGACGTCATCGGGACGTCGTGAAAAGTGCTTCGGGCTTCTGATGACGTCATCGGGACGTCGTGAAAAGTGCTTCGGGCTTCCGATGACGTCATCGGGACGTCGTGAAAAGTGCTTCGGGCTTCTGACGACGTCATCGGGACGTCGTGAAATGTGATTCGGGCTTCTGATGACGTCATCGAGACGTCGTGAAAGGTGCTTCGGGCTTCTGATGACGTCATCCCGACGTCGTGAAAAGTGCTTCGGGCTTCTGATGACGTCATCGGGACGTCGTGAAAAGTGCTTCGGGCTTCTGGTGACGTCATCGGGACGTCGTGAAAAGTGCTTCGGGCTTCTGATGACGTCATCGGGACGTCGTGAAAAGTGCTTCGGGCTTCTGATGACGTCATCGGGACGTCGTGAAAAGTGCTTCGGGCTTCTGATGACGTCATCGGGACGTCGTGAAAAGTGCTTCGGGCTTCTGATGACGTCATCGGGACGTCGTGAAAAGTGCTTCGGGCTTCTGATGACGTCATCGGGACGTCGTGAAAAGTGCTTCGGGCTTCTGATGACGTCATCGGGACGTCGTGAAAAGTGCTTCGGGCTTCTGATGACGTCATCGGGACGTCGTGAAAAGTGCTTCGGGCTTCTGATGACGTCATCGGGACGTCGTGAAAAGTGCTTCGGGCTTCTGATGACGTCATCGGGACGTCGTGAAAAGTGCTTCGGGCTTCTGATGACGTCATCGGGACGTCGTGAAAAGTGCTTCGGGCTTCTGATGACGTCATCGGGACGTCGTGAAAAGTGCTTCGGGCTTCTGATGACGTCATCGGGACGTCGTGAAAAGTGCTTCGGGCTTCTGATGACGTCATCGGGACGTCGTGAAAAGTGCTTCGGGCTTCTGATGACGTCATCGGGACGTCGTGAAAAGTGCTTCGGGCTTCTGATGACGGCATCGGGACGTCGTGAAAAGTGCTTCGGGCTTCTGATGACGTCATCAGGACGTCGTAAAAAGTGCATCGGGCTTCTGATGACGTCATCGGGACGTCATTAAAAGTGCATCGGGCTTCTGATGACGTCATCGGGAAGTCGTGAAAAGTGCTTCGGGCTTCTGATGACGTCATCGGGACGTCGTGAAAAGTGCTTCGGGCTTCTGATGACGTCATCGGGACGTCGTGAAAAGTGCTTCGGGCTTCTGATGACGTCATCGGGACGTCATGAAAAGTGCTTCGGGCTTCTGATGACGTCATCAGGACGTCGTAAAAAGTGCTCCGGGCTTCTGATGACGTCATCGGGACGTCGTGAAAAGTGCTTCGGGCTCCTGATGACGTCATCGGGACGTCGTGAAAAGTGCTTCGGGCTCCTGATGACGTCATCGGGACGTCGTGAAAAGTGCATCTGGCTTTTGATGACGTCATCACGACGTCGTAAAAAGTGCTTCGGGCTTCTGATGACGTCATCGGGACGTCGTGAAAAGTGCTTCGGGCTTCTGATGACGTCATCGGGACGTCGTGAAAAGTGCTTCGGGCTTCTGATGACGTCATCGGGACGTCGTGAAAAGTGCTTCGGGCTTCTGATGACGTCATCAGGACGTCGTAAAAAGTGCTTCGGGCTTCTGATGACGTCATCGGGACGTCGTGAAAAGTGCTTCGGGCTTCTGATGACGTCATCGGGACGTCGTGAAAAGTGCTTCGGGCTTCTGATGACGTCATCGGGACGTCGTGAAAAGTGCTTCGGGCTTCTGATGACGTCATCGGGACGTCGTGAAAAGTGCTTCGGGCTTCTGATGACGTCATCGGGACGTCGTGAAAAGTGCTTCGGGCTTCTGATGACGTCATCAGGACGTCGTAAAAAGTGCTTCGGGCTTCTGATGACGTCATCGGGACGTCGTGAAAAGTGCTTCGGGCTTCTGATGACGTCATCAGGACGTCGTAAAAAGTGCTTCGGGCTTCTGATGACGTCATCGGGACGTCGTGAAAAGTGCTTCGGGCTTCTGATGACGTCATCGGGACGTCGTGAAAAGTGCTTCGGGCTTCTGATGACGTCATCGGGACGTCGTGAAAAGTGCTTCGGGCTTCTGATGACGTCATCGGGACGTCGTGAAAAATGCTTCGGGCTTCTGATGACGTCATCGGGACGTCGTGAAAAGTGCTTCGGGCTTCTGATGACGTCATCGGGACGTCGTGAAAAGTGCTTCGGGCTTCTGATGACGTCATCGGGACGTCGTGAAAAGTGCTTCGGGCTTCTGATGACGTCATCGGGACGTCGTGAAAAGTGCTTCGGGCTTCTGATGACGTCATCGGGACGTCGTGAAAAGTGCTTCGGGCTTCTGATGACGTCATCGGGTCGTCGTGAAAAGTGCTTCGGGCTTCTGATGACGTCATCGGGACGTCGTGAAAAGTGCTTCGGGCTCCTGATGACGTCATCGGGTCGTCGTAAAAGTGCTTCGGGCTTCTGATGACGTCATCGGGTCGTCGTGAAAAGTGCTTCGGGCTTCTGATGACGTCATCGGGACGTCGTGAAAAGTGCTTCGGGCTTCTGATGACGTCATCAGGACGTCGTAAAAAGTGCTCCGGGCTTCTGATGACGTCATCGGGACGTCGTGAAAAGTGCTCCGGGCTTCTGATGACGTCATCGGGACGTCGGGAAAAGTGCTTCGAGCTTCTGATGACGTCATCGGGACGTCATGAAAAGTGCTTCGGGCTTCTGATGACGTCATCAGGACGTCGTAAAAAGTGCTCCGGGCTTCTGATGACGTCATCGGGACGTCGTGAAAAGTGCTTCGGGCTTCTGATGACGTCATCGGGACGTCATAAAAAGTGCTTCGGGCTTCTGATGACGTCATCGTGACGTCATGAAAAGTGCTTCGGGCTTCTGATGACGTCATCGGGACGTCGTGAAAAGTGCTTCGGGCTTCTGATGACGTCATCGGGACGTCATAAAAAGTGCTTCGGGCTTCTGATGACGTCATCGTGACGTCATGAAAAGTGCTTCGGGCTTCTGATGACGTCATCAGGACGTCGTAATAAGTGCTCCGGGCTTCTGATGACGTCATCAGGACGTCGTAAAAAGTGCTCTGGGCTTCTGATGACGTCATCGGGACATCGTGAAAAGTGCTTCGGGCTTCTGATGACGTCATCGGGACGTCATGAAAAGTGCTTCTGGCTTCTGATGCCGTCATCGGGACGTCGTGAAAAGTGCTTCGGGCTTCTGATGACGTCATCAGGACGTCGTGAAAAGTGCTTCGGGCTTCTGATGACGTCATCGGGACGTCGTGAAAAGTGCTTCGGGCTTCTGATGACGTCATCGGGACGTCGTGAAAAGTGCTTCGGGCTTCTGATGACGTCATCGGGACGTCATGAAAAGTGCTTCGGGCTTCTGATGACGTCATCAGGACATCGTGAAAAGTGCTTCGGGCTTCTGATGACGTCATCGGGACGTCGTGAAAAGTGCTTCGGGCTTCTGATGACGTCATCAGGACGTCGTAAAAAGTGCTTCGGGCTTCTGATGACGTCATCGGGACGTCGTGAAAAGTGCTTCGGGCTTCTGATGACGTCATCGGGACGTCGTGAAAAGTGCTTCGGGCTTCTGATGACGTCATCGGGACGTCGTGAAAAGTGCTTCGGGCTTCTGATGACGTCATCGGGACGTCGTGAAAAGTGCTTCGGGCTTCTGATGACGTCATCGGGACGTCGTAAAAAGTGCTCCGGGCTTCTGATGACGTCATCGGGACGTCGTGAAAAGTGCTTCGGGCTTCTGATGACGTCATCGGGACGTCGTGAAAAGTGCTTCGGGCTTCTGATGACGTCATCGGGACGTCGTGAAAAGTGCTTCGGGCTTCTGATGACGTCATCGGGACGTCGTGAAAAGTGCTTCGGGCTTCTGATGACGTCATCGGGACGTCGTGAAAAGTGCTTCGGGCTTCTGATGACGTCATCGGGACGTCGTAAAAGTGCTTCGGGCTTCTGATGACGTCATCAGGACGTCGTAAAAAGTGCTTCGGGCTTCTGATGACGTCATCGGGACGTCGCGAAAAGTGCTTCGGGCTTCTGTTGACGTCATCGGGACGTCGTGAAAAGTGCTTCGGGCTTCTGATGACGTCATCGGGACGTCGTGAAAAGTGCTTCGGGCTTCTGATGACGTCATCGGGACGTCGTAAAAGTGCTTCGGGCTTCTGATGACGTCATCAGGACGTCGTAAAAAGTGCTTCGGGCTTCTGATGACGTCATCAGAACGTCGTAAAAAGTGCTTCGGGCTTCTGATGACGTCATCGGGACGTCGTGAAAAGTGCTTCGGGCTTCTGATGACGTCATCGGGACGTCGTGAAAAGTGCTTCGGGCTTCTGATGACGTCATCGGGACGTCGTGAAAAGTGCTTCGGGCTTCTGATGACGTCATCGGGACGTCGTGAAAAGTGCTTCGGGCTTCTGATGACGTCATCAGGACGTCGTAAAAAGTGCTTCGGGCTTCTGATGACGTCATCGGGACGTCGTGAAAAGTGCTTCGGGCTTCTGATGACGTCATCGGGTCGTCGTAAAAGTGCTTCGGGCTTCTGATGACGTCATCGGGACGTCGTGAAAAGTGCTTCGGGCTTCTGATGACGTCATCGGGACGTCGTGAAAAGTGCTTCGGGCTTCTGATGACGTCATCGGGACGTCGTGAAAAGTGCTTCGGGCTTCTGATGACGTCATCGGGACATCGTTAAAAGTGCTTCGGGCTTCTGATGACGTCATCGGGACGTCGTGAAAAGTGCTCCGGGCTTCTGATGACGTCATCGGGACATCGCTAAAAGTGCTTCGGGCTTCTGATGACGTCATCGGGACGTCATGAAAAGTGCTTCGGGCTTCTGATGACGTCATCAGGACGTCGTAGAAAGTGCTCCGGGCTTCTGATGACGTCATCAGGACGTCGTAAAAAGTGCTCCGGGCTTCTGATGACGTCATCGGGACGTCGTGAAAAGTGCTTCGAGCTTCTGATGACGTCATCGGGACGTCATGAAAAGTGCTTCGGGCTTCTGATGACGTCATCAGGACGTCGTAAAAAGTGCTCCGGGCTTCTGATGACGTCATCAGGACGTCGTAAAAAGTGCTCCGGGCTTCTGATGACGTCATCGGGACATCGTTAAAAGTGCTTCGGGCTTCTGATGACGTCATCGGGACGTCGTGAAAAGTGCTCCGGGCTTCTGATGACGTCATCGGGACGTCGTGAAAAGTGCTTCGAGCTTCTGATGACGTCATCGGGACGTCATGAAAAGAGAAAAATTGAGAGAAAAAGAGAAAATCATACCAGAAAAAAATATCAGCTTCTCATAATCGATTCTTGGAACCGAGCTCATTACCTAGGCAGTTCATTTTACTAGGAGTAGTGAATTTTTAAAGGAGGTGATCTGACGAAAAAATGTTTCAGAATTAATGATTTAAAATAAAATTATATTGAATGCAAGAAAAAGAGAATTTATTCGACTATTCGAAAAAGTAAATTTCTTGAATATATCCGAAAAAGTGAATTTTCCGAATAATACGTTTATTCGAATATTCGAAAAGGTCAACTTTCCAAACAATTCGTTTATTCGAATATCTGAAAATTTTTGTTAGTTTGATATACTCTATCAACGAGGTACTATTACAGCGAAAATTCAATTTACATGACAGCTCCGCAGGGAAATGGAGCCTAGAGATTGAAGTTAAGAATTCTGAAAAATGTCAAGGATTCTGAAAGACTAGTACGTAAAGACCCTGCCCGAATTTCGACAATCCGTTCCGAGGAGCAGATCTCCTCTGCCAACGCGTAGCTAGATGCCTCCGAGGGCGCGGCCTGAAACGCCGCCCCATTCCATGTAGCGAGAATTAACGGGTTTTTGCTACGATAGTTAAAACCCGCATATTTTTGTGTCGAGGCTATAAGGGTGCAAATTCTGCGCGTATTCTACGTAAAAACGAAGGATAAATTTGAAACATTGATCTCTCTGACGCTAAACCCGTATATTCTCGCCATAATTATGTATGTAGCGAGAATCTACGGATTTAGCGACAGCCTGTGTTGAAATGCAATCTCAAACCTGCGCTGGCTACGCGGAATGCAGGTTTGCCGTTCGAACACTGTGTGCCCACCAATTCACGCATAACTTGACACTCTGTGGGTGGTCGTGGAGGGTGACCCCGTGTCCCTCTCTGAAGGACCTTGCTAGGGATAATTTTGGCCGCTGGTGTGCTGCAGGCCGTGGGGAACAAACGGCGATGCGCTCGATCGCAGCTGGGATAGTCTTTCTAGTACGGATCAAGACTGGGTGGATCGATAGACCGTTTGCGGCAACGAGAATAAGCGCAGAATATGCGGGTGCTGTAGCGAGAATTTACGTAGAATATGCGGGCGCTGTAGCTAAAAATTTCACCAACTGAGGCTAAACTTTCCGTAATTTACGTAAATTCTCGTGTCAAATTGGACTGGATGCCTCCGAAACCCTGGGCATATCTGGTTCCCGTGTGAGGCATCTAGCTACGCGTTGGCGGGGTCCTGTTCAGATTCTCGGGCAGAACCTTGGTAGAGTACGTCAATCGAGTTGCTTCCCAGGGCAAACATGGGATACAAATACTTATTGGGAGGAGCAGCTCCTGCTAACACCAGCATATGCTGCCACCCCATGCTGGATTTCAACCGTTATCGGCAGCCTGTTCTGCGAACGGAGAAAGAATTGAGATTATCAGCGGGGTTGGGTGTGATCCTTCTCACGCGAGCCGAACTCGCGATGCCAGGATAAACAGAGGGGTTAATCAGCAGGATATGCTGCTTATTGGCAGCAGCTCCTGCAGTTAGCAGTAGTTGCGTCAAGGGTGTTGCTAACCTTTTTCGGGTTCAATCTCTATTTTGCCGGCATACTACAGCTTGACTGTCTGAACTAGGGAACTTTCACGGGGAAGACGCGTTTGACATTTATACATATGTACTTGAGTTAGGAAAACAACAAGGTTTTAACCCACAGCCTAATTAAAGAAAAGTCCCAAGGTGTGAAACGTGAAGCCGAGACTGATTGACGATTCTGGGGTTGAGTTAAATGGGTTTGCAGTATGCATGCAAAAGTCGATCAGAACTCTGACGAAATGATGATTGAGTATTTTGATTATTCGAAATTAGAAATAATTCGAATGTGTTGACGCTGAAGTATTTGAATATGGAACACTATTCAAGAGTCTGCTTGCGAAATATTCGAATGTCGAATCATGTTCGAAGGCCTATTTTGATTTATTCGAATTTTGAATAATATCCAAAGGCCTATTTTTGATTCATTCGAATTTCGAATACTACTCGAAAATGCTGTTTTCAAATTTTGTTAATTATTCCAAAGCGAAAATTTCGAATTCCGGATCATGCGAAATTCGAAAAATCACTCGAATAATTTAGTATTAATATAATTCGGTCTAAGGTGAAACCCTATAGTCTTTACTGAGCAGACACACGGAAAGAAAACGGAAAAATCAAATAAAGAGAAAAAACATAACCCAGAAGAAATTCTGTAAAAAAGGGGTCTTCAAAGCAAAAGTGGTTTGTTTCTCGTTACAAACGCTTCAACAAAAAGGGAACAATAGGAAAGTGGGATGAGGAGAGTGTACAAAAAATGAACAATATCCTCTTAAAACTCTTTTCTTTGTCGGAACTTCCAAACAGCGGAAACAAACCGTTGCGGTTTTCTATGAAGAAGCGCTTTTGGCCCCATAAAGGACTTTGATTATGTGAAAGCCGATAAATTATGTACATATGCATGTGTACCTAATACCTATCATTAAAAGAGGAGCTGATGTCAAATTGTTTAAGGAAACCATTCAACTCTTCCTCGTAGAATACCACAACGGTTTGTTTCCTCTGTTTGGAAAATTCGACAAAGAAAAGAGTTTTAAGAGGATATTGTTCATTTTTTGTACACTCTCCTCATCCCACTTTCCTATTGTTCCCTTTTTGGTGAAGCGTTTGCAACGAGAACCAAACCACTTTTGCTTGGTAGACCCCTTTTTTACAGAACTGTTCACTTTTTCTTGATATTACGCTGTAATATCCCATGCAAGAATTTCGAACAAAGACCTCTTCATCTCCCCATTAGATCAGTCCTCTTTCTGTGGTCACAAGAATCCATTACTCAAATTGTTATGTAGCTATCTCAGAAAAATCACCCGATGTGGCTGACACGACCGATGTTCACATGATATAAGCTAGGAAATGAATGATATCCATGATATCGTTCCACATAATTCATTCATATTGATCGCGTCAGCCACAGCTGGCTACACTGGATGTTGGCCACGGTGATTTTCTCAATCCACTCTGACAGGGGCCTTAAGTCCCATTCATAGCTGGTCGCTTCGACTTCAAGTCGAAGCGATTGACAATACTGCCGCGATCTGAAATCGTTGGGATAAAGCGATTTGAAATAGCTCCGTCCAGCGATTTCAAATCGCTCGGGCGGCCGTAATTTCGCGTGAAATAGACGGACAATTGCGGACCACGCCGCAGGACTCAAAAAAGCTTTTTTTTCGGCATTCCTACTTATTTCTTGTGACATTGTTGTCCTTACCTACCTTACCTATTAAATAGAAGAGTTTTGCATAGTTTTTAAATCAAAAAATGATTAAAAAAAAACTATGGTGGTGGAATTTGCTTGAGCAAAACGTAAAACTACGACTAAAGTAACTAATTTCTAGAAGCTCTGTGTGAAATGTGATTTCTCGGTATTGTGGTGCGCGCGAAGCGCTCACCAGATTTGGTTTTGAATCGGCCAAGTGCGCAACCCCTTTTTCGAAATCTCAGTTCAGAGCGAACGTAGAAATTAGAGCTTACTTGCATTAAAAAGAGCGCAAAAAGTTGGTGCATGGACCCAAAAATGGTTTAGAAAGGTTCACTGGTTTTCGAGTAAAAATTGAAGGACCGCGCGTTTTTGTTGTTAATCTCCTTTTTTTCAGACGGCGTACACGATCTTGTTGGTACACTTAAAATTGAGCTAAGGAGCTCATTTCAGGACAGGAGGCTGGAAATGGATGCAGGTCGCTCCCATCTCATTTTGAACTTGATATTTTAACTTTGAAGGGTACCTCAAAATCAAAGGGGTTTACATACTAAATTAGACGTGGAGCACGAAAACTGGTATTTTCTGCTACGGCTGTGGAGACCGGGGTAAGTGGGTTATTCTGCAGCCAATCAACACAGGTCGTCGGAGATAAGTACTGAACTTGTCCGAACTCGTACCGATGACACGTCATCGATCGATAATCACTATTATCGATTTTCGCGCTTTTTGCACAAAATGCGGCGAGGAGTGGTGATTGCTGGTGGGATTGGTTTTCTTGGTTGGGGAATTTCGCTCATCAGTCATTATCGACAAATACCGATCAATAATATTGATTTTTTCGCCTGTTGCACAAAATGCCGCAATGATTTTTGATTGTTAATGGCTCTAAGTAATTTGTTTGTGAAATTGTTCTCATCATGCAAGATCAAATATTAATGCTCAATAATATCGATTTTTCACCTTTGCACCGAATGCGGCAATGAGTTTTATTTTTATGGTTGTAAGTCATAGGTTTCAAAAATTTTACTCATACAACAATATCGTCCGTTAGATGTTTCATCATTCCAAAATGGAAATCGTTGAGCAAAATTGAAGTCCGAAAGGGAACCTCTGGAAAAAATATGTGAAATTTCAGAAAATTTAGCTTCCTGGCAGAAGTAACGATTTGGCAATGCCGTTTATAAGTCAAAAAAAAGTTTGAAAAATATCCTGAAATTTCTTCAGAAATGATTTGGCGTAAAGTAGCCTAGAGTAATAAATAAAAGCTAGAAATGAAGTGAAATAATCAAAAATACGATTTGGTGGTCGGTCATTTCACTTGCTACTCCGTGAAACTTATCAAAACGAAATCAAGCGCGCAACGGAAGCATGAAGCAATTTTCGAAAGCTGTAATAAGGGAATCAGCATATGTCATGCTAGGTGAAGGCAACGCTCCATTCCATATCGTGCTTGATTTCGTTTTGATAAGATTTACGGAGGAGCTTGTGAAATGATCGACCACCAAAGCGTATTTTTGGTTATTTCACTTCATTTCTAGCTTTTTTATTACTCTAGGCTACTTTACGCCAAATCATTTTTAAAGAAATTTCAAGATATTTTTAAAACTTTTTTTTGACTTATAAATATCATTGCCGAATCGTTACTTTTGCCAGGAAGCTAAATCCTTATTATATTTTCTCATCTCTCTCATCCTAAATGTGTCATAAATTTGTACATTTTCCTAGACAACGTAGTTGTTGAAGTAAAATATTTATTATATATAACTGCGAATATCAATTACAATAGCTTTTACACCTGTTTGAGCTCGTTCCTCAAGTTCATCTCAGATCAATTTCTGTAAACGAAATTGATCGCATGATCGCGCGGCAGCAATCTCCGCGCCCACCCAACGTGGGCTGAGGAAGACCACCAACCCTCATTCGCCTTTCTTGAGGGAGGTAGGAAAGCATAGGCTAATTGAGAACGGACGAAGTAAAACTTTATAGGAGTTGAACAGTAACAGTAATTTTCAACACGTAAGAACTGGACCCAAATTGGGATGAATGACAAGGCTGAAGGCGATTTACTTCTTCGAAAGCCGTGGTTTTTTGGAGAAATTGTCTTCTTACGAGTGTCGTGTTTCGTCTCGTTTCTCCTTGCATTACTCTTCGATTCCCTGAAAAAAATTGTCTTCAAGCAGAGTAAATTCTGGGCAGGGATTTTGTTCGGGCGGGATCTGTAATTGATATTCGCAGTTATATATAATGAATATTTTTTTCAACAACTATGTTGTCTAGAAAAATATACAATTTTATTACACTGCTCATATCATTTACAATAGCTTTTTCAACACACCTGGTTGAAGATAGCACCGAGCCTTGGAAAGATTTATCGCATGAGCCTTTGAAATAGAATCTTTCAAATGCGGACCCGTTAGGTGCCCAGTTTGCCGCTTCCATGATAGCCTTTGAGGAAATGCCCTGTTTCCTCAATTTCGTTGTGCTTGCTGCCCTGGTCGAGTGTGCCTTGAACCTATCCTCTATGCCTGAATCTTTGAGAGTCTCTCGTAACCAGCGAGCGATTGTAGTGGAAGAGACACTACGATGGGGCGATTGTAGCTGATGAACAGGGAGTTCACTCGGTGGCGATATAAAATAGTGCGATTAATGTAATCCTTTGTTGCCGTTAGGGGGCACAAAAGATGGTCTTCTTTGTGAGCATGAATAGTCGCTGTGTGAGCTTTGCTCATTCCTCTATTTTTATTCATGAAATTTAGTGAGAAGACCCATGTTTTATCGCCAAGTTGAACCGACTCTAGTGTTAATGCCACCAATTCTGAAACTCGTTTGGGGGCTACCAAGGCAAACAGCATTGCCGTCTTGAGAGTCATTTGTTTAAGGTTCAGAGAATTGTTTTCGCCAAGAGATCTTAGATAGTTCAGCACTGTTGACACGTCCCATATATCCGAGCACTTCGAAACTGGCGGGCGTTGTCGGAAAAATCCCTTCATGCACCTATTCAAGAGGTTAATATCTTTTGAGGTTAGATCTCCATTAATTGTGGACGGAAACACTACTATGGCAGACTCGTGAGTGCTAATGGAAGAAAAATTGGCTCCAGAATTGAATAATCCTCCGAGGAAATTCAAAATATCTCCTAATGTCGGGTGAAGTTTATCTCTTCCTTGTAGTCCACAGAAAATCACCCACTTTTCAAGGCACTGTTGTACTGTTTGATAGTTGCTGGTTACCAGTTTGACATTAAGGCATGTACCACTACCTCGCTAAGCCCCTCTTCTTTCCACAGCTCACCTAAATGATGCATGCAATCAACCTGAACGACGTTGCTTTCAGGCATGGGTGAGAGGATCCTGTGAAGTCTACCAGCAGGTTTTCGCTCGTCTTCAACTCTGTGAACTGCTTGGCGTGTTCCGTAATTAGAGGGCACCAGCTCTGATTCTGCCACTTTGGGAACACCAAAATCAGGCGTGTTTTCTCTCTCAAAGCTTTTCTGATTACCCTTCCCACTATATTGAAGGGGGGAGAGGCATAGTAGAAGCTTCCTGACCAGTTTTGCGAAAATGCGTCTATACCGGCGGCGAACGGATCTGGAAGAAAGGAAAAGAACTTGTCACGCTTGCTATTCCAGCGAGAAGCGAACAGATCTAATTCAGGTGCTCCCCATCGGGTAATTAGATATTTTACCACCTCAGATTGTAGGGAACAGTCTGATGAATCGTCAAAGTTTCTAGATAAGAGATCTGCTTCGCCATTCTGCACGCCAGGCTTATAAACCGTTACCAAAAAAGGTTGCGCTCCTTAGCCCATAGCCACACAATGCGAGCAAGCTTATTGAGTCGGGCACTCTTTGTGCCTCCTTTCTTTTTAGTGTACCATACAGCAATGGTGTTGTCCAATTCTACCTTAAAGGCAGCATACACGCTCGTAAACGTGATTGAGATAACTACGGAAATAGAATGGTATGGCACAAATTACAACGCCTACGAATTCTGAAGTGTCAAAAACGACTCACAATGCCGCTACATGAGTTAGAAGTTGGCCCCGCCCTGGGAGCCACGCCCCCTGTATTTGCCAGTTTCCTGCAATGCAAGGTTGCTGGGTGATATTCACCATCGGTACTGTTTGTAGGTTGCCTAATAAGTGAACCACTCACGTCACTGACGGCGAAGATGGCCCAGCAACTCCGCTTTGGAGCAAAATGGCAAATACAGGGGGCGTGAAAATACAGGGCGGGGCTAACTTCTAACTTATGTAGCGGCATTGTGGGTCATTTTTGCCACTTCAAAATGCGTAGGCATTATGTTGTAAGCCATACGGCTCGATCCACATTGTTATCCCAACCACGTTTACGAGCGTGTATGCTGCCTTTAATGGTGCAATCGCGCAATTTGTCAGCGAAACAACGTAGCCCATAGAAACACGCAGCCAACTCTTTTTCATTTATATGCCAACTTTGTCCGGTTACAGTCCACCTACCCTCTGTGCTGTTTGGGCCACAAAAAGCACCCCAGCATAAATTCGAGGCATCGGAGGTGATGGTGAAGGATGCCGCAGCGGTAAGGATAGGTTCCTGAGCTACCGAAGGGAATTTCGTCGCCAGCCATTTCAAATCATCAATACAGTTTTCAGGGATGGCTTTTTTACTCTCATACTCTTGCCAATTCCGAAGTTGAAAACCACCAATCCAGGACTGCAGTGGCCTTATGAAGAGTATGGGAGTACTTGCAGCAATGGATCCAGAATTTACTAGACCGATGAATCGTGAAACTTCCCCAAGAGTTTTTTAATTTTTCACAGGTTTTTGAAGCGCAGCAACGAATTCTTTATGGCTTTGACCTTTCGAGGTGGTGCCGAGAATTCGAAGCTGACTGAATCAATAATAAAACCAAGGAATTCCATGACTTGACAGGGATCTGATTGAGACTTTTTATAATTAACTGTTAACCCGAGACTATTGAACAATAATATGGCTTGTTCAATATTATCGATTAGAGATTACTTTCCCTGTGAATGAACAGCCAATCGTCAAGGTAAACAATCAATTTGATCCCTTTCTTCCTCAATTCCGAAGCGATTACCCGCATTAATCTAGTGTAAACGTTCGGAGCCGAAGATAACCCAAAAGGCAACGCTTTGAACTGATACAGCCTGTTGTTACAGGAGAAAGCCAAGTACTTGCGATGTTCTGCATGAATCGGAACAGAAAAGTACGCATCTTTCATGTCTAACTTGGCCATAAAATCTCCTGTTTCTAACAAATCTCTCACCAATAGAATGGATTCTAGTTCAAAATGGTGGTGCTTAATAAACCTATTCAGAGGTCTCAGGTTTAGAACAGTTTTATACCCGCCGTCTTTTTTGGGAATGACGAAAATTTTCGACAACCACACCGCCGAATTCCAGGTAATCTCCTCAATGGCTTCTTTCTCTAAAATTTCCTCCACCTCGGAAACTAACAGGCTCGGTGAGGAATCAGTTGATAGGGTGGGTATCTGGCATTGGGGAGTGTCAGCAAAAAACTCCACTTGATAACCTTTCACAGCCTGCCGAACCCAATCATCCTTGTGAGGTTACACCAATTTCCGGAAAATAATGCTAGTTTTCCTGCCTTGACTTTGGGTTCGCATCCTTCAACTGATACCGGTGTGATAAACACTGAAAGTTCGTTCACTAACCTCTCGTTGTGCCTCGAGCTAGAAGATTTCTTCTTCTTTTCCGTCTTCAAAGTCTTCTTCAATTTGGCCTCCTTGACAAGTGCCTCGGTCAGCTTCTTGCACTGTGACTTCTCTACGATCTCAGTCGTAAGTTTGACGCCCATGAGAGCTGGGCACATTTGGTTCCAAGGCAGATCGGCAGATCTCACAGGCTCCTCCACTGGAAACCTGTGGAATTTATGAACCAGCTTGAGTGGCTCGACTTCGAACGATCTGAAAAGGTATGCCATTATTGCTGTCAAATCCGTTGCCATTTTAAAAAAGATGCAGACCTGAGGAATCTTTCCCGTCTTCTGGTCACATTTGCCTCGACAGCAAACGACAGGACTTCCATTGCCTTCTCGATATAGAGATCCGCACGCTGTTCAAGTCCTGCTCGGCCCTCACTTCTCGCAATAGCCATTAGGTTCAGGGCGTTGAGCAGTGCCTCACCATCAGACATTAGGGAAGCCGCCTCATCGACTTGTATCTTAAAATATGCGAAAGAAATATTAGATTTGATGACAAGAAAGTTTCCGGTAAGTTCACCTGAAAGATTTTCGTGGTAGACCTTCGTCCAGAACACGAGGGGCCGCGAGTCCGGATGAGACTAGAGGAAGTCTGTCGAAGAAGTTCAACTTCTCCTCGGTGCCCACATATACTCCCGCTGCACATTTATTGAAATGTGCAAGAAGGCCCTCTTCGAAGTTTACTCTCGTTCTTAGCTTCTTATGTTCCATACGTGCGATTTCCGGGACCTCCTTAACCGCTCCAGCAAAGTCTATCTTTTTGGGAATCGGGCGCACTAAATTCGCTGGGGACTCTGGATTGTATTTCTTTTTCAGAGGCTCCACCCGACGTGACCTCACATTGTCTCCGCCATCCGAAGACTCCTCCGAGTTCGATGATTCTGACGAAGACGAGCCTGACTCCGAACTGCTGTCAGTGTCGGATTCTGAGCTAGAATCTTGCGTTTTCCTCCTTTTTGTGCTACTTCTTGACGATGAACCAGATCCATCGTTGGCCCCTCTGACAGGCACGCAATCGACTTTCGCGTGATTTGCGTCATCCAACAGTTCGCGTTCCAAACGAGCGAATTCGGCCTCGTCCATGGAGGACATCTGGAAAAACGAAATTCAGAATGCCACGACCTCCAGGTAGGATGTCACAGATAGGATAATTTGATCCTACCACATAGTAGAAACTTTCCTACCGTGAGGCAGGACTTTCCACCGATCTAGCCGGTAACCCCCGGTTGCGGAGCACTAATGGCAGGCCGCTGGGAGTTAGAACAACGTACTATTGATGTTGTCCGAACGTTTTACGTCTCTGGAAGTACTAATGACTCCCAGCGACGCCATCATTGGCAACTGGAGGTTGTCGGCTAGATGGTGGAGAGAAGGAGATACTAATGTTGGAATGAGAAGAGAGAGAGGTTAGAAAGGGATCGGTGTCCCTGCCGAGCTCAAGAAAGGCGAATGAGGGTAGGTGTTCTTGGTCAGCCCACGTTGGGTGGGCGCGGCGATTGCTGCCGCGCGATCACGGGATCAATTTTGTTTACAGAAATTGATCTGAGATGATCTTGAAGAACGAGCTCAAACAGGTGTAAAAGCTATTGTAATTGATATGAGCAGTTTAATATAAACACGTTTTCCCTTTCACATGCCGTATTCTATGCGAGTGAACTGTGACGTCTGCAAATTTGCGCCACATACGCAAGTTTGTGACAAAAGATTGCGGACTAGTCGCTTCGACTAGACGAATCGCTTCCATCATTGAAGCAACGCGATTAGTCGAAGCGACCTAACAAAATCAAGCAGATCGCTTCGACCAGCTATGAAATAGCTCAGTCGCTCGGCGATCGCGACTGAAACAGCAAGCTGTTCCAAACCGTCGCGATTCAGTCCAAGATCTGTTGGCGCGATGGCTTTTGTAACTGTTGGCAGTGCCGCGACTAGTCGAAGCGGCCTGCTATGAATGAGCCTTTAGGCCCCGGTTATATTTGGTTGCTCAGACGTAGCCAGCCCGGTCAATAATCATGAAAGCCTGCTGGCCTACAGCCGGATGCAGAATCTGCCCGCAGTTTTCGCTTTCGAATGAAACTAACTCAAAACCTGCACAGTAAGAAACTACCTTCCGTTCGACACTTTCACACCAGTGGAACAAAGCAGTTTTCCATACTCAATATTTCGTTTCAGCCGCCCCATTCGCAGAACAGCCGCTTCGAATCCATGAATTTGATATGAAAAAGCTTTGCTGAGCTGCGAATGGAGATAGTTCTAACAATTTGTTTTTGAATTTGGATGCTGATAAGCAAACACCATTTATTGCAGAAAAAATCAGTAGGCTGGTGAAGAAGGATGAGGGAGCACTCAAAATGGGGTTGTGTGAATGGCCTAAGCCCGTTACGAAACTGAAAAACAGCCTGGCAACATGACCTACATAACATCTCAAGCTTACTGCACGCTATGCTTGTCATCCTTTCACTTCTAAAAAAGTTTTGCAAGGCGTTCTCAGACACCTTCGCAAATTCCGATGCATCCAGCACACTATCTCGCAAAGCTCAAGACTTGCTCATTCTTTGGAGGTATCCTGCATAATTTCTCGGATGAACAGCGACGGGTTCCGAACACCTACCCACTATCCGGTTTGCCACGACGTCCTGATGACGTTATTAGAAGCTTTATTATTAATATTTATTAATATATTATTTATTATATTTATATTTATATATTTATTATATTATTAATATATTTATTAATATATTAATATATTATTAATATTATTATATTATATATATAATATATTATTATATTATTAATTAGAAGCGTTATGAGAAGCTTCAAAAAAGTTTTAAAAATATCTTGAAATTTCTTTAAAAATGATTTGGCGTAAAGTAGCCTAGAGTAATAAAAAAGCTAGAAATGAAGTGAAATAACCAAAAATACGCTTTGGTGGTCGATCATTTCACAAGCTCCTCCGTTAATCTTATCAAAACGAAATCAAGCACGATATGGAATGGAGCGTTGCCTTCACCTAGCATGACATATGCTGATTCCCTTATTACAGCTTTCGAAAATTGCTTCATGTTTCCGTTGCGCGCTTGATTTCGTTTTGATAAGTTTCACGGAGTAGCAAGTGAAATGACAGACCACCAAATCGTGTTTTTAATTATTTCACTTTATTTCCTAGCTTTTTTATTACTTCAGGCTACTTTACGTCAAATCATTTTTCAGATATTTCAGAATATTTTCGAAGCATTTTTTTTACTTTTAAACGGCATTGCCAAATCGTTACTTCTGCCATTAAGCTAAATTTTCAGAAATTTCATATATTTCTCTCGAAGGTTCCCTTTATGACTTTAATTTTGCTCAACGATTTCCATTTTGGAATGATGAAACATCTAACGGACGATATTGTTGTATGAGTAAAATTTTTGAAACCTATGACTTACAACCATAAAAATAAAACTCATTGCCGCATTCGGTGCAAAGGTGAAAAATCGATATTATTGAGCATTAATATTTGATCTTGCATGATGAGAACAATTTCACAAACAAATTACTTAGAGCCATTAACAATCAAAAATCATTGCGGCATTTTGTGCAACAGGCGAAAAAATCAATATTATTGATCGGTATTTGTCGATAATGACTGATGAGCGAAATTTCAACCAAGAAAACCAATCCCACCAGCAATCACCACTCCTCGCCGCATTTTGTGCAAAAAGCGCGAAAATCGATAATAGTGATTATCGATCGATGACGTGTCATCGGTACGAGTTCGGACAAGTTCAGTACTTATCTCCGACGACCTGTGTTGATTGGCTGCAGAATAACCCACTTACCCCGGTCTCCACAGCCGTAGCAGAAAATACCAGTTTTCGTGCTCCACGTCTAATTTAGTATGTAAACCCCTTTGATTTTGAGGTACCCTTCAAAGTTAAAATATCAAGTTCAAAATGAGATGGGAGCGACCTGCATCCATTTCCAGCCTCCTGTCCTGAAATGAGCTCCTTAGCTCAATTTTAAGTGTACCAACAAGATCGTGTACGCCGTCTGAAAAAAGGAGATTAACAACAAAAACGCGCGGTCCTTCAATTTTTACTCGAAAACCAGTGAACCTTTCTAAACCATTTTTGGGTCCATGCACCAACTTTTTGCGCTCTTTTTAATGCAAGTAAGCTCTAATTTCTACGTTCGCTCTGAACTGAGATTTCGAAAAAGGGGTTGCGCACTTGGCCGATTCAAAACCAAATCTGGTGAGCGCTTCGCGCGCACCACAATACCGAGAAATCACATTTCACACAGAGCTTCTAGAAATTAGTTACTTTAGTCGTAGTTTTACGTTTTGCTCAAGCAAATTCCACCACCAAAGTTTTTTTTGAATCATTTTTTTGATTTAAAAACTATGCAAAACTCTTCTATTTAATAGGTAAGGTAGGTAAGGACAACAATGTCACAAGAAATAAGTAGGAATGCCGAAAAAAAAGCTTTTTTGATTCCTGCGGCGTGGTCCGCAATTGTCCGTCTATTTCACGCGAAATTACGGCCGCCCGAGCGATTTGAAATCGCTGGACGGAGCTATTTCAAATCGCTTTATCCCAACGATTTCAGATCGCGGCAGTATTGTCGGTCGCTTCGACTTGAAGTCGAAGCGACCAGCTATGAATGGGACTTAAGGCCCCTGTCAGAGTGGATTGAGAAAATCACCGTGGCCAACATCCAGTGTAGCCAGCTGTGGCTGACGCGATCAATATGAATGAATTATGTGGAACGATGTCATGGATATCATTCATTTCCTAGCTTATATCATGTGAACATCGGTCGTGTCAGCCACATCGGGTGATTTTTCTGAGATAGCTACATAACAATTTGAGTAATGGATTCTTGTGACCACAGAAAGAGGACTGATCTAGTGGGGAGATGAAGAGGTCTTTGTTCGAAATTCTTGCATGGGATATTACAGCGTAATATCAAGAAAAAGTGAACAGTTCTGTAAAAAAGGGGTCTACCAAGCAAAAGTGGTTTGGTTCTCGTTGCAAACGCTTCACCAAAAAGGGAACAATAGGAAAGTGGGATGAGGAGAGTGTACAAAAAATGAACAATATCCTCTTAAAACTCTTTTCTTTGTCGAATTTTCCAAACAGAGGAAACAAACCGTTGTGGTATTCTACGAGGAAGAGTTGAATGGTTTCCTTAAACAATTTGACATCAGCTCCTCTTTTAATGATAGGTATTAGGTACACATGCATATGTACATAATTTATCGGCTTTCACATAATCAAAGTCCTTTATGGGGCCAAAAGCGCTTCTTCATAGAAAACCGCAACGGTTTGTTTCCGCTGTTTGGAAGTTCCGACAAAGAAAAGAGTTTTAAGAGGATATTGTTCATTTTTTGTACACTCTCCTCATCCCACTTTCCTATTGTTCCCTTTTTGTTGAAGCGTTTGTAACGAGAAACAAACCACTTTTGCTTTGAAGACCCCTTTTTTACAGAATTTCTTCTGGGTTATGTTTTTTCTTTATTTGATTTTTCCGTTTTCTTTCCGTGTGTCTGCTCAGTAAAGACTATAGGGTTTCACCTTAGACCGAATTATATTAATACTAAATTATTCGAGTGATTTTTCGAATTTCGCATGATCCGGAATTCGAAATTTTCGCTTTGGAATAATTAACAAAATTTGAAAACAGCATTTTCGAGTAGTATTCGAAATTCGAATGAATCAAAAATAGGCCTTTGGATATTATTCGAAATTCGAATAAATCAAAATAGGCCTTCGAACATGATTCGACATTCGAATATTTCGCAAGCAGACTCTTGAATAGTGTTCCATATTCAAATACTTCAGCGTCAACACATTCGAATTATTTCTAATTTCGAATAATCAAAATACTCAATCATCATTTCGTCAGAGTTCTGATCGACTTTTGCATGCATACTGCAAACCCATTTAACTCAACCCCAGAATCGTCAATCAGTCTCGGCTTCACGTTTCACACCTTGGGACTTTTCTTTAATTAGGCTGTGGGTTAAAACCTTGTTGTTTTCCTAACTCAAGTACATATGTATAAATGTCAAACGCGTCTTCCCCGTGAAAGTTCCCTAGTTCAGACAGTCAAGCTGTAGTATGCCGGCAAAATAGAGATTGAACCCGAAAAAGGTTAGCAACACCCTTGCCGCAACTACTGCTAACTGCAGGAGCTGCTGCCAATAAGCAGCATATCCTGCTGATTAACCCCTCTGTTTATCCTGGCATCGCGAGTTCGGCTCGCGTGAGAAGGATCACACCCAACCCCGCTGATAATCTCAATTCTTTCTCCGTTCGCAGAACAGGCTGCCGATAACGGTTGAAATCCAGCATGCGTTGGCAGCATATGCTGCTGTTAGCAGGAGCTGCTGCTCACAATAAGTATTTGTATCCCATGTTTGCCCTGGGAAGCAACTCGATTGACGTACTCTACCAAGGTTCTGCCCGAGAATCTGAAAAGGACTCCGCCAACGCGTAGCTAGATGCCTCACACGGGAACCAGATATGCCCAGGGTTTCGGAGGCATCCAGTCCAATTTTGACACGAGAATTTACGTAAATTACGGAAAGTTTAGCCTCAGTTGGTGAAATTTTAGCTACAGCGCCCGCATATTCTACGTAAATTCTCGCTACAGCACCCGCATATTCTGCGCTTATTCTCGTTGCCGCAAACGGTCTATCGATCCACCCAGTCTTGATCCGTACTAGAAAGACTATCCCAGCTGCGATCGAGCGCATCGCCGTTTGTTCCCCACGGCCTGCAGCACACCAGCGGCCAAAATTATCCCTAGCAAGGTCTTTCAGAGAGCGACACGGGGTCACCCTCCACGACCACCCACAGAGTGTCAAGTTATGCGTGAATTGACTGGGCACACAGTGTTCGAACGGCAAACCTGCATTCCGCGTAGCCAGCGCAGGTTTGAGATTGCATTTCAACACAGGCTGTCGCTAAATCCGTAGATTCTCGCTACATACATAATTATGGCGAGAATATACGGGTTTAGCGTCAGAGAGATCAATGTTTCAAATTTATCCTTCGTTTTTACGTAGAATACGCGCAGAATTTGCACCCTTATAGCCTCGACACAAAAATATGCGGGTTTTAACTATCGTAGCCAAAACCCGTAAATTCTCGCTACATGGAATGGGGCGGCGTTTCAGGCCGCGCCCTCGGAGGCATCTAGCTACGCGTTGGCAGAGGAGATCTGCTCCTCGGAACGGATTGTCGAAATTCGGGCAGGGTCTTTACGTACTAGTCTTTCAGAATCCTTGACATTTTTCAGAATTCTTAACTTCAATCTCTAGGCTCCATTTCCCTGCGGAGCTGTCATGTAAATTGAATTTTCGCTGTAATAGTACCTCGTTGATAGAGTACATCAAACTAACAAAAATTTTCAGATATTCGAATAAACGAATTGTTTGGAAAATTGACCTTTTCGAATATTCGAATAAACGTATTATTCGGAAAATTCACTTTTTCGGATATATTCAAGAAATTTACTTTTTCGAATAGTCGAATAAATTCTCTTTTTCTTGCATTCAATATAATTTTATTTTAAATCATTAATTCTGAAACATTTTTTCGTCAGATCACCTCCTTTAAAAATTCACTACTCCTAGTAAAATGAACTGCCTAGGTAATGAGCTCGGTTCCAAGAATCGATTATGAGAAGCTGATATCTTTTTCTGGTATGATTTTCTCTTTTTCTCTCAATTTTTCTTATTATTCTAACATGTATCAATAGTAAATAATATAGGTATAGTGTATGTTGCGGGAAAAGTACCTCTTTTCACGTTTACGGTGTTTTTTCCTCTGAAATTGGGTACAGTTGACAGCAATGTTAAAAGGACGTGGTGCGGTTGCGGACCCGCACTAAAACTACGGTAGAATCTGGCACTTTGCCAGATTTCGTCATCGATCGGCGCCACAGCTGATATTCTTGTGAGCAGAAAGACGACGGTTGGCGCCGATCGGTCACGAAATCTCGCAAAGTGCCAGATTCTACCGTAGTTTTAGTGCGAGTCCGCAACCGCACCATGTCCTTTTAACATTGCGGTCAACTGTAAAAAAATCAATCTTGCCGAACACTAGGGTCCTCTACACCTATGCGTACGTAATCGATAACTGACATCAAACTTTTGATTTTTATCTCAATTCTTTAGAAAGAAGCACTGGTAACGTTTAAAATGGTAGGTTTTCTCCCAACACACTCAATATTAATACACCCGAACTATTTACTCTAGATATATGCAAGAATTACACGAAAAAATGGAAGAAACACAAAAAAACACTGCGAAGAAAAACAGTATTAGCTGTTCATTATCGATTCTTTGAACCGAGCAAGTTACGGTATAAGTGCGCAACCGCACAAGGGCCTTTTTCCGTTGCCTTATACTGAATTTGCGCAATATTTAGTCTATATCCGAAAGTTAGAGCATTCAAACGACTGAAAAAAAATCGCTCGGATCCAGCCATTCGGAAGTTTCCTAGAAACTTTATTCAAATCTAGTCATTCACTCTGAAGAATTGGAAAGCATTTATTTGGAAAAAATCATTGATTCGGAAATTTCTAAGAGGGTTCATTGGATTCATTTACACAATTAAAGGGTTCTAAAAAATACTATATTCGGTTTAATCATCCGTTCTCTCGAATTTTATTCCAGCATTTTTTTTTTGCCCAAAATAACTCATTCATTCGCTCGTATTTTATTTATTAGGGACTGGTATTTAGGAATGGGAGGTTGCTGTGACTACCTAATAATTCAGGAAAATGTACTGAATAGTTGAGGAGAATCAGGTAAAGTCAGAAGATCAACACTTGAAATGCTGAGTGAAAATGTCACGGAATCAAAATGCAGCGTAGAGGAAAATATATTAAGCTCAGCTATTGCATAATCAGCACTAGCTCAGAAAAGGGACAATTAAGGGTCACATAAATCCAAGGAAATTCAGTAGGGTAGGGTGATTCGGTGAATGTGTAGAAATCGTTGAATCCTTCCTTGAAAATATCAATTAGCTAAAATGGGTGCGATAATCGATCAGCGAAGCGTCTGAAATACGTCGAGGTGTCGATTTTTGCAACTGTGTTGCTAAAATCGGTTTATAGAAAGCGTCCGGGGCGCAACCGTCGACGCTGGATGATGCACTATGACGTCATCAGCCGACAGTTGCGTTCAGGGCGCATGGTACTCGTAGCCTTCACATTAAGGCATGCAACCATCGGTATTTGCTTCGAAGCCGACAGAGGGTCGACTCCTACGTACAACATGTTCCATATCCGCACTTGAGACGAGACTACACTGCGACGCATAAGTATAGCAACACCTGTGAATTAGGCGTATCATATGTTGGAATGAGATTTTGAATATTGTGGAGGATTTCTATGTTTTCTACTATGACGAAGAAGATGGTTCACTTGGTAGGACCCCAAATCCCGCATTTCGCCTCAAGTTTTAACAAAAAGCAAGTATTTCTTACGACGCATAAGTATAGCAACACTATAGAAACATGAAAACGCCTCGCGACTACCGCCATATTGTGCCTAGTTTCGTGTGTGTTTTTGTAATATTGGTTCAGGTTGATGCTATTTGTACTCTTTTCCAGCGAACTTCACCTGTCTTCTGACGATAAAGTACCGGTTATCTCTTTGGACCTAGATTTCGATGAAATTTCAGCGAGCTAGAACGACAAGCTGGATGCAGTTCCGATTTCACGCTGGATCTTGAATCGTTCAACGCCTGTGGTTGCCCTCACGTCTCATGGAGCCTGGGAAGCAATCACAGTGATACATTTCTCAACGAGTCGCCACCGACATGGTGTCTGTCCCGCCGACTCATTACTATTCGTTGCCGAGTTTCTCGGCAAGTACCAATCCATACTCCATCAACCACTACGACAACATTGTAGGCCTCGAAATGAAGCAACCTCTTTGCTCAGAACATTCTCACAAGCCTGGTAGACTCGAGCCCGCGCGATCAATAATGATAATATTCTTCACATACATTTCGGACAGACGAGGTGCGAGAGCTTATCAATAAGAGCTGTCCAATTACGTCCTGTGCCGTCAGAACCATTTGAAACAAAATTGTTATTGTCGAATAAGATGACATTACACACGATTTGGAAAACGGCGCATTACTGCGTGGAGTACTCACGTTCCCCTACTTCGTGCTCATGCTTGATCGAGCTGGCTCGAGTCTAGCAGGCTTGTGAAAATGTTCTGAGAAAGGAGTTTGATTCATTCCGAGATCCACAATGTTGTCGTAGAGGTTAATGGAGTATGGATTGGTACTTGTCGAGAAACTCGGCAACGAATAGTAATGAGTCGGCGGGACAGACACCATGTCGGTGGCGACTCGTTGAGAAATGTCTCACTGTGATTGCTTCCAGGGGTTGAACGAACCAGGACCCAGCGTAAACTCGGAACTACGTACAACTTGTCGTTCTACTCTGAGAGAATCCCCCGCAATCGTTCACGGATAGAATCCCATCGGTTTCTGGTAGGGGCCAAGAGGATACGAGCACGTTGCTGTCGCGGGACGATCACGAGATTCTGACAGCCTCCACCCCTGATCGCACCGCGTCCCATCATCCATGCCCTCTCGGTGTGTCACCCGAACGGGTGTTGCCTATCAGATCAACACGAAGCTACAGGGTATTGCCCGTGCCGTATTTCGCGCTGCTTTATAATTCTACACATCATGAGAGCGCGTGACCGGGGGGAAACGATCACGATACTATCGCGGATCGCGAGTGCACCGCGGTACTAGCGGGGCAAACTTGGGAACGATAGCGGTACCATCACGGTACGAGCACGAGAAAGTCAACGGATGAGTCGATTGGGTAACTATCGAGGAACGGACGCGGATCGCGGAACTAGAGGGAGACGAACACGGAACAACCGCGGATCGCGGGACATCAACGGTACTAGCGCGAAAGATTCTCTCAGAGTAGCTAGCTGAAATTCCATCGAAATCCAAGTTCATAGAGGTAACCGGAACTTTCTTGTCAGAAGACAGGTGACGTTCGCCGGAAAAGTGGACAAACACATGAAAGAGGAGGCAAAGTGTTTCTCAAGTGTTGCTATACTCATGCGTCGTAAGAAATACAGACTTTTTGTTATAACTAAAGGCAATATTTGGAATTTAGAATCCTACCGAGTGAACAATCGTCTTCGTTCAAGTAGAAAACATAGAAAGTCTCCTCAATATTCGAAACTTCGATCCAACATATGATACGCCTAACTCACAGGTGCTGCTATACTTATGCGTCGCCGTGTATACTATATCTAGAAAGTGATAACAGGGCAAGTAGTATACACCCATCAGCCGAGTGACAAGATCGGATGACATTCGGCGGATCTTTGGGCTAGTTTGCTCTATCAACCAAGGAGATTCGAACACTGGACAAGACGATTGTGTAGAGAGAGAGAGAGCCACCTGGTGCATGGAGATCGGGCTGTAGCTCTGTGCTCGTGAAGCGCGATGCGCCACGCACTCGAGTTCGTTTCCCGTCGAATTCATGGCGTTGAGTGTTTTAGTGGTCTAGAAAGCGAGTAGCGGGTGGAACGCAATAAGAAAGTAAGGACCAACCGAACATTGCTTTATGACGTTCAAAGCTTTTACTCTGATTTTGTTATATCTCGACCACCGGTGGTGCTCTTTTCCTACTTTCTAGTCCAGGCAGACCCTCAACTGCTGATACCTGGAGAAGGACGGTATGTGAATAAAGACACACCGCTCGCCACTTCTTTTATACTCTAACTTTAATCAATTGGCTATCATCAATTTTGTTTACGAGAACCATGACGCTACCGCGCCGTGTCGAGCAATGCTCGATTGGCCTTTACGTTCTTATTAAAATGCAGACTTGCGCTAACCCATATCAACTCGTACAGACGAGTGCGAATACGCGTACATAATTTACGCTCAGATACACGCACAAGCGCACCCAAGCGCACAGATACACTCACACGCGCATCCCGCGCACGTAGGCGCACACGTAGGCTAGCATAGACATGGGAGCGAACGCGTAAGCGCGTATGCATGCACCTGCGGTTTCTTACGCATATATACACGCGGACCCGTAAGCGCACATTTGCGCACACATAAGCGCCCGTGAACGCACTTACATGCTCGCATTCACGCACATGAGAAACAAGCCTATTCAAGCACGTACGCGTGCTGTCTGCCCGCACTCGGAGTTTCGCTCTTTTTAGCTCAGAAATATTGCGTGATGAACCGCCCGAGCTGCCGGTGGAAAGAATGAGTCTGTTTCATGCTTAGCGAAAAGGTCACGGTGTTTTGAAATCAGGCTTTTATAAGATGTTCTCGAGAAAAAAATTAGGTTTGGCGCAAAACTTGTCGGCGTTAATTAGAATGCTGCAATCGAATCTGAGGCCCGTTTGTCGGAACGCTGAGGTTTACTGTAGGTTACGGTAGGTATTTACCTACCTTAATAATCTGAAATCAAAAAATATTCATCAAACTCATTTCCAGTGCCCGTAATAACCCCCGCATTGAAATTTGGAGACAGATCTGAGACATTGAGCAAACTGCCGTGTTCCAAGCGTGACCTATCGTAATCCATCGATAATTAAGACACGGACCTCAAATTCCTTTTCAGCACTACAAATAACTCCTGAGAAATAATTTGAGCCACATCTATCGTAAGGTTTCAGAAATCGTCAAGAGTCGCGCTTTGCCCAAAAACTTTTCCTCGCTGGGCAGCTCTGAACGCATTGATTCGAAAACTTCGAAAAATCGGTAAATAATACTCAGACTCGTCATCAGCACACCAAATAACCCGCCTGGGGAAATTTCAAGTAGAATCTAAAACATTTTTCTTTAATGCTTTTGAAACTTCTTGTTGGAAACAGGTGAAAACAGGTGAGCACTATATAAGCCGACAATCGGTTCCAATGTGAAACGCTATGACTCTCTAAAGTTCGAAATGAAACCTAAATCCGTCCAAGGGGTTACTTTGGGCATCAATACGATCATGGGGTCCGCTTACGGACTTTCGAGGGATTACTGCGCATTCTGGAAGATACAGCAAGTACACAAAACGACCGTTTTGATTTTATAACTGCTTGGAACCAGCAGCTCGGGGTGGTATACCATGCGTTTTTATTATGGACGTCCATGAGATATAATATCAATACGCTTCGTTTCCACAGACTAGCTGAACGCTCTAGGCCCCTCCCTCGTACATAAGCCAAAACTAAAAGGCGTCTGTGTCATTCTTGGAGAGTGCGATAGCCTAAAAAATGATATATCAAATTGCTCCTAGCTCATTTTAGGTCATTAATCACTCTCAACCTTCCCAGGGTGCACTAATTTGTACACGGTCGTTGAAAATTCGATCCAGTGTTCATTCAAATACAATAGCAACAGATAGAAAGTCACGATTGGCATCGAGCCCAAAACACCTCCACGGAAGCTTGAGGAAGGTAACAGGGAAAGACTCTAGATCCCAGACTCTGTTTCTCTGCATGTTCTTTCTCTCTCTCTAGTTTCGCTTGATGACATTAACCTAAATCTGGCATATGTGGCACTTTATCTGAAGTAGCCCACGGTATGCTTACAGTCGAGTCATCGAGTCTTGCTTGGTATCGACTGAAACCGTCGATATCGAGTCATCCGACTACTCGATTATTCGAAATTACGAAGAACCGAGTTAGTCGAAAACTCGATTATCCAAAAAAATTGTCTCGCTAAAGTATAGCTTACAGGAACTTGCTTTGAACTCCTCTCTGCTTTCGCAAAGCCGCGTTTTTATGGTTGCCAAAATGGAATATCGTGTCGAAATTCGTAACTTGACAGGCATATATCGTTCGAGCACTAAATCACATTTGGCTCTTCTTCTCAGTCCAGTGTTTGAACCAATTCGTGGTTATTGACAATCCTGCGGGTCCGGAAGACTAGGTTCCAGATCGATGGGGAATGGCAGCGCCAGTACGTGCGCAGAAAATTCAGTGCTGAACACTTTTCGACTCAAGAGATCATAACAGCGAAATATGCTTATTAGAAACCTAGTTTTTCAGAGATTTTTTGGCAATACAAAGACAAAAATTGTCAATATACCTAGGCAGTTTGGGGCGCAGAACCTTTCCCGAAGTTCATACATAGTTGCGACGCTTGTGAATTGCTAGAATGTTGGTAGCGGAAAATAGCGAAAAAGCCTTAGAAAGCTCTCTGGATAAAAACTGTTTCAAAAAAAACCCGGAGCATTCAACTTCCCGCAATTTAAGCCTATCTTGGTGCGCTCAAAGCATAAGCTTGTAGGAAAAGTTTCCTGCAACTTGATTCTGACGATTTTTTTATCTTTCGGCGTAGGTTTTTTGGCCAGTTGCGATATAAAGGTTGAAAGCAGAATTTCGTCTGAGCTTAATTATTAAATTCCCGAAAATTTTGTGATTTTGCAACTTCGATCTTTCCGCTTTAACCAGCAAGTTTCGGCATGGGAGCTTCGAAGTTAAGCATAATGACCAAGTCCGTACACAATATAAATTCTTCTCGTCTATTACACTATGTAGCACGATTTTTGTTCCTGGCTTCTAAGAGTTATATTTCAATAGTTACGTCCGAAGTAAGTGAAAAAAAAACTTCGAGAACAAACTTCGCTTACACTACGACAGCACGAAGATAACCCGTTTTTTTTCTGTGAAAATAGAAGAGTTTTGTGCATTTTTGGCATCATGAACGGGTAAAAACAAGAAATGCACATGGAATAGACAAACACAGTCGGAAACCTTTCAACAAGGTTCAGAAATGTGTAGAATTTCTAGCTTTACGATTGTACTGTGAATCACTCTCTCGAAGTTCCACCCAAATGTAGTCCCTCATCATGTTTCGTTATACTGTTCTTGGCTAAGGTCAGGGCTGGTATATTCGTCGGACCACAGATGAAGAGGGTCATGAAATGTGAGGATTTCGCAAAGCTGTGGAACAGGACGGAGAGAACGGCTTGGAGCGATATCTTTGCAGTTGTTCACGGCTTCCTACCTGATCACAAGGCTGAAAGCTATAGTCTACAGCAATGGAAGTAGGACCTGGTGAGGTTGCGACCTCTTCCTAACATACTGTAGTCTGATTAAGTTATCACTCATTTTTTCAAAATAACTGAGATTGGTCGGTGAGTTTTTGTTTCCACTCTCATATTTTCACCTGTTTTCATTGCTTGCACAGATGTATTCATATCGGTGAAAGCACAGACTCACCGATCTATTACAGCTATTTCGGAAAAATGATTGATACCATTAACAAACTACCGTATGCTAGGACGAGTCCGCAACCTCACCACGTCCTACTTACATTGCTGTAGACTATATGTGGAGTTGGTACACTCTCATAGAGACGCCAAAATGGGATGCAGAATGTCTCTGGAAGTCCATACCATTTATTCGCAACTTGGCGGATTCAAGGAGCAAGGCGAGCCCTTTCATCAAGATACTTTAGACTTTGAACGTCGTTACGAAGGACAGTAAAACAAAACCATGAGGGGGGACTACATTTAGGTGCAACTTCGAGATAGTGATTCCCAGTACAATCGTAAATCTAGAAAATCTTTACATTTCTGAGCCTTGTTGAGTGCTTCCCGACAGTCTTTGCCTATTCCTTGTGCATTTCTGGTTTTTACCTGATCATAGTTTTACCTGATCCTTCCTATTTTCACAAAAAAAACGAGTTTTCTTCGTGCCGTCGTCGTGTAAGCAAAGTTTGTGCTTAATAAAGTCATTTTTCACATGAATTAGACACAAACAATTGAAATATAACACTCAGAAGCCAGGAACGAAAATTGTCTTACAAAAACACGCAGTTTTCCAAATTTCATTGTCCTGGTCACAAAAGTGGGATAACAGCGATTTCCTGTCTATTCTAGACCTAACGGCTTAGGAAAACACAATTTCAACCCAGGAACAGAAAAAAGTGAAAATTTGTTACATAGTGTTATCGAACGTTTTTTCGGATTACGAAAATCAAATTTTCAAAAAAAAACCGTCGATAACTGGCGAAAAGTTACTGAGTAGGGACTTGTCTTTTCATAGCAATAAAAGGGAGTCGCGTCTGTACGTCCGTCAGTCCGACAGTGATAAGGTGTGCATGCTGTAATTGCAGACTTTTCTGTTTTAAAAGAACTACTCCCAGAAACAAACCTCTGAATCTCAGCGGTCAACGCTGTCAGTGTGATGGTATCTCCGTTTATCGAAGAGAATCAGCGGTCAAACTTGACAACTGCGAGTGCTTGAGGGTCCTCTATCAATTGAACTCACTGCCGTGGAATTTTATCGATTTTCTGGAATTATCGTATTTATTGATTTTTCGCAAAAATCATTAAAAGACTGTGGGAGTGGATTCAATCGATAGAGGACCTTCGACAACCCCTGAAATTTCCGTTTCGCCACTGCTTTCTTACCGTAGATGGAAATAACCATCGCACTGCTAGCGTTGACCGATGAGACTCAGAGTTTTGTCTCCCGAAACCACCGAACGGGAATGCAAAAGGGGTATGTAGAAGGGCCTGGAATGTGGATAGGCCTTCAGATGACGTCAGCAGGACATCGTAGAAAGTGGGTAGGCCTTAAGATGACGTCATCGGGGCTGGTAGTAAACTCCCTCGTGGTGTCACAACAACACGAGAAATTTCTCGTAACAAGACATGACAACGAACGCTATTGTCATACGTTTGTTATGAGTTTTTCACAAGGGAACACACTCTCCAACGCAAAAACAGTAGCACTTTAAGGGAAATGAACCCATAATGTTCTTCTCATCACGGCGCGCACGCCAACTTCTCCAAATTGTAAGTGTCAACGTGAGCGCTGAACTTTACGAAGTATGCATGCATACATCTGCATGCGCAGATGTATGCAAAAACCACCGATATTCGCGAGAACACGTCCAGTAACGGGGCGCACACCAACTGCACCAATCGTGCTTTGCGTCTCTCACATAATCGAGTGCTATGATGGTTCGCCATACTGATCACTGCGTTGTACCCATCACTAATCGCAATGATTGGAGACCGCTGATAGATTTATAAAGTGGTGATATCAACATGTGGAGCACTTCCCATTATTACCTTTTCGATGCGCCGTTTTAGGAATTTCTCCTGTTACTGTACCACCCGTAATTGCGTTGGTTTTGTACTTTATTCTGAGAGATTTAGCCGAGAAGCTGCCGCGAAATAGCCCGCCAGACCCTGCAGCGGCTCCAGGTGGACTACTTTTCGGCTATTTCGAGGCTATTTCTCGGTTTTTCAGGAAAAGGACAAAATTAGCAAGAAGAAATAACAAGAAGTAATTAAAAGTAACCAAGAGGCAGCCGTCGCCGGCTCGCCGAGCCGGCATCCGGGGCCGCCAGCAGTTGGGCCGTGCCTCCAGAGGTCCAAGTATCTCAACCTTGGGCAAATGAACCGACGGAGGTGTTGACATCTGAATCATTCCTCTGTAATGCGTCGTATACTTACCTAAAGAGCATTATCTCTCGGCTATTTCCCGGATATTTCTATGCTGAAACTTTCAGAAACAACGCTTTTCTGCAGCCTTTCTATCTCTATCGAATCGCTCTTCTCCGAGCGGCTTGTTTATTTTAATTGTCTTTTGTGTATTCACATTGGCGAATATTTTAATGCCATCACTTATTTTGGTTTCAATCATTTCAGTAAACTAATGTGGGTTAGTAACATTTTGATGTCGCCTGAGAATTTGACTTCTATTTCTGAGCTAAGTTTTCGATATAAACTTTTTCACTTCCCTTTTCAGGTTGATTTTGAATTCGGTCTCTGAGACTGATTTTTTTCGCCAAAATTTGAACCCTTTTTTGAGTTTGAATAGATTCAGTAGACGGAAACCGCTGACTTATTTATTCGCTACATTAATCTAGCCCTGAGGAGGCGAGAGAAACGGGGGAGAAGCGAGCTTCCTGATTGGACGCAACACGGGCTAGCCCTGCGTTGCGTCTAATCAGTAACCTCGCTTCTCCCCCGTTTCTCCCGCATCCTCAGGGCTGTTGATACACGATGGCCACCACTCCCAATCAGATGGAAACAGAGTCATTTCGCCCACCCCAATCGACTCATTGGCTGTGAGACCGATGTCGGCATTGCAGCACGCTTTTCGCGCTAGCTTTCTTATCTCCTCAGAATGCATAAGTATCACAATTCCGCAGGATGGCTCTACCGTACGACCTATTTTCAGAGGTAGAACAGCTCAATTGACATGTAGAACTGGTTTCGATGTGCATTCGAAGACTTTTTCAGTTTACAGCATATTGCAATTTATGCCCATGGTAGCATAAATAACTGATTGTGCAATAACTAAGTGTTACAGGTCTTCAGTCTAAACTACTGTTACAAAGTTTTTGCTTAAAGGCACAGTTCAAGCTCAGGGAAGAAATCTGAGATTCCCACAAGATTGTGAAGTAGACCCACCACATATAGCACCTGCCAAGTGCGAGCTCCCAATTCCTCCGAATAAGCGAGATATAGGAGGAAGCCACCCTGGGGAGCCCACATCAGGAAGCCACTTTGGCCCGCCCCTTTTACGATCTTTCAAGCTCAACAGTGGCGAAATGAGCGATGGTTTCCGATCAATAGCCCCGTTCTTCCCATCATTCTCAACTTTTCTCTTTGTTCAGGTCAGCTCGCATACATATGTTGCAAATGACGGAAGTTACAGGCCTCGGACAACTCGTCCACCATGCTTCCTTAGCTCACCTTTTGAGGGACCATAACTCCTTTTCTAGGGGGCCTTGTACGATTCCAGAGATGTCGTTGAAATCAGCGTGGGGCCGTTTTCAAGATAGGCAGAAAAACAGAAAAACGATTCTGAGATTGGACTGTGCCTTTAAGAGCCATAAAATATGAGCTCTCGATTCCGAGAATTTGCAGCTCATGATCATACATTAGTCATTTGTTACATAATCATTTGTTCATAATCTAAAAGACTGATGTCTAAAAGATTGCAATAAAATATGATATTTTCACAATACTTCTTCAGCGATAAATTCCACAATTGTACAGCTGAACTATATCGAAACCAATTATGCATGTTAATCGAGCTGTTCTACTCTTGAAATTAACTGGTACGATCGTGAAGTCCTGCAAAATTGTGATATTGAGGCTTTCTGAGGAGAATGGAATGCTAGCGCGAAAAGCGTACCCCAATGCCAAAATCTGCCCCACGGCCAATGAGTCAATCGGGGGTGGGCTGGATAAGATGATACAAAAGGACGATCCGCGGCGGCTATCAGGACGATCCGCGGCGCCTGCAGGATGGTCCGCGGCGCATTGACGGCGCATCCGCGGCTGCGGTGAAGGACGATCCTGCAAAAGCGCCGCGGTTCATCCTTGGACTTCTCTGAGTCATTGCCACGCACAGGGCGAACTCCGACACTGGCGGCGGTCTCCTTCGGGAGAAAACGGCCACCGTGGTCAACCACAGGAGGTATTTTGTGGTGTAGATGACCGGACTAGAGAGAAGCGGTCTCCTACAGGTCATAGCGCCGCATGGCACGTCGCGCGCGTTGTATCGGGCGTCAGTTATGTCGCGGAAACCGCGGCCGACGCAGGTAAGCATTTCATATGACGTCTTAAACCAAAGAACGGCCAGTCAGACACACACGTTGAACGATCAATGCAAACTCGCGCCGCATACGAGGCGCACAAGGACGGGGTGGACAGTCAATGCCCATGCATCAAGCTCAGATAAAAACAGCCCACTTCCCGCCGGCCAAGTCGGGCTAGTCGAATTCGCGCGGCTCCAATTTTGTGGGCGTGGCACAGCGCCCCACTTCCCGCAGAGAGAGGCTTTCCCGTCTCCCCGCGGAGTGTCGGCGGAGAGTCGGCTATTCCTGGGGGTCATCGAACACTCGCCCATCGATTTCTACTTTGATATCATCATTGCACCACCCACTAGAGTGGAGCCGATGAACAATTGCTGAGCAGAGGACGCTGTGTTGAGACTCTTTCCAAAACCCGCGCTGTGTGCGACGCTGGTCTCGGGCAGGTGAACCACTGTCCGTTAATGGTATCTGCGAATGGGAAGGCTGCAAGAACCAGTAAGTGTAGGAAGCTTCCCCATAGAAGCTCACTCCTTACTTGTCGAGAGCAGTTCAAGATGAAGTTCCCACAGGGAAATTTTTGAAATCTTGTTCTACGGACCTTTGCTTAAAGGGTGATTTTTGAATGTGCCGCAAACTGCTTTAGGGTTGTCTTCTGTCAGTCATCAGATTAGCCGTAAGGCGGTGGCAGAAGGGCCGCAGAGTGCTTGTTCACCGCGTACCGGCAGTCAACGAAACCGCGCTGCCGACTGCCCGCGACCGATCTATTGGCCTTTCGCGGCAGGGGTTACGGGACGTCGGCTAGTGGTACCGCGGTAAGTGTGATGTCTCTATCTGAGAGGTTTGGGAGAGAACCAAACTCGTGCGAGGAGACCATGAGATCTATGTTCTCGACGCGACGGGGGTGCAAAGAGCTATGATTGAGCTCAAGCCCAAAGGCCATTTTTGAATCCGGCAAATAAGTGGCCATGGATCAACTAATTTAACGCTTCAAGAAAAGATATCACGAAAAGCCGATGGATTTGGCTCAGATTCTTCCTTGAAGCAGTATTTGAAATTCCCTCCGGAATGAGATTTCGTTCAACTAGTGTGCAAGTTTTGGTCTCCTACACGAGAACAACAGGACTCCGGCAGGAGGCAAACAGGAGTCCTATAGCTGATGGGGTTGGGACTCCCAACCGACTCCCGTAGGAGACCGCTGCCAGTGTCGGAGAAAACCAGCCAAAGGTGCGTAGTTTGCAATGTAAGGGAAGGCGCCGCACACCCTGCTCTATATTATACAGCGGAATAATGTCACAACTCCGACACTGGCAGCGGTATCCCACGGGAGTCGGCTGGGAGTCCCAGCCCCATCAGCTATAGGAGTCCTGTTTGCCTCCTGCCGGAGACCTTTTGTTCTCCTGTAGGAGACCAAAACCAGCACAGTAGTTGAACAAAATCTCATTTTGGAGGGAATTTCAAATACTGCTTCAAAAAGAATCTGAGCCAAATATGTACTTCGGCTTTCCGTGATATCTTTTCTTGAAGCGTGAAAATTGCTCATTCAAGGCTACTTGTCTGCCAGATTCAAAACTTGCCTACGGGCTCGAGCTCAATCATAGCTCTTTGCACCCTCGTCGCGTCGCACACGGATACCTCATGATCTCCTCACTCGATTTTGGTCCTCTCCCGGACTTTGATGCACGGCCATTGTCTGTCCACCCCATCCTTGTGCGCCTCGTATGCGGCGCGAGTTTGCCTTGATTGTTCAATGTGTATGTCTGATTTGCCGTTCTTTGGTTGAAGACGTCATATAAAATGCTTGCCTGCGTCTGCTGCGGCTGCCGCGGCATAACTGACGCTCGATGTACCGCGAGCGACGCGCAATGCGGCACTCTAACCTGTAGGAAACCGCTTCTCTCTAGTCCGGTCATCCACACAACAAAATACCTCCTGTGGTTGACCACGGTGGTCGTTTTCTCCCGTAGGAGACCGCCGCCAGTGTCGGAAAACATTTTGTACACGAGGGTATGATACTCGTGGCAATCTGCGCACTCCGTCAGCCGCGTGCTATACTGCCTTTATTCGGGAGTGCACAAGCCACCCTTTCCACCCACAACCGCTGCTACAGTACTGCACCACGGCGGCGCGGTCTGTCGTGGCCCTCTATCATCCAATCTCTCCCACCCCATATGACAGGCATCGACTTCGTATGACCACCGTCCGATCGTCCGCATGACCGGCGATCATATTCAGAGCCCGCGAGTTTTTTTTCTAAAATTCTAACCGTTTTTAGTTGTTTAGGGGTTAATTTAAATGCCATCGCATTGGCTAAAGGTTATTGTGTACTCGAAGCTTTGAACAATTCTTCACTCTACGAAGAAATCGAAAAAAGTCTGTTCCTTTATTTTCAACAAAAAAGTCATTCTTCCTGAACATTATTTGTGTGTTTCGAATCGATGTTTTATATATAAACTACCCATTATGATGACATTCAAATTATTACCAATACAACTGATGACGGTGAAAAATTTCGAGGAAACTCACCTTTGCTGAACATGATCGCCGGTCATGCGGACGATCGGACGTTGGTAATACGAAAGTCGATGCCTGCCACATGGGGTGGGAGAGATTGGAGGAGAGTGGGCCACCGCAGACCGCGCCGCCGTGGTGCAATACTGTAGAAGCGAGTGCGGGTGAAAAGGGGTGTTTGTGCACTCCCGAATAAAGGCAGTATATTCGCATTGCGCCTCCCGCCACGTTGTCGTGTTCCTATGACAACGCGACACTTGTGACAGCTCGTGACAATCATTGTCGTGACAAGAAATTCGTGACAGTCATGAGCCACCTGTTGTAGGATACGACACGAACTCATAGCTTGCGCCTCTTGGTCGCGACATGTCGTGACATGTCATGACAATGGCAGTCACGACATTGGGAGGTTTACTACCAGCCCAGGACATCTTGGAAAGTGGGAAGAGGAGGGTGGGGCTTCGGATGACATCAGTATTGCGTCGTGATAAGTGAATAGCTCTTATTGTGGTGCGTGCGCCGCTTTGTAAAAGTCAGAAGCGCTCCTCAAAAAACGTGGGCCGCGTCATAAAATTGAGTAGCCTTTTAGGTGGAGCATGCGCTGTTCCACTAAAAGTGAGTAACACCTATTTTGGTGCGTGCGCCCCTTATTTTGGTGCGTCTGAGGAAGGTCAGTAGCGCTCCACGAGAAGCGTGCACCTTGTTTAGAAAGTAGGAAGCGATTTATTTAAAGCGTGCGCCGCGAAAATGAGTAGCGCTTCATATGATGCGTGCGCCGCGTCGTGAGAAGTGAGTAACGATTACTGTGTGCGTACGCTGATTTGAGAAAATCAGCATCGTGAAAAATATGAGAGCAGTGCGCCGTGAAAAATGGATGGGACTCAAGCAGGAGAGTATGGAACGTCTTGGCATGATGTGTCCTACACTGTCTCACAATAGCAGAGTTAATTCTTTGAAACGGGCTCAAACACTCCTATCTACGGGACTTTCCACAATTCTAACCGATTTTGTCGTGTGTCCGCGGGAGCGGCGTCAGTCGTCTACGGCAGGATAGGTTAAGGTGGGAAGAAAATTCTGTCTTGGCAGTATACATGTGAAGACCAATTAATAATTTCTGCCGAAGGCGGTAATTTAGGAAATTGGGAGCCAAGCTCCCAGCCAGCCGGCATGACGACTGCTGCTTTTTACTTGACGTTTAGGTTTTGTTGCCAAAACCGGAAGGATAAGGCAGAAAAGACCGAAGTTGCAAAATCACATAGTCAACAAAAAGTCTTTAATTACGGTCTGTCGAAATGTTCCGCAAACGCTATCATCCACTTGTAAGATAGCGCAAACATCGTATCAACTTCGGCAGGTTTGTTGGTTTGGCTTAAAGTAAATAGAAGCACTAAAAGATTTTCAGGACATCGGATTATCACCGAATTTTAGCATATATTTCGCGAATAAGCCGGCTTTCGCTCAGAATGTTAAATGGAAAAGAAATGTTGTTTCCGACTGATATTTCGCACTCTACCGAAAGAGCAACTCTGAAAGTTTAAAAAATCGTCTGATTAAAGTGGCCGGAAACTTTCGCTAAAAGCTTGTACACTGAACGCGCCAAGATAGGCGTGAGTTACGAGAAGTTTAATGCCCCTGAATTTTTCAAAACAGTTTTTCTCCTGAATTCGAGAGTTTTCTAAGATCTTTCCGCTATTCAATGCTTCTGGGCCTAAACGATCAAAACCAAGAATAAGATACGATTTTTTGAGCGTAAGCTGCCTTCAAGTTGCTAGCTCGGTTTGATTTTTTGTCTTCTTGGAATCCTCTTAGATATTTAGTAAAGTTTGAGCACAGATTAAGGACGCTGGGCTTGAATTTTTACTGTAGTTTACTACAGGATCAGGAAAGCGCATTCTTACTATCCCAATGGTTGAGTCCGAAGAGCCCCAGTTATGTGCGAACGTAAACTCTGTGCTCGTTGCGGGTTAAAATCGTTTGTACCAGATGAGAGTCGGTCTATTTCGCAAATTCCGGGAGCGTAGATTTCGTGTGATTTCTGGACTCAGCTTCTATACTCGAATATGTACTTGTTCATGACCAATCTTTTGACATGCTGAGGCCGAAAAAGCCGATTTTCGATTTATTTGCAATGCTGCAGAAATGATGTTGCCGCCTTCTTTGACGTGAGTCACAGAGAGAAACGGAAGTTTTGAAACTCATTTGGACGCTCATTAATGTTAACCTGTCAGGTGAGGTCCGCAAACGGCATAGACGTTGTGTCACCAGGCGGCATGAGATCTGCTAGTGACCCAGCAGGTGTTTTGGGCGGTAGTTTATGTCAAGGGACACTCATCCCACGCAAAACGACTATTATAGGAAATGGGGCGCTGAGGTGACACGCCTACCAGCCTCAGTGCGAACGCGAGGTAGTAGTAGTTACATAATGACATCACGAGTTCAACAGGTCAGGGGGGAGATTTCTTGTAAGCCGTGATTGATATATCGTATGGACATTTGATAAGACAGATTATAATAGAATGAATGTGGATGCTCCGCGAAACAGAATGGGTCGTTATGTCAACTTTTTGTCATGCTCTCATCCGTCGTCTGCATGAATGACCTACCTGATGTAGGCCGGATTTTCGTTCTGAGGAAGACATTCACAAGTCACGCAAGCATTGAAAGATGGCGGCAGATAACACGCATTCCACTCGTTGTTTTTTTGCTGCTGGTGGCAATGCGGCAGGTTCCACGATTTTGCGGACACAAATCTGTACCCCTGGTTACATGTTGTATTGGAAGTTGAATCAATCTCTTCACATCATATTTAGGCTGGGTGAAGCGATAACGTCGTCGAGTCGAGGTGCCGACAAAAGTCTCACAACACACAACCACACACTTACAGGGGGGGGCGATCATCAATGCAGGCGTAAAACTGGCCCCTCTTCATATCTGGCCTAGTGGCATCGGCATCGAGTCTCATGAGAAGGCGGATGACTTCAACTCATTCTCATCACTATCGTCCCGCTTCTAAGCATCTGGTTCAGATTGAGAATCATCCTTCCAAAGTTCTACTTGCACCACCGTGTCCGCAGGCGACAGGTCGCATCGGATAGCAAACTTCGAGGGTTTTCGTATGGCAGCTCAGTTAAACTTCTACGAAAACCGACTTCTTCGAAAAGTGAATTGCGGTTTCGTTAATACTTTTTTTCTGCACCCCAATTGATACTCATGGCTATCGTTACATTGGCATTCATATTTATGTTCATCAATCTTCTCCAACTGTGTCCTTTCGAGAGGTGTTTATATGCGCTTGGCGATTTCAATGAGTTATTTCGGCATTCACCACTTACTATGCATTCGATAGACATAAATAAATATTGATCTATCACCCTGAAAAAGTTCCAGACAGTGTTCACGCTAATATAAAGGGGGAGGGACATTGCTAACCCATCCGAGTTGCGCCGCTGTCGGTGAGATGTGAGGCGACGTGACATCCGCGCTTTTAGATGAGATCAGATAAATTGACATGTCCTGAGGCATAATTCACTTTCCTGCGTTTACTCCTTGCCACAAACGATACCCATTTACTCGTATAAAGCGCTGAAGAATACTCTAAACGGTGGTGGGTATTGTGTGCTCGCCGCGCGCGCGACACTCACCGGCCATCGATGCGTACGCAAGTGGGTGAGCAACGTCATGTAGCCGCTAACATACTGACGTCTATTTTCCTGTGAATTATGGGATCCACTAAAGACGACACGCAAACACTTTTCCGGCCAAAACATGATCACTCCTGCTACGTATCAATTTTGGAAATGGAAGGCTTGATGGGTGCGAAGGCCTTTCCTCTAGATAATGTGACTCATCTCATCCACTGCTAGTTGTCAAGGCCATTTCCTTTGCTGACAGGTTCTTCAAAAATGACTAATGTAGCGGTCCGAGTATGAAGATGGGTCGAGTGATCCACGCAATTTTTACCCACACTCTGACGCCTTTTCGTTATTCTTCCTCCTCCACTCTCCTTAGTAATGCGCGCACTAGTGTTTCGGCGAAAAAAAAAACTGGATTTCACTATACTTTAAATTAGCTTTGTATTTTAAATGAGTAATAGTGGGGCTTCTTCTCTCAAAAAAGCTGATACCCTCACATAGTATCCAAAAATTGATTCGCTGACGGCTGAAGGATGGGTACTTCATACAATGGAGCTTCCGTTTCTGGAGAACACTGGCTTTACTTCTATTTTTTTCGACGTAGGCTTGCTCCTCATATGTTGGTGTATAGAGAAACAAATACTAGCAGAACCAGTGCTGTGCTTTGCTACTTTCATTCTCATTTCCTTGTGCCACCCTGATATTAATGGAAATTCATTCAAGAGACAACGCTTTTCTTGTAACCCCATAGCGTTCTAGGCGCCTAAAATAAACCAGACATTGATAGCAGTGCTCTCTGTAGAAATCGTACAGCAGATTTTGGCTAGGAATGCACGCCTGACTGCCCAATGCAACAGCCCTGTTGAAAAAGAACGGTGAACATGCAATCACTGCTGAACAAAACGGGGAAGAAATCGTGATTGGGCGGAGCTATCTCATGAAGAATTTCTCTCCTGTCACCTGTGCTTGAGTGGCTTCGCCTCAATAGGATAGGTCTACATGTAACTCGAAACCTAGATTAATCAAATACTGCCGCTGATTCTGCTATTTTCTATTCTAAAGGTTCTCCCCTTAGTAATTCTTGCATAATTCTTTATTGTTACCGGAAGTTCCACTAAAAACTTCTATTGGTCGGCCCGACCTCGCTGGAGATAGTATCACACTTTGTTAATAGTCTCGTCGCGTTTGCTATTGATAAAATTCATTGAACGATGAATAGTTTTGAAAATTGATTTTGTTTAGTCGAAGCAATTTTTGCACTGAATGATTGCGAATGTCGAGTAGCCTACATTTTACAGAGCTGCCGCTTCGTTTCTATGGTAGTGACATGGAAGTGTTCTGTGGAATGGAGGGTATGGTAGGTGTGACTGCGAAACATATGGCTGGGGACCACCCAGCAGCCCGCGTGACGGTCACGTGCGTCAATCGATCGTCACGATTCTCGCGGGAGCACAAGACGCCGCGCAGGCTGCTGAGTGGTCCGCAGCCGTACGTCTCGCGGTCACCCCGTACCACCTCTATATACAAACGGCACGGACCACACTGATCCTTTGCGTTCCATATTGCGCGTTGACGCGGACGCGGTGCGCAGATGTGATAACATACGAGCATCGAGTTTGCATTAACAAACAATAAGAAACACGAACTATCAACGCGAACCGTGCCGATATTATGTGCACCGAGCTTGCGCCAACGGACAACAAGGAACGCGAAGTATCAGTGCGATCCGTGCCGAATGTACATAACGAAGGCGTGGATCCTAATGAGCCTTTGCGTTCACTATTGAAGATTTGCGCAAACTCTGTGCCATATGCCATTACATAGATGCGCCGAGTTTGCGCCAACCTCCAATGGGAAACGAAAAGCCTCATTAGGATCCATGTCGCTGTTATGTAACCTTTATAACTTAACCGACAACTAGCCACACTCAAAAGTCTGTTTTGCTGCTATACAATCAGTCAAGTCATTTTCAGAGGAAATTTTTGGGCAATTAGCAGAGTTATTTGAAATAGTGTTCATTGTCACAGAGAAGTGACAGTGAGTGTCAGTTGAGAAGTCAATCACTGGAGTGGTCGATGCTAGGCTCACGTACGTTTCCTCTCAGAACAACTGAGTTCTTGTGTCTTTTAAGAGCAACATCTCAAGAATTCAAGCACATCGTGCACCTTCATTAGTTATTACGCACGCAAAATTGTCGACTGAATTCTGGGCGTCTACAGTAGATCAATCTTACCGTTTTTTCTCGTTCTTCCCTAATGATATATGTTTCCGTCATATATGTTTGTATTCATGCAAGTTGAAGAGAGTTTGGTATGGGAACGGTTTTTCAGGTGCCCGGGTTTTTTTTCGGAGAAGGCTAGTTCTCTTCTCATTAGTACACTACGCATGTGCGTCAATTTCATTGTCATCTTCTCTGTGAACCTGCCACTCTACAACTTCAGCATACAATCATCATCTTAACGCCATATCTAGCCTTTTGTTTGGGTTTGTTGCGCAGCTGCTAACCGTCGCTTTGTGCCCAATATGAGAAAAAAACTTTTCCGACATTATTCGAATAGCACAAACAATGCAGGAAGCCGGTCTGACCTGGCCTCATTTTGTTCGTTTGACTTGGAAGGAGTTGAATTTTTTATCACCGTCTTCGATTGCTCTCCTGCTTCAGATCTGCGTTTACTGCCACGTGCGAAATTTTCGCTTATTGTCGTTAGTGCACTCGAATCTAGATCACCCGTTTTACCGTACATTCGTGGGTGTTTCCGGCGTCACCCGCCCACTTCTCATATACCCCCGCGCACAGTCCAACCCTCTCCTTTTAAGGACGATTGGCCTCTGACCATCCCTCACTCCTGTGGCTAGGTCTGTTTAACTACCGCTACTTTGAGCTCATACATTACATCATATTCGTTGTTGTCGTTATTAAACTGATTGAATATCGTCTACATATTTCCTCTGCAGCTCAATGCAGCCATCGCTGATCATCAGCGCTTGGCTTATACAGGTCAGTACAGTTTCTCAGTATATTCTTTCGTTTTCTTTTCAACTTCCTTACCTATTTTTTTCTTGTTTTGATTTGAAGATTTTCGAAAATGAACGATTCAACATTCTCCGATTACTCACACTTTTGGATGCTGTTTCAAGTTTCGTGAATTTTCTCCCTCCAATTCTACACTCATTTACTTTCAATTGGTTATTCATATTATTTGTGTAGTTGTCATTTTGTCTGCTAGGTGAATTGGTAGTTTCCCTAATAGAATAGAATGGGTGTTTGAGGTATTAAAAATCGGGTTCATTAGAGTGGTTTGAGGCGCAACAAGTAGAAGAAGCAGTCTCGACATTGCTAGGCACTTTTGACAGTGAAGAGCTCAACCTTGAGTCTTGTCGCACAGTTTCATTAAGACGGCGCACGATCAATGCGCTCTTTTTCGCATCGCTGCAGTCAAGGGCGCCGTGTCGCGGTCTAGGTAATTCGTGAATGTCGCGCTATCTCGCGCAGCGGCTGCTGCAGTAACAATTTGTCACTCATTCAGAAGCAGTCAGTATGCATGCTACCCGTTGATTTTTCGACGACAGACGGAAGTGGATAGTCACCACCGCCGCCTCCGCGACCATGATGGCGGTCGTGTTAATGCAACCGCCATCTAGCGCGAAGGATGTGGTTTTTGAACATGTTTATCTTGTAATGGGATGACCTGTTAGTCTGAAAATTATTTTGGTCTCCCGCCGATCCACTGAGATCCGTTTGCAGTCTAGGTGCAGCCTATTGTTCTGTCTCTTCTTGCAATCATCGTTAACCTGAAGCAGATTGAACAAGGGATCGATGGCAAAAAATTAAAAGGAACAAATTATCTGAAGCGTTTACTATTCGAGCTGGATTCGAAAAATGCAGTTAGGATCATAAAATATTGTGCTTGTTTTACGCAAGTTTTTCTTCGGGAAAACGAAACGTGTGTACACAAAAGATGAAACTGTGCAGATTCAGTGGGTAGTCTTGAGAGCGAACAGAATTTTTTTTGACAATTTCGTTGAGGGCCGTCTGCAATGCATGTGCGGTAGAACCAGCTTTGTCTTTTTAAATGGGATGTCCATGGGCAAAAACTCATTAACGAAAAAGACAGTAAATGACCGGCTTGCATGATGACAGCGGAGACTTAGAACGCTTTGGTCAAGCTTGATTGAGATGCGCTTCAGAGCCGACAACAGTCCCCTTCAGCATGTACATACAAGCTATACATAGTCTCGCAATGCGTCATAAGAGAAGTAGACAGCTCGCGACAGTCACGAACTTGCTTCTGTGAAAACAACGGAGGTCTTATCGCTAGTACGTGGAGGTTTAAAAGCAGCATGCATGCTCAATAATGATATCGACTTTATGACGTGAATCCAAAGGCCTGGAGCTTGAATCACTGGAAACTGATGAAAAGTGGACGACAACGCATTGCAATTTAAGAAATCACGGGTAGATTCTGATCTAGACTGGAGTTACACTTCATCATTTACGCTCGGATGAAATAGCGAGGCTAGCGACGAAATGGTTGAGATAACAGGGATAATCAACTCGTAATGTCTGTACCAGAACGCTTACGTTGTTGGAAGCATCAAAGACGGGCTAAGTGACCATATTTGAGCAATCAATTTTAGGGCGCTTGTAACAAGTGGCGGAGAATGCGTGTTTTGAAGGCTCAATACGGCTCGGAAACAGTTTACGCAACTCGCTTTTGATGCTTTAAACGATAAGAATATTCATTAGGAGCGATACGGCATCATCGACGTTGCTATCTGAACAGCTTTTGCGAGCATGTACGCTGCCTTTACTACGGAAAAAAGGAATACTTGGCATCCGCGATTCGAGAACTCAGGAGATATGTTCGCTTTAAGCTTTCTCAATATACTCTCCGTAAACACCAACGTAACCTCGATTTCGGGAGTCTATATGATGTTTATATCATCTTCGTCAAACATCAAGCTCCTCCTGAAAACGTTCTCTTCTATTCGGCGAGGTCACGAGGGCATGCCAAATCTTCCGCACCGGACCACACAGATGACCCGCTCAATTGCTATTAGGCCGGGATCATACTTCCAGCGACAAGCGGCGCGACGCAATGTTTACTATCAGCATCGACCGAAAATCGATATGCCTGATATGCACTGTCGCCGTCGTCGGTTGCGGGAAGTATGATTCCGGCCTTGTCCGATTTTCGCACGACGAATCAGCTGATCTAATGGAAACAAAGGTATTATTCGCACAAGCTTGTCAGTAAGTGTCCCGTCGTCCAGAAAAGGGAGAGGTTCATCTCCTCGACAGATTGCGAAAAGTTATCGATCATTGTGGTAAATACCCCAAAAAGTGAAGAAGCAGTTTCCGAAAAACCTCAAAGAACTTTGTTCAAAATATCAATTTAAATTCGCTTTTTGAAGGAACCAATAGTTGAGCGGGGCTTCCATGTAGTGTCATGAACGGCTGTTGTATTTGCAACCAGCAATTATCGCCGTGCACGCGCTAATTTTTTCGGGCGATGCCACTCTCATTCTCCCTCTTTTCGTCTTCAGAAATCGCTACTTAATTGCCGAATTAAGGTGCCGAAGTGTGTTTGAGTCCTTCAGGTGCAGGCGTATCGAGAATAGCCCCCCATGCGTCAACACTCGTGATGATTTAGGACAAACAAGGTCGATACTTTTCGAAATGCACCGACTGTATGATTACTTGAGAACTGGTCATAGATGCAATTTTTCGACACTCATAATGTTTGATTTAAATTTGAGTCTATTTCTTGATAAGTGATAGCTCAATAATTCCGACGCGGTCAAGTGCTGTTGACCTCTTGTCTCATTCTTTGCACCTGTGAACATTGCTTCGGAACGATCCCTCATGGATATCCGCTTCATAGTATTCTGGAATGGAAAGACACTCTGTTCTTAAATAATGTTTGAAGGGCTGCGTGCATTTCTTATTCGTCTATGTTCATTTACAGAGAAGTTTTAAACAGAATTTCGGCTCACTTCCAATGATCTTGCTTTCAATTCGCTCGTTTAACTGCCAAGCTGAGTTTCAGCCCCTCCACATAGTCTAGATAGAACCCACCTTGTGTTTTGTATCAGGGTAGCTGATCTTGTCGAGGTATGACGCATCTAGAACTTCATTCTCGCGATGAACACCAACGAGCAAGCTCTTTTCTTACGAGCAGGGGGGAGGCTTATCACTTCATCGTCCAAAATTAGTCTTCTGGGTGGAATCCACGAAAGGATACACTTTTTAACCATGGTTTGGGGCCGACCGATTTGTACACAATATGCATAACCATGGCTACGCTAGCCATGGTTAAAAGGTGGTTAGCGTTTCGTGAATTCCTCTACTGAAAGGCGACCAGAGGGAAAGTGACATCACCACCGAACATAAATTTCCGGGCTTACGAAATAGGAATCAATGGAGCGCTCGAACTCGGCAACAAAAGGAGCGGTACACCACGAAGAAATGCTTCCACAGCACACCGATTCACGCCACATCTCATGGGCTCGCTGCTCCAGCATCACGTTCCCCTGTTTTGCTGTGAATCCCTCACTAGGTAATGACGAGACGTGTTTGCCAGAACTATGCACGTAGCCGTTTTTCTGATTGACCACTTTACGGGTTCTTGTAAAAACCCTATTTTAGCTGCCCGAGTAATAATTTTAAGAAGTTTTTTTTTATAAAAAAAATCAAAAAAACAATTCCGCCCCAACTTCTCCCAATAGTGTTATTCGCCATGCTGAGCACGATTATAAGACACGTTTTCTGATAACTCGAACGATAAAGACAGTTTACGGCAGATTAATTTCATTTTACATATTGAGCTCGCAACTTCTTCGCCCATAAATTTTTCTTTTACTGTAACTCGGGCAGCTAGGATAGGGTTTTTATGGCAACGCGGGAGGTAGTCGTTCAGAAAAACCTGGTCTCATGGGTAGTTATGGCGACCAGGTCTGGTCAGTCCTTGAATTCATTTGTAGTTGTTCTCAGTTGCAACCAGATTTTTTCTTAAGCCCGATGCTGTCGAACCAGTGTCACCTAAAAACTTTTGTTTAGTGCTCTTAAAGTGGCTGTCCTTAACTGTCATATCCTGGTGTAGCGTCTATGAATTCCGATACAGTCGTCTGGAGAAGGTTCTAACGTCTTCGAAGAAATTTTAGTTGGAGATTGTTTCTGTTAATTGAAGCGGTTGAGACTCTTTTGCAACTCAATCCAGATGCGCATTTTCGTTTTGATTTTTGAACTGTTTCGCAAGTGTCTCATTGAAATCAGGTTGCCTGCATTCGGAACCACATCTCACATCTCGTTGGTATTAGAATTTGTCGTCACAATGCAGCTTTGAATACTCCTTGAATATGATCTCAATGTTTCATCTATTGCAATGGATAGATTTCAAGAGCTATATCCCCACACTACCTGTTGCTGGTTCGAAATTGCACGTTTTTGTCGAAAATATTCGGCAGACTAGAAAATGCTGAGTGTGACTGTGGATGACGTTTCTGGAAAGCTGCTGCTTAATTGGTTGCCAAGTTCCACATGATGGTTTTTCCCATTTCATAACACTTTCTCCTGACTATACAGACAGGCACTCGCAGTTCATCAACTGCTGAGGTGAGGAGCAGAAGCGAATCCCCCCTCTAAACGACACTTGCATTTCTCTCGATAATATTCCGATGTTCTTTCGCGTTGGCGCATTGTTTCACTGAGACCCCTGCCCCCTTCACCCCGTCCCCGTGTCTCCATACCCGACCCTGACTCCGCTCTCGCAGAAGGCCATGCACGTATTGAACTCCAGCTAAGGCACAATGCATTACTGATGATGTGACAGTTCTAGTGAAATGCACAGCAACAGTAACCAATACAAAGTCACCCTTCTATTTCATGGTTTTTGCATCGAACTAAAATATGTGAGAGATCAAGAGAAACTAAAGCGATTTAGAAGATCCTTCATGTGAACACGTATGTATTGGCAGAGCGACTTCTTCGTTTTACGCGCTATGTGGACTTATGCGTGGGTAGGAATGGCTCGAGAAATCGTCGTCGAATCTATAAAGCGAAACCATTTTCTATCTGCAGTGGAACGTCGCAAATGATAAGAATTGAAATCAACCAATGAACAAAACGAAAATACTGTTGCACGCTGAGCTTATTATGCAAATTGCTCATTATAGGGAAGACCTCTTTTTGAGCATTCTCCTCTCGTTAAAATTCCCATTGCGGCCATCCTGTCATTTTCGATGCGCTTTTTATATTCCAAAAGTTCACATACTTGTTAGTGATGCGAATCAATAGGAATCTTTTGGTCTCGTTGTCATACGCGTATTATCGTGCGTATTTGAATTTATGTATGTATACATTTTCCGTCGCTCAAGTCAAAATTTTCGCGATGAAGCGACGGAACCAATGACGAACGATAAATACAGTGGTAGCACAGCACTCAAAAAACACCAACCAGACGCTAGCGACCTTCATCAGCGGAGTGTTGAGATGCGATGACAAAAACATATTCAGTGGTGAACACGTTTCTAGATATGACATATTATCTAGTAAAAGATGTCCCACATTGTGCTCGGTTGCGATTGTCCGAGACTGCCTCGCTGGTACTGCAATGGGCTGAATTCGGTTTCAGAAGTCTTGAGAACAAGCTTTTATAGAACACAAGAGTCCCACGATTGCGCAGAGATTTGGTTTTTGAGATAACGCATTGTTTAGGAGAAGTTAAGTTTCTAACATTACATTCTTCATCTTCCCTCTAAGTAGGTTTATTTGAATTGCTTTATTATTCACATGATTTCTAGAAAGCTTTACAGGGAGTGTTGGGTATAATAGAATTCTTCTCCTCACCGGAGCTGAGGTACACATTTGGAGTGGACAGACACCGTAATGGTAAGTGCTAGAATCTATTCCGCTCCGCTCATTGGCGAAACGGGAAGTTTTCGTAGTTACGCTAGATATAAATCAATTGATAAATGAGCACCTGTGGCAGAATTCACGATTAGCCGAGCCTACCTTAGTCGATTTCATGAAAAATATCGATATCAGGTTCAAAGCCTAAACTCAAATTTCATCAAGTTCTGCTGGTTCTCGGACTATGACAGACGAAGAACCTCACACAACACAACACGACTAAGAGCAATTAAGACTCCAACCGAGGACTTATTTGCATGATCTCTGTACCACGTGTACGACCATTCGGTTTTTCTATATAGCGGAAAAAGTGGACCCGTCGACGCTATAGTCAAGATGCTTACGACGCTATAGTCAAGATGCTTACTATCAGGCATAGTTTCGGAGTTCTTTTAAGGCCGAAATTTCCTAACTATTTTTCAAACTCTTTCTATTGATTTTTGTTCGTTTGAATCTTTTCTCTGATACCGTATTCCCTCAATTAGAAGTACAGTTCTATCCGAAGTACACCTGTAGTAGAAGTGCACCAAAAAAAGAGGGCTGAGCATCAGAAGTACACCCTCTGTTTGAAGTACACCTCTGGTAGTAGCACACTTCTAAATAAGATAAGGAATAAAAATTTAGAATCTAAGACAATGTTATGGCTTAGAAAGGATGACAACATCAACGAATGTGCAAGCGATGACTGACTCGGACTTGAATAGCTGACTTTTCATGGTTACTGATCGCGAAAATCATGGTTTTTTAAATTAAAATTTTCACTAAGAGAATTCCAAAAAAACAAAGCTGAAAAATACAAGTACACCCTCTATTTGGAGTAGACCTCTATAAGAAGCACACTTATGCCTGAAAAATAAAAGTACTTGTATCCTTCATTTCTCCGCTACTCGCAGGGTTGGGCATCACTATCAGAGGAGTGGTGCGGTCTTGAGCATGATTTCTTTGCTTTCATAGATGCTTCTTTCGAAAAGCAACCACTTCGCATCTACGATAGTGATAATACGACTGCGAGTAGCTCGGAAATGAATGTTACTTCTGAAAGAAAGTACGGCATGTATCTTATTGTTATATACGGAGGAAATTCTATCAACAGACTCCAGATATGTTTGTTCTATTTTCGCTGGGTCGGCGAATCTTTCGAAATTGTTCAATTATGCCTAGTGTTCACAATTTATACATGCCATACTTGAAGCGCTTGGCATCTGGTTCATTCCCACAATTATTCGGTAAGAGCGATGACATCGATTACACCTTGCAACTTTTGCGGTGGGTCGGAACCAGGGATGAGCGGAATTCCGCGTTTCGCGTTCCGAAACCCGCAGTTTCGCGCATTTTTGGCATTCCGCGTTCAGCATTCCGAAAACCGCAGAAAACGCCGTGGAATGCGAAAATATCGGGTCATCTGGGACGTAGGAAAACGCTAGATTATATCTGAATTTTTCCGCGTATCGCGTTCCGAAAACCGCATTTCCGCGCATTTTCAGGCGTTTCGCGCCCGATTCTCGAAACCCGAGAAAAAAACTTCTGTTCCGAAACCCGAAAACCGATTTCCGAAAATTTATATTTTTATTCCGCTCATCCCTGGTCGGAACTAAGCAGAGCCAGTTCGGCTCATTAATTTAATTCCGTTTTCAAAGGCAGTGTTCACGAACACTTTCTTTGTTGAAATTATGCACCGAAACGACTGAGTGGTATCCGTGTAGAGGAAACATGACGTTGAAATGACAAAAAACGCGCCGGATGTGCGAGAAATACCGTATTTACTCTACTAGAAGTACACCACTAATATAAGTACACCAAGAAGAGGCTAAAAATTAGAAGTACACCCTCTTTTTGAGGTACACCTCTATTAGTAGGACATTTCAAAACAATGTAAGGATCTAGAATTTAAATTCTAAAGCAGTTTTACAGCTTAGAAAAGGAAGTGAGTATTAATGAACTCGCAAGCGATGACTCAATCGGACCTGAATAATTAACTAACTTTTCATGTTTGTTGATCGCAAAAATTATAGTTTTGTGATTATAACCTTCACTATACGGACTCCAAAAACAAGTCTGAAAAATACAACTACACCCTCTGTTTAAAGTACACCTCTTTCAGAAGTACACTTGAATGAGGCCTGAAAAATAGAAGTACATGTACTCTCAAAAGAGGAAATAATTTATTCCTCTATCATTCTTTACTCTCCGCCGAACTGCTTGATGGAACTATGACAATGTTTGTGTAGTCGTCCATCAAAAATCTTTATACTATGTAAGTATTTTCTACAGTATTTTCAGTGGCGAGCTTTTCCAGTAGAAGTTTCGGAAAATATAACTGTTTAACTTCGAGCTAACAGTCGAAAGGCTCTGTGCCATTCATCGTCGTTGGCAAGTGGTCCAGGTCGGTGAATCAAGTCATGAAAACTAGCATTTAAAGGCAGCATACACGCTCAAAAATGATATCAATTTCATGGAATGAATCGAAAGTCTGAGGTCATTCATATTCAGAGATTACGAAAAGAAATCAATTGAAATCAAGATATAACGGTTCGTTCTATATTGGCCAAGAAGTGGACGAGTTCAACGGCGTTGGCTGAAATAGCGGAGCTAGCGGAAAATTCGTTGGGATAACGACGCTAATGTACTCGTACGGTCCTCTCTGGAACGCCTACGACCTTAGAAGCGTAAAATATGAGCCAAAATGTTTGTAATCGAGCATTGAACATTTGTATTGATGGGCGGAGCCCGTATCGATGGGCGGAGAAAGGATTATTTTGTGACTCAATAAGGCCCAATTACGGTCATTTTAACTCGTTTTCAACTCTTCCAACTTAGTGAATGCTCTTCTAGGGCTCGTACGACCCCACTAATGCAGTTTTTACAACAACTCTTGCGAACGTGTATGCTGCCTTTAAGCGTGATCGTTACCCTATTTTGATAATTTTATGATACATAGGATTGAACGCAACCTTTTTAATGCCGAACTCGAGAACGAAAGTGACTGTGAACACTCTATTTAAACGCAGTAATCATGATTGATTTCACTCCCGAGTTTCCCATCCTCGACGGAAGGTCTAGTACTCTATATAAGTGTCTCGCTGGAAAAGAGCGCGAAAATCATCAATTGGGCTAAATCAGGGCAACTTTTTTCATTTGCCTTCTCAGAGTTGGAGATGTGACCGCTATGAAGAACATGTACCTATCACTACGATCAAGGGGCGTACTCTCGAAAATGAGGCCCGTTTTAGGGATTTTAGAAGATTTCCTAAAGGCAGTGTTCACGATGAAAATCGTTTTTCTGTTTTCCAGCCTATCTCAAAATCGGCCCCATGCTGACTCCAATGATGTCTCGCAAATCGCACAAGACCTTCTGGGAACAGAGTTATGGTCCTTCAAAGTTTGAACTTAGGAAACATGGTGGACGAGTTGTCCGAGGCTTGTAACTTCCGTCTTTTGCAGCCGATGTATAGTTCAGTTCCGCAATCGCGTTCAGTCCTCATTATCACAATCGAAGCGGTTGTTTTTGAAAAATTCAGCTAGAATCATTCTCAAAACAACGGCTTCGCTTCTACGATTGTGATAATGAGAGTTTGCGGACTGAACGCAGTTGCGGAACTAGATCATATGGGAACTGACCTGAGTAAAGAGAGAAGTTGATAATGAAGGGAAGAATGGGGCTAGTGATTGGAAATCATCGCTCATCTCACGATCACGAGCATCCATTTGTTCACGTCGGTGGGCGGGCATTGCGCTTTTGGGGTTTACCTTGCGCTCGAAGTGGCAACTTCGTGCTCTTTTGGAGCTTCTCCTGGCTTGTTTTCATGCGTTTTTTCGACGTCAACGTTTGAGTGTGCCCCTCCGCTACCCATTTCTAGTGAAAACTAAAACACATTTTTTTTCGTAAACACTGCCTTTAAGTTTATGGCAGGATTACTGTTATTCAGCTACGGAAATCTATTGAAAAACGCTCATAACATCGTTTAGGGAAATGTTCCGCAGCTAGGCGAAAAATTCTAATTTCTCCGTCAAAAAACTGATCCCGAAAATATATATTTCATTTGAAATGACTAGTTTGTGTAAGTATCCTTCTTTGTTAGTCACACAATCACTGCCGCGTTCGCCGCTCTCGGACGAGCATGCGAAAAGTCCCCACCGACATCGACAACGAACGGGGCGGGCACCGGCTGGCAGCAAGCACTGCGCCGACCAATTAGCTCTGCTGACGGGGGGAGAGGGGACGGCCGTCGTTGAAATCCAACACTCGTCCGAGGGCGGCACATGCGACGGCCGCCTGCCAACTACGCCGGCAGCGTGGACCGCCATTTTCATTCGGGCACACTTTATATGTAGTTACGTCCGTGGCTTGCCTGCTAAAGAAAAAACATCCAAACGCCACCCGCGGTTGTCGCGTGCGCCGGCTCGCTAATCGATTCAAGCCGAGAGAAGAGCGCAACTGATCAGCTTACCATACCCCCAACCGCCGGTGAGGTTCAAACCGTCCGCGTTAAGCCTAGTTTTGACTGCAGGTGGTCGCTGCGGCCATGCGAGGGACAACTGTTTCTTTTTCATCGCGCGCAATGGAAAGCCGCTCCAATTGTGATCGCTTCGTGGCAAACGTCCTACATCGCTGGGTCGCGGCGACGAAATCCTATGTTTTTCTGCATCGCTGCTTGAAGAGCCATTCTCAATGGTCGCTGACCGTCGCTCCATCGCGGCCAAAATGGCAGCGATGGAGCGATTGCCAGCGAATGAGACGTTTCGTCTAGTAAACGTCGACCCTTTAGCAGGACAAGGTCAGTGTTCACGGGTCGAAACGTGATATTGATAACTACCAGCCATTATTTTCACTGATTGATTGAATTTCTTCGGTCATCCGTGAGGTTCATGCACTATGAACAGAATCGCTGCCGCTGCTACATCGCTGCAGCAGTGGGTGTGAAATCGCTGCGATGAAAAACAGCAGCGATGCAGTCAAAACTAGGCTTTAGCCGCGGGTGAGATTTGAATGTTTTTTCTTGGGGAAGCAAGCCACGGACCTAGATGTACTATTCCTGGGGACTATTGTAGATGCACTTCTAACGGAGGTCCACTTCAAAAGAGGGAGAACTTGAATTTTTCAACTTTGTTTTCTACTGTCTTATAGCATGTTGATTTTGTTCCCGGCAATTACTTCCGCCATGAAACTATGAAATTCTCGAAGAACAAAAATCAAGATAAATTCACCTACCCAAGTTCAATTTAGTCGTCGCTTCCACACTCGTTCTTTTCTTCCGTCCTCATTTTATAGTTTGGTACTTTTAGCGTTGTACTTCCAAGAAAGAAATTACGGGTTATTGTCATGCTTTCGTGAGTAACTGATGAGATGCGTTTACCGAAAGAGGATGAGCCTCACAGTGATTAGATACAGTTGATGTAGTACATGCTGTACGACTAAGGACAAACGGTTCGTCGGGAGGGTGTTTTCTGCTGAGGACTTGAAGACCGCCTAAATCAATTCCAAATGCGAATGTCCGGCCACGCGGTGGGCGCGCGCGTCGAGCGACCGTCGGGCGTTTCTGGATGAGTCCAACCTGGCGAGAATAAGCTCTTTGTTGCTGTAACTATCTACTTTTGTCGTTTCCTATTATATTTTCCATTATCTGTGTCTAAGTATTTGTATGATTATTTCGCAGGCACCGGTGGGATTGACACCGTTTTGGCGGGGGGAGCCTTTGTTTTTGTTCTTTTTTTCTTTCATAATTTGCTCGCGTTTATTTCTCGCTCTGTACGGTTAATACTAGATTATCTGATCCGTTTCACGTCTTCTTTTTCTCACAAACCTTCTCTTGCGTCCGAAAATTCATTTTTCTTCATTCTTCAGTTCTTGGAGAGCAGGCTAGAGCTGGGATTATGAACAGGTGTGGGTCTCAGCTGGGTTTATTTTGAAATCTTCACAAGCCAACAACGCGTCCTCGCTGGGTCCTGTTAACGCTGGGCTATGTTTGGGTCCCTTGAGACCGCACCTGCAAGTTACTGGTTTGAGATTGGTTAAGAAACAAGGCGAGGTGGTCTCGTGAGACCCAATCGTAGCCCAGCGAAGAGAATTGTAAACTGATTCAGCTGCTCTCAGCTATTTTCCGCTTTGGTTTAACCCGTTCAGAAACGCCGGCGTCATGGCCTCCCGACACGCACTCCGATCGTGTGGGCGGACAATCGCTAATCGGAAGCAACTCGACGTCGACGCTGAACAGTTTGCCGTGAGAGCGTTCTCAGCGTCTCTGCGTAGGCACGCAGAGACGCTGAGAACGCCTTCTTGAAAAACCGCTGCGTGTCGACTGTAAGTGAGGTAAAAATCGTGAATTTAGCCCTCAAAACGTATCAAGAATACAGATCCATCGGCTGCTTAACGATTTCTTCGAAAGAGAGTACGGACTCTCCTAGTTGCATACGTTTTTGAACGCGCAAAGAGAGCGAACAGACGATGACCCGTTGACCAATAGCGCTAAGGAGATGATGGCAAGTACAGACCTCCGAATACAAGTAATTCTGGAGACTTTGAGAAGCGGAATAGTTTTAACTGTTTTTGGTGCCAAATATAACGCTAAGGGGAAGTCTCCCACAAATGCGAAACGTTCACTCTACCGTCTGGAGAAATGCTACTAACAGTAATTGTAAATTAACAGAATATTTAAGCAAAACTCAATCAACCAACTTTGGCAAACCTAGCAACGGACCAAATTATACTTCTTTATCTTGTATGGGAACCTTCCACCTAGCATAATGTTTATAACAAACAACAGTCTGAACCATTCTTATCATAAAGTGAAAACTGGATGCATTCGAAAATGTCGCTATTATTTGTTGGAATACCCCTGCACATTCGACCTCTTCATCTACAAACAATACCAGGTTATTCAATAAGTCTTGTCGTTCGATAAGAGAGGGCGTTGCTACTAACCCAACATTTTTTTGCTTTGTTCGTACACTCTTCATATGATCGTATGTGAAAATCTATTTCAATCTGTCATTTCATTCTTCGTTTACAAGCCATTTAGTGTCGCCGTGTCACAACAATGGAAAAAAATTGAATATCGTGCAGTTATAAAATTCTTATTTTTGGAAGGTGTACCACCAAAAGAAATTCACGAACGAATGCTAAAAGTGTATAATGATTGTTCACGTACAATCAGAACAGTAGAAAGATGGGTTCCTGAACTTGCACGTGGCCGTACAAGCCTTGAAGACGATCCACGCAAAGGACGTCCAAAAAGCGCGTCAACACCAGAAATCATAGCCAAAATACAGGATATGGTTTTGGAAGATTGTTGATTGACTGAGAGTTATTTAGCAGAGGCTCTACACATCTCATTAGGCAGTGTGAGCCATATTTTAAGTGAAATTTCGGGGTTTAGAATGCTGTGTGCACAATGGGTGCCGCATTCGCTAACATTGGAACAAAAACACATTCGAATGCGACTTTCGCAGCAGCATTTGGAACGTTTTAAAAAGGATAAAATGAATTTTTTGCGTCGATTCATCACTATGGATGAGATTTGGGTCTATCACCATGATCTTGAATCAAAAGAAGGGGCTAAAGAGTGGTGTGAACCTGGTTGTTCGGCTTCGAAACGAGTTCGTGTCCGGAAATCGGCCAAGAAGGTTATGGCATCAGTTTTTTTGGGCTGCGAAAGGAATTTGGTCTGTGGATTACTTGCAAACTGGTTAAACAATCAATTCTGAATATTATTGCAACCTTTTGGACCAGTTGAAGGTAAAAATTCGCGAAAAAAGCCCCAGTTTGTAGAAGAGAAATTCCTTTTTCGTCAGGAAAGTGCACCGTGTCACAAAAGCATTTTGACAATGGCTAAAATTCATGAATTAAAGTTCCAATTGTTGGAGCATCCACAGTATTCACCAGATTTGGCCCCCAGCGACTTCCATTTGTTCCCAGAACTAAGAAAATTATGCGTGGCAAGCGATTTCATCTAACAAAGAGGTCATAACGGCTGTTGAAGCTTATTTTGCAGACCTTCCAAATTCTTTTTCTCCAGGGATGGGATCCACAGATTGGATTATCGTAGGAGCAAGTGTATTGATGTTCAGGGAGGTTATACTGAATAATAAAGTGTATTTTGAACCATATTATTATGTTTTTTCTCATCGAACGACAAAACTTATTCAACAATATGGTATAAGCCATAAATTGTGCCTCAAAATGGGTCGATGACGCGAAAGCGCGTGGGAGGCGCCGTTTTCGTTTGGAGTGGATAGTTTTGGTATCTAAACCCTTCAATCACCCTCGTCGATTCGTCTCGTATGTACTGCTAATTTCACAAATATATTCAGGTTTATGAAGGTTTGATGAAAAGAGAAGTCTTCACCCACTTTTGCACTGTTTTTTTCTCGTCCCGATGTGTATATGTGCGTATGTTTATGTTTGTCGCGCGGGTCTTTGAAATGGCCGAACAAAACTGTTATGAAGGTGCACCAATGTGTGGGTGAGTAAGATATACAGTACCGTGCAAAAGTCTATTGGCGTGGCATTTCCGCGATTAAGGTTTTTATATATATCTTGGCTTAACCTCAGCGAAAATTGATGAAACTTTAGTATGGTATGGGGCATCACAACCCTTGCTGAACACATACGCAGAAATGGTTTTTGAGCGCGCAGTTTCTAAATATGGAATTTATTTCTCATTTTGTGGTAATATCTTATACAAGGACTATTCCTCTTACATGATTTTTAGATGTTTTTTTTGCCTGAACTGCAGCTCAACGTCGCAGTGCACGTTATGGTATGTTTACACAAGGTGCTGAGTTGATCGCAAAACGCTTGGCTCCGGGCGAGATTAAACCAGCATATTCCTTCTCCGGGGGAGCGCCTTATCGTACTGCACCATCGAAGCCCCAGCGCTATAGTTGTACAATTTCGAAAAAAATGTCGAACGAACGAAAATCGAATTTTTTTCGTTCGAAATATTTTCGAACGAACGAAAAATGAAAAAATTTCGAACAAACGAAAATCGAAATATTTGGTCGAAAACATTTCGAACAAACGAGTTTCGAAAACTTTCGAAATTTCTGAGGTCGAAAGAGTGAGATTTGAAATTCGTCGAAAATTTCGAAATTTTTTCGAAATGTGACGAAAATTTCGAAATTTGTCGGTAATTTCGAAGTTTTTTTTTTCGAAATTTGTCCGAAAGTATTCCGAACGAACGAATTTCGAAAATAGGATTTCGAACGAGCGAAAATTAAAAAAATTTCATTCGAAAAAATTTCGAGCGAACGAAATTTGAAAAATTTCGTTCTAAGAAATTTCGAACGAACGAAATTTCAAAAATTTCGTTCGACGAAATTTCGAACGAACGAACTTTGAAAAAATTTCGTTCGACAAAATTTCGAACGAACGGAATTTGAAAAAATTTCTTTCGACGAAATTTCGAGCGAACGGAATCTGAAAAAAATTTCTAAAAATCTTCCGAAAATTTTTCGAGAATTTCATTCATGTACAACTATACCCAGCGCCGCTCTCACTCAACTGCTCGGTAAATCTACCGAGCAGTTGAGTTAGAGCGGCGCTGGGACTTCGGTGGTGCAGTGCGATAAGGCGCTTTCCCCGAAAGGGAATATGCTGGTTCAATCTCGCCCGGAATCAAGCGTTTTGTGATCAACTCAGCACCTTGTGTAAAGGACTAATCCCTCGAAACGTGGCTACTACAATTCTAAGCCCGTAGCAGTTATTCGCCATTCGAAGGTCTTCAGAACCGTTGTATAGCCTTGCCAGAAAATAGTCTCTATCAGAAATTTTCTGAGGGCCGAAAATCAATCAGATCGGAGTTAATTTTTGGAAATTCACCCCTATGAAATTATTCACCCCAGAACTATTGCAATATATGTGCCTAATAGGTTTTGACAAAGTACAACTGGAACATAAATTTTGCTCGTTTTAGATAACGTCAATGAAAGATACTTAATAAGTGCAATATCGCATGATTTTCTTTCATATTCATTTCTAAAAAGATTTCGATAGAGCTCAGTTTTTAACAAGGTTATACTAAAGTTCCGAAGACCTTCGAATGGCGAACATATGCTACGGGTTTGGAATTGTAATAGCCATGTTTTGAAGGAATAGTCTTAAACCGAGATAATACCACAAAATAATAAATACATTTCATATTTAAAAACTGCACGCTCAAAAACCAGTTTTATGTATGTGTAAAACAAGGGTAATGATGCCCCATAACATACTGGAGTTTCATCAAGTTTCGCTAAGGACAAGTCAAGATATGTATAAAAACATTATTCGCGGAAATGCCACGCGAATAAACTTTTGCACGGTACTGTACATATTTCGATTAACAAAATATCGGCCAGAATATCCACCAGAGCGTCTGAAGGAAATCGTGTTTATCCGTGGGGTGCACCAGGGGTGTGCGTTAATGAAAATATTTTTTTTTCGTTAAGCGTTAATCGTTAATTTTCGGAAAAAAAACGCGTTAATCCGTTAATGCGTTAACACGTTAATTTTGCATTTCGTTAAACCATTAAAAAGAAAAACATTCAAAGACAAAGACCACGTCAAAAATCAATAAATTATCAGAACTCCCATATCAATCAGTGCCCTACAGAGTTCGGCGCGGGATAGAGTCCCTCAGGGGGTTTTGAGCTCCGGAGATGTCTGACCTTCGGAGGAAGACCAAATGGACAATTGTGTATGTGAGTGAAAACCGCCCGGAGCAGTTTTCCACATGGCATTTAACTATGCATTGCGATTTTACTGAAATGCTGTTTAAACTTAGTTGTGAGTGACGGTGAATGATTTCTGCGAAAGATTTTATGAGTCAGTAGGGTTGATCTTTGAGTTGAGTGTGGTCGATTTACGCTGTGCGAAAAATTTCCTCGTTTAGGATTGAGGCCGAGCACCGCTAAAATATGAGGGCTAACACGTCTCTCAGGTTTGGTCCCGTCGGAAGTCGGCAATTTTGAAAACTAGGAGTCACGGGAGTAGTATATTTGAGTCCAGCGTGGCTGACTTATTCTATGCTGAGTTTCGGCGTCTTGAATGAACGCCGAAGACCGCCACACTGATAAGGGAAGAAGACAAAAAACATCCAAGTTCACGAATCTAAACTAGGGTTTTAAAACTGCAGTAACTTGAGATTTAAATGAGGTACCTGGAAAAAATCCTAGCTTTAGGAAACTACACTCTGTCCCCTACCGTTTGGAGCCTACGGCACCTCTGGAGTGTGCCCTTTGCAAAAGTTTTCCTCGCGTGGGTTCTGCGTCAATATTCGCGTTTTCTCAGTACTTACTTTGTCAGATGTGGACCCACAGTGCATTTTAGAGAAGAACTCACAACAGGTTAATGTTCCTAAAGGGCACTCTTCAAATTTGCAGAAGTTTGCGGACGGGAGAGAATAAAGTCTAGTTTCTCAAGGCCAGGATTTTTCCGAATAACTCATTTACTACTCAACTTTCTCAGAATCAGACGGTGAAATTTTGTACGCAGGGCAAGGCAGTGACGCTTGACTCAAAAATCCTACTCTCGTGACTCATTGTTTTCAAAATTGTCGCCTTCCGGCGGGACTACATCTGAGAAAGTGTGAGCCCATACACTGTAGCAGTGTTCACCCTCCATCCTAGACGGTGAAAGTGTATACAAAGGGTGACTAGACCCTGTTTGACTCAAATATTCTTCTATCGTGATCCGTACTCTGCATAACTATGAACTTCGTGCGGGATCGAACTCCCCCTTTCCCTCAAACATCCGCATTTCATTATACAGCACAGACTGTAACCAGTTATAACGTAGCGCACAAAAAGTTGCACATCTAACTACCAATGAGAAGCGGTTGGTCGAAGATCAATGTGCTTGAAACTCATATCAGCACAACCGCTGTCGCTCAATCGGTGGCGAGCGTTTTGCATAGGAATTCATGCATATTGATTTTCTGCCGACCTCTTCTCATTGATAAGTACATGTACGAAATTTGCTGGACTGCATTATACATACACTTTTGCACTTCAAGCCCTCTACATAAATGCGAAGGGCGCTGTTCGTACTTGCAAACATCCGCACTTTTTTCGCATAGCACTAGCTTCACAAATTTAATACGACAAGAGTAATCCAACCGCAATCAAACACTAGAGGCAAACCTGTTAGATAATCACTGCTTGAACACATTAGCTTTAGGTAGGGAGGGGGATGGGTAGAACACGGTCAAAACTTGACCTTCTCACGCTCCTCGGAAGGGGTTCTGAGCGAAATTGACATTGGAGTGGGGGTTTGAGCAAGAAGAGCCGACCCGCACCTCGTGCAGTAACCTGGGGCTATAATTCTACGATAAACAACGAATTATAAATTAACGTGATTTCAAGACTCTTTCGTTAAGCGTTAATCGTTAATTTTCGAGAAAAAACCGCGTTAACCTGTTAATGCGTTAACACGTTGACGTTATAACGCACAGCCCTGGGGTGCACCATTGGCCGTGGGTGATGGAATCCTGCCTGAGAGATCCTACGCCATAAAAAACTCAAGGGCTTGCGCGGTTCTACCTTTAATCGTGTAAGATCCAACAGGTGAACACTGTACCTGTCAGGAGATGTACCCATCACCCAATATCGATCGCTACCGGTCTATATTATCGATTTCTGCTGGTATTTCACAAAACATGGTAAGGAGGTGTTATCATTGGTCACGGGAATGCTCGGTCAGGGCATTGAACCCATCGCGTACATATTATCGATCGGTACTAATCGATATTGTCGTTCTCTGCAAATATCTCATAAAATGTGGGTATGAGGGTTCACTATTGGTCAACGGGGGTCCCGCGGTTTGGGCTTTGGACCCATCGACAACATCGATCGGTACCGATCGATGTTGTCGATTTTAGAGCACATTGTAAAAAACGCTGTGATGAGCAGCGAATGTTCGCTATTTGAGAGCCACTCGGTTTGCTCAGTGAACTGTCCATCGAAAAAAGTTTTAAATGAGATGAAAAGCAGAGCACTTAAAAAAGCATACTGGAAAGCTTGTTCAAAGGCAGCATACACGCTCGTAAACGTGGTGGAGATTACTACGGAAATTAGAATGGTATGGCTCAGAACACATGCCTACGCATTTTGAAGCGTCAAAAACCACCCAAAGTGCCGCTACACGAGTAAGAATTTGGCCCCACCCTGTATTTCTCCGCCCCCTGTAATTACCGTCCGTCTCCAAAACGGGTGCTGGGCCATTCACACCGTCGGCGACGTTTCTGAGTGGTACAATGAGTATAGTAAGTGAACCACCCAACAGTCCTCGCGGAATAAGGGCTCTTTACACAGAGAGAGAGTTTTCCCGTTTCTGAAGTTGGATACGTCACGTTACTCAACTCAAGCAGAGCGGGCCTGAGTGGAGTTGCAGCCGCAGACGGCTAGACAACTCCTCCCTCGGTGTGTAGACAGCCGCCATCCCGGCCTCGCTAGTATTCATGAATCTGGATACATTTTTTTCCGATTCGGCGCTAAGAGACAAATCGAATGATGTTTCTTAATATCGAAATTATCCGTTTCTAACGATAACGACCTTTCCGGATAGGACACAACTTATGGCTGGCATTGTACTTGCCTATTCTGGCCAATATTCTCATTCTCATTATCCCAGTGAAACGCTTCTCGTACCTCGTTTCGAAGGATCGTTAAGCAGACGTCTAAGGAAGATTTCGATTAAGCGTTCTGAACTGCTCCTGGTCAGATTAGTTTCCATATGCAGCGTCCATACGTGGCGAGAACGGGCGTTCCCGCTGTTGTGCGCCTCTCGACGCTCCTCAACGCTGGAGCAGCCCGTGCCCGCAAATCAACACAGGAAAACACCACCCCCTACCTCGTGTTGATTCGTTTTAAAACGTTTGATCGGGTGATCAATAGCTCCAGTCGGCGCAGCGGCTGATGATTTCCCACGGTTTTCGACTTCCGTGGTGGGATTATTGAAAACAAGGGCAGTAGTTTCGCTACAGGTTTAATGCCACCTGATCTAGTGATGGAGCAAAAGCTTGGAACTTGCTGCTTGCTTCGTGGTGCGGGAATAAGCGCGCGAGCGCGAGCGGGCGAGGGCGAACGAGAAGGTGCGCCTGTGAGCGGCTAGCGAATCGTGTGTCCACGATGACCATCGATTTCGCGTAATCGCACGCTCTCGCCACGTATGGACGGAGCCTTACGAGCAGGGTATAATCGAGCATTTTCAACTGTGATTTGACCCATTGTAAGGATCATGTCCGTTGCTCATATTAATTTTGCAGTTCCTGATCATATTGAAATCCACCCTCGATTCACCTATAATGATGATGGTACTTTGGAAACCATGTCATTTCAGGTTAGACTATCTATCAAAGTTGACGGTTCAAGGAGTGTCATAGGTTTACGTTCAATGCACTCCGTTTCGGTCTCATAAAGAACAGTGATCATCATCATTCAGGTGAATAACAAGAACTACAACTTGACTCTGCAATCAACACTGGAGAGATTATTAGGCGAACGATTAACTGTTGTTCATCGGGATCACATACACGGCGGTAAATGTTCTATAATGCTTCAAAAAACACGAGTTCAGTGTTGTGTATGCACTGTGGCACAAAAATTTCAATTGCAGGCCGCTTGATGGTGAATCCAAAACCTTCAAATTGTCATTTCCGATTCTTTTCGAATGATACACACGGAGCGATCAGCAACTGCAATGGGCGTATCGTAAGTGAAGTGGTTTTGGATACAGAACGGTCGAGTAACGAAACAAAATGGTTCTTTCACTATTTATTCACTAAAGAATGGAGTTCTTCGTCTATTTTCTGACACAAGAACGCACGACTTAGCAGGCGAAAATGTACTCTCACTCCTGGATTGGCCTCAATTAGCACTCGTGACACCTCGAAAATCTGACATATGATGTCCTCTACCTGGACTTTTGCCACTCTGTTCTTGAGAGTCCGCAGAATTCAATAAGTACTCAAGAAAAGCGAGGAAGTCTGAAGTTGACATAGCACGCGTAGTGAGTGTGCTGGCAATAATGTACAATGAGGGAAAAATCTGTCTCAGAAAAGCGCTAGAAAATTAAGCTAAGGTATGTCTGCGAACGGTTTTGCAACATAGGACTGCAGTTGTCAGTATACATTCATAGTACAGAAAATGATTTCACAAAGGCTATTTTACGTTTTCGATAAAGTTTCCATCACAGAAAAAAGGCTTTTGCTCATTTACTAAGAGGAAACTTTGTTTTGTAGTAAAAGCTGGAGATTAAAGTTCACTACGGTAATAGTTCAATACTTCCATTCAAGTGTTCCAATTTAAGGCCGTACTTCTTTTTTCCAGGCCTTTTTTAAAATGTATCATATTAGAGGTGTACTCCAAACATATATAGAGGCTGTACTTTTATTTTTTTTTGGCCCTGTTTTTCTTCTCTCACAATAGATTATTTTATTTTGCGACGAAAATGTTATAGCACTAGGATAATGTTGAAAAGTAATCATCCGAAAATTAGTTATTCAAATTGTGTAGATTGGTCCATTTCACACTCCAAAATTCTGTGTGCAGGGTGTGGAACGTTAAGTTTGGTAGTTTGATTATTTCGCTTTCCTGGGAGTTGTTTCTTCAAAATTCCAATTTCTTCTCCCCTTTTATTGAGCGTGAGATTCAAGGGAAACCAGTGCGCAGCAAACGATTCGAAGGCAGGGTTCGCGACCGAAATGGTTGTTGAGTTTTCCTCATGAGATTGTAGGCCTGGCCATTACAATGGTGAAAATAAGAAGAGAAGCAAAAATGGACGCGAACAAGTAAGGTCTAATTATTGAGAGTCCGCCCGCCCATCCCCAAATAATGAGATTATTATATTTGCTTCTTTGCCATTTTTAAATAGTCAGTAGAGTCGGATTTCGAAGCTTCCGTTTGAACTCAAAAAGGATATCATTTCAGCTGGAATATCGAATGCGAATTTTTTCACGACCGATTCCTTCAAAGTAGCAACCTGAATTTCCCGCATTTCGTGACACAGTACCATCGTGTGGTCATTGTAATGAATCAGGCTCTAAACGCCAAATTCATGAAGAAATTTCTCTCTACCGGCTCTGTACAGGGAATGACTTGGAGCGCTGAGCGCAATTATGAAGTCCGTTTGAAGTTTTCTTTTTCGCTAGGTTATGATAGGGTACACTGTCACCACAACCGTTCGTAAATGTGAAAATAGGCCCAATAATCATTTTCAGCGCCCCAATTTATTCGCTAGACAAAATTTGATTTGAAACGTTTATGAAATCGATGGATTAATACCTGGCCATAGTATGTGCTCCTAAAGTCTCACATTCATCCGAACTCCTACCTTGTGCTTGTTTGGGTCCTACCTTGTGGTTGTTTGGGACGCTGAACTAAAGTGTGTGATACGTTGTCAGGTTTGAGACCTTTACGATAGGATATGTAGGGTACAACGCCATCGAACTACCGAAATCTGCCGTTGCGAACATATACTATTTTGAAAACTAGGCTCAGGAAAGAGACGCACTTAATTGTTTATCAAAATGACATGAACATTCTCACAACGCACCTCATTTAGCTCTGCTCGAACTATGCCATGACGACTTCTTTTATAGCAAGAGAAACTAAACCTCTTCTCTTGTACCTCACAGATTCGAGGCGGATCTGTAAACCTCGCGGACTATTTAGGTGACTATACGGGGAATTGAGCTGATTGGCTGATGTGCGAAGGCACGTTCTGATAGAAAGGATACTTACGAAAGAAGCTTGGTGTCAACCACAATCCAACGGTTTTTCCAAGTTAATGTTGTTGCACGAAATCTTCGAGTTGTGTAATCTTCCGTTTTTCGCCATCTTTCCTTTCTACTACAACATTTTTCACAACACTCTTCGCAAAAAAGGACACACTCCGTACCAAGGATTCTCTGATAGCAATCGGTTGAAGATTAATATCAAATACTCAAGCTACGCACATGTTCACATTGTTTTTTCGGCATTGTCAGCCGTTCGTCAATTATAGAGGTCTGGCACCATCACCAAGGGGTGTGTTGCAACATTGATTCGTGAGAAGTTAAGCATATTCCCATCCCTGAGCTGCATCAAACTAGATCGAAATTATTGTATGTTTCACTGATTCGTTTCAATACAATGCGTGAACCATTAACCTTCGATTTGCGGGCAAATCGATTTTTACATGCACAGAATGAATTTCCGTTACTCTTCAGCCCGTTTTCGAGAGCGCGGGCAAGCTTTAGTTCCTGGCAGTTTGCTCTCAAAACTGAATTTACTTACGATTTCAAATTATTATCTAGTGAGTGAAGGCGACCGCGGTGACTTTCCGTCACTAGCGGCCAAAGTCGTGGGCCTTTCTGTGTGGCCGATTTACCCCACCCCTCTCCCCCCGGGTTAAAAGTGAAAATTATTCGGGCTGTACATAGAGTTCGCGTAATTATTTGAGTCTGATGAGTGGACGGGGCTGCGACGGTAGATCACTCCGTGCGAATCGAAACCCCATTCTCCAGTGAGGCCGCCAACACCGCACTGCCAGCCGCCCGTTCGATGCGTCAGACTAAATCAAAAACGGAAACCATATATTCCTTGCGGTTACCCAGAAAGCAAGGGTTTATCGTTTATGAATACGGACACGCCAACCGGCTGCGTCGCGAAAGCTGCTCGTGTCGCAGCAGATGATCGTGTAGTGTCCTTTCGTTAGAGGAAAATTAGCGAAGGGACAACACAATCATTTTCCGAGTTTGCTCTACAAGTTCACTGCGAACGTTAGAGAGGCAGACGACAAAAGACGCTGGGAGAGAGCGGAAGATAAGAGAGTCCTCTATTTTGGAGTATAATTTACTTACGTTTATCACGTAAGCTGCGTCTCCTTCTCCCTCCCCCCCGCCACACTTTCTCGCTGTTTCTGCGCTCGCTACGCACGAGGAAGGAGGAGATTTGGCTTTAAAATAGAGGTTACACGCCCCGATGGAGGTCAAATAAAATTTAAAAAAAATTTCACAGCAACAACTAACAAATTTTCTCGAAGCCTGGGGGATGTAGAAGTTTTGGACATTTTTCGAAAGTTTTTGATAATCAAGTGGGTTGGGGGGGGGGGGGCGTAGCTTCTCCGAAGTTCTGGGCCACGGTTTGCCTGACTCCGACTGTGTGAACTAATTCGTTTGTGGTGTTTTTTTGCCGTTTAAACCCTAACTGTCTTTTGAGAAAATTTATATTTCTGCCAAATTCAAGGCATCTTTTTGTAATGAAAGGCATTATGAAAGTCTTTCCAACAGTTTGTTCTCGGAAACATTCAGTTTTCCACCGTCCAAATGCTCAGTGGTTGAGCTCGACTTGAATTTCCTTACAGGTTTACACGTTTCGAAAAATATTAAACGCCTAATTCGATGGACTAGACGCAAGACAAGGGCGAGAAAGCAAGAGGCGAAAACAGATCGAACGGTTTAGTTCAGATACTGCTCATCATAAAATTCAAGAAACCAACCCAACGAATCTCAGAAAAGAAAAACAAATGAAAAAAGCAAAAAGTTTTTTTTTGCTTCGTACATTTGTATAACCCAATGTGTCGTCTTTCCCTCGGCATTCAGGGTGTGGGGTGTGGCTGAGTTTAGAGTTAGAGCACCATAAGGAATGATTTCCATTTGAACGGTCGTAAGGCAGGCCTTTGACCGCTGCAGCAGTGACGCGTTTCAGAGGACTGCATAGCAACGGCTTGGCAGCCACCTCTAGCCGTTCACTACAAAGAAAAAGGTGGAGGGATTGTCACAGGCTACTCAATTAAGGTTGTGTGAGAGTTTAGCTGCGGCGAGTAAAGCAAGAGTTAAGGAAAGGAAACTGAGGAGAGTATTGCAACTTTAGCTCGGGATTTTGTTTGAAGTCACAGCGCGGTAGCAGATCGGCTGACACACATGACGCGCTCAGCGGGTAACCGCTGCGCGCACGTCGTCATTGAAGCGCGTTAACCGAGCGCCAACTATTTTTCCTGTGAGAGGCCCCTTGATTAGCGCGCACCAAAGACGCAAGCACGCAGCGGTTTTCCGCCGCGCACGTCATGTGTGCCAGCCTATCTGCTCCTGCGCTTTTACTTCGATCAACATCTCCTCTACTCCCCCCCCCGCGGCTACTGCCATCTCACTCCGGCCCCAGGATAAAGTAGGCGAATGCTCGTCGGCTACTACAACTGTATCGTGTGAGTGCCCTCAAATCGCAGCATGGTTTGAAAACGCTGGACGTTTTCAGGAACATAGGCCACAAAACTTCTTTCCTCTTTTCTATGCACTTTGAAACTCCTACCATCCAGATTTGTGTAATCGAGGCAACTCATCTGATATATGTACGCGAAATAAAACTTGCTCTTTTCAAAGTAAGAAATCAAATCGTAATATTATCAAGTGGTAATTCGAAATACGGTAAGTGTATGTGGCCGTTCACAACTTATTTGAATTGTTCGATTCGTCCGCTTTCATAAATCAAAATGGCCCCATTTTGTGGTTTTTGAACCTTTTCCCAATGCTGACGCCAAACTTCGTTCCCGCAGTGCAGTTTTGCGCAGCAAAAAACGGTCGCAAGCGATCCTTATCGTGAAAATTGTCCTAATGTGGAGTGCTTTCCGAGCCAGCATTTCTACCGCAGTGATACTCAATTATGGAAAAATGCAGCTAGTGTAGTCTGCTAGGTTCAGGCGCATTATATGCCGCATACCCGTTTTTGAACTTAGCCTTTTCTATTCGTTCTAAGGTTGTGTTCGCAATTATAATGGGTTTCAATTTCCACTATAAATGGGTAGTCGGAGGGCACACTGAAACGTCACAACGTTAACGTCGAAAGAATGCATGAAAAGAGCCGGCAAGAGCCCAGAGTTGCAACTGTGAGCGCAAGGCAAACCCAAGGAGCGCAATTCTCGCCGTCCAACGTGAACAAATGAGCACTCGAAATTGTGATAACAGCAGATAATTATTTAAAGGAAATAGTGTTGAGTGAGCTAAAACATTTGATTGTATTGCTTGGTATCATTTTTCAAAGCGGTTTTATGCGTTATTGCAACTAACTGCTAAGGATTCTACTGACTTACGGCCTATCCGGATGTTACGTCGAATGGTTATCGGCTAGCAAGTTCAAAAATTATTTGATACACGATTCTTAAATTAGTTGAAGAATCAAATGGCCGTCAATATCGCACACTAACGCACGAATAACGCCCGTAATATTGCATATTTGGCTGTCAATTGTTTCTGAAGATGAAAGTAAGCAAACATGAAGCGCTTGATTTTTCGGGTGCGTAATTTAATTTAACTCCGAATCTGAGCGCACCTTTGTGTATTTATGTGCATGCGACGATGCTCAATTAACTGAACGATGTTCTGAAATGGAGCAGAATTGAACCTGAGTGGTAGGACTCATTGAGCATAGTACCGTAGGAACGGATCGCAATTATACTTTGCGTTCCTTATTGTGCGTGGGTGCTAACTTGGTGCGCGTATGTTACATGTAACATACGTGGGTTTGCGCCAACGCATAATAAAGTACGCAGACTATAAGTGTCATGCGTGCTAGCTGTACATCTGATGCAGCTGGGGGAGTTTGCTGATGAATCCGCTGTTCGCAAAAAACTAAATTGTTTGCGGTTCTCTACGCTCGCTCTAATACTGTACATATGCCAGTTGAAAGCACTTTTCCACTTTGGAACCTCCATGCCGTACGGCCTGCAACCTGCAGACCCCTAATTATGACTCTGAAAACGGATAAAGGCGTTCGGATCGCCTCAATTGTTCGTCAGTGAACGAGGAACAGAGAACCATTGGAAGACTCAGACGTAAAACTTTGTGTAGCCGTGAAAAAAAAACTTAGCGATTCCCTAAGGTACGTACGGTTCGCATAAAAATGTTCGCGTAAAAATCGAAATGGATCGGAACACAATTTTTTTGTGTTTTTTTTTTAAATTTAGAACGCTAGAGCACGCGAAAAACCAGAAATGAGCTTTTTAAAAACATTTCTGCGCATTGGTCTTCAATATATGCGAAATCGTTTGATCCAAAATTTTCAATGTAGGTTTTCAGTAGTGAGGAATCGATCGGCGTAATCAAAATTTCAAGAATTTTCACACTGCCAGATTTTCGTTTTTTTTTAAATCTCTCGGAGCTTCGGCCGTGCAGATTGAGACTGTGCTCGAAAGATGCGCTGAAGTTGTTTTGTTGTGCAAAAAAAATGAAAAATCGATGGACACAAACAATCTCATTTTTTGTATGGAAGGCGGCGCGCGTTTCAAAATCTCTCCATCAGGAAGCCTCTCCACACATTGGTTTGGGCGCAAATTATGCACTCTGAGTTTTGCCTACTGGAAACCGATTGAAACAGAAATCGAAAAAAGGCTATCTCATTACTTTCATACCATGAAATTGTATTTTTTTACGAAAACCTCTTTTTCAATCATACTAGCTAAAAAATTGTGGTTACGAGGTTCATTGATGTTGCGTAAGGAGGTGTTTAGAGGCAGTGTTCACGATAAAAAATGTGTTTCAGTTTCCAATAGGAATGGGTAGTGGAGATGCACACTGAAACGTTGACGTCGAAAGAACGCATGAAAACGATCCAGGAAGAGCCCCAAAAGAGCCCGAAGTTGCCACTTTGAGCGCAAGGCAAACCCCAAAAGCGCCACACACGCCCACCGACGTAAACAAATGAATGCTCGAGATCGTGAGATGAGCAATGATTTCCGATCATTAGCATCGTTCTTCCCTTTATTCTCAGCTTCTCTCTTTACTCATGTCAGCTCGCATAGATGCGCTTCAAATGACGGAAGTTACAAGCCTCGGACAACTCGTCCACCGTGTTTCCTTAGCTCAATCTTTGAGAAACTATAACTCCGTTCCCGTAACTCCGTTCCAAGGTCTTGTACGATTTCACTGACATCACTGGAATCAGCATGGGGTCGTTTTCCAGATAGGCGGAAAAACAGAAAAACGATTTTTATCGTTAACACTGCCTTTAATAACTTGTGGGAGGAACATGGTACATACAGTTCATCCACGCAATCGCGTTCAGTCCGCAAAGCACCCGCTGATTGCGAAAGCGTGTGGCGGCGCGATTCCGATGATCCTCAGACAGAGATGTCGGATCATCCGGACGGCCTTTGCCTTTTTTTTTCGCCGCGGCGCCGCGCCGGCAAAAACTGCCCGGGTGATCCGACATCCCTGTGTGAGGATCATCGGAAACGCTCCGCAACACGCTTTCCCATTCAGCGTGGAAATTGCGGACTCAACGCCTTTGCGTAGATGAACTGTATACAGTTCGACGAGAAACGTAGTGGGACCTCTTTACCGTAGACATTCAACGCTACACAGCCTTCGAATTAATGAGTGATCTGAACATCATCTAAAAATTTAGAATGAGTGATCAAATTCGGATATGAATTCCCTGAATTTTTTTTTAATGAACGAATGATTCCTAAATACTTGTACCTGTTTGGTTCAAATGAATATTTGGAAAATTTATGCAAGTATCGGAGCGAATGTTTGAATTTTCTATTTATTTCCCAACGACTCGTGAATATTAATAAATACTGCCAAAAATCTTGATTACTTGAAAAATTCGATGTATTGATTTTCCGGATAGCCCAAATATTCGTTGGCAGAATTATTTGAGTTCCCGATTGAAGTAAATATTCGAAAAAAGAGTATATCAAGTTTTCGAGCAAATCAGATTTTCGAAAAAACGACTGATTTCTGTTCCTGAATCAATTAAATACTATTGGGATTGGGTCGAGTTCTACCCAAGTCTACTCTATAGTCCACCTAAGACAAGTAAGAAGAACTCACGCATTCGTGAAGGTTTGTGGCCGGTCGTCACCCCGCTTTCTCCATTAAATCAAACCGATCTGGCTGGTTGAAGTGTTTTGGCGTGATTCATAACTGCCGGCGGTTTCGGAGTAAGTCCTGATATATGGCGGAGTTTTTGAGGCAACATGCTGCGACTGTCTGCGTTGTTTTTCTCTAATACTCTCCATGTAGAACGCGAAAAAGACACTTGAAATGCATCGTACGCTCAAAAAACCATATTTCATTTTTTCATATTTGAAGTGAGTCCCTCTAGTAAACGAGAATGACGAAAAAGCTCTCCGAAAACTGCAGCTCGTGAAGAAAATTAAACTCGAAAGTAGTGGACAGAGGTGTTTAAAATCGCACCGTATCGGTTTCCGAACAGTCGCGCTGAGTCGCAAGAGATTCCTCCATTATCCGGCGAATGGCAGCAAATTGTGGCAGATGACTGACTGGGGACAGGCCTCTTCCGACAAGATTCGAGACAATCGACCTCCCCTGTCATCACAAAAATGCGTTGGTTGGTGACACAACAGTCTTCCTGTGTTGTCAGACGAGCCAAACCAAATAATCCAACGCGAAAAACTGTGGAGTGTGTCCGGATGAGAATGGCGGCCCACGCGGTCGGTGTGCGTTGCAGGCGGTCGTCGCATGCGCCGTTCTCAGACGAGTGTTAAAACGGCTGCCACCCCCCTCTTCCTCGGCTACAGAGCTGACTGATCGAGGCAGTTTGTTTGCTGTCAGCCGCTGCCGGCCCAAGTCGTAGTCAGTGGCTGTGGGGGAAGTGTCGTTTCGCATGCTCGTCCGAGAGCGGCACATGCGACGGCCGCCTGCAGCGCACGCCGCCCGCATGGGCCACCATTCTCCTTTGGACACATTTCAAGTGGTTTTCATCTCTCAAGATGCCTTAATGTATACGCTGCCTTGAAGGCCCAGTTTCTGTAATAATCACGTCTGCCATTCCTCAGAATATTGACGCACTCGCGGGCGTTCGCGGCAGACGAAAAGCCAAATCAAGCTCCACTCAACCTACTACCGAAACCGGCGAGTGCCACGAGGGGTATCCCACCTCCCAGAAAAGGGATAACACACTATCTGGGGGCGTGATGACGTCACTGGTGTGCAGGAAAAGGAAGTTTACTGGCAGAGAGTTCGAACAAGATGTGACATCATAGTAAGTGCTCTAGTGTAAAAGTGGACCGGGCGCAACCTTCGGGTTGAACAAGCAGGATGTGACGTCACAACATGCTGTTGGTGGGAGGCGAATAGGCGGAGTTTTCGGCTTGAGCGGGAGAGTTTTTGGGGCTTACTCGCCCATTTTTCTGCTCCGAGTGGGTGTACAATATAGTTGTACAATTTCGAAAAAAATGTCGAACGAACGAAAATCGAAAAATTTTCGTTCGAAAAAATTTCGAACGAACGAAATTTGAAAAAATTTCGTTCGAAAAAACATCGAACGAACGAAATCTGAAAAAAATTCGTTCGACGAATTTTCGAACGAACGAAAACGAACGAGAAAAATCTCGAAAAATCTTTCGAAAATGTTTCGAAAATTTCGTTCGTGTACAACTATAGTGTACACTACCTACTGGTGGAGGGTCAACGATCCGACTTGTATAATGGATCCCTCGGTTGACTGTTATTGGCCTAATTAGCTCGAGGCATGTAGTTTTGGGAAATGGTAATGTTGGTGATGCAGGGTAGGCAAAAGAAGAAACAATTTTGGTTTTAAAACCTGAGTTTTCCACATGGAATGATGCTTTGGGTAATAAGTGTAACTAAACTCAGAAAGAAACGTCAGCATACGCTCTAAAAGCGCGTACTTTGCGCTATCTTCTGTGGGCTACGAATAATGTTAGTCATTCGGGCAAGTACATAGTCTGTGCACTGAAGATTATCGCCAACACTCCTTCAAAGATCTTCCGGTTTTCTGCGTTTCGTCTGCTATCAATTCACTTATTTAGACTGGAACATTGATCAACAACGATGGTGTTCACATAATTCAACCGTACCCTGACAGACATGCTCACCGTGCGAAAAGAGGTGCATTCAATGGTACGTATGCAGGTCCCATGCCTGTTCAGAAAATTATGAACATTGCCCTTATTGTTAGATAAATTTTCTCTAGAGAACGGGGTCCACGTCATCTTCAAACGTGAAACGCCATCATCAGATGTGGAATTCTGTGGCATTGATAATGTTGTTACCGAAGATCAGCTTAATGAGTATGACAATGCGATTTTCGAAGATGTTTTCGTTACCGGACAGCGCTTGCAACAAATGAGCGATCTAGTGGTGAGCTGATTGACCCTCTGATTCTTATATCTTCTTAATAGGCTATTTCCTGCTTCTATGTTTTATTTCGTCCTTTACGGCTATTTGTAAACTTCCACGTCACAAAATTATGTTTTACTACAGGTTGAACTGGCGGTTTTTGTCGATGAGACGCTGTGGAGACATTTCAGCAGCAAATATGGCGGACAAGCGCACAACAAGTTGCAGGACTACATGCTTACTCTGTTAAATAATATTCAAATCATGTACTATCAGCCATCAGCATCACCACCTCTGACCTTCAGAGTAATCCGCTATGAGGTACTAACAAGTCAACCGGTGGGTGTCTCGACTATGGATTTTGACCGGGCCAGAAAAAGATATCTAGGAACTTTTCGTGATTTCAGAACTCAATTTCTGGTTCAACTCATAATCACGGAAACGCCCAAATGTACCTCGATCGCTTCTGCCGCTATCAACGAAATCTTGCAGTTCGCGACTGGGATCACGCCATAATGCTTACCGGGTAATACTTATGATACCTACTTTCACGTTGCTACATAATTGTAACTACATACCACGCAATGCGTCCGCACCGCAGGTTGTTGTATAATCCTTTCGTAAAATCTAGTCTAGCGTATGGACGGGACGCGATCATTTGAGCCTACCTGTTCGCAACGCCACCTTTTAACACGGTTTTAATCGCCGGCGATGATTGAACACCACGGGCCTGTCCGTTCGCTAAACTTGAATTTTTGTGACGACCATGCTCTCACTAGAGTTGAATTCTCAACAAACTTACGAGTCTAAGTTTGAATTTTCTGAAAGGGGATCTGGCAAAAGCTGAGCAGCCTTTCAAATCTCTCTTCGTTTCAGTTATGATATCCACCGCGGCGCTGGATCAAGATCAATCTCCGGCATCGCCCGACTAGATGGAATGTGTGATCCGTGGAACACCTGCACACTTGCTGAAGGACTCGACTTCACCTCAGCCTTTATAGGCACTCATGAACTAGGCCATAGGTCAATATTACGTACCTTCAAGGTCAACACGAATGAACTTTTCGCGCGTGGGACTTCTACTATAGCATCTTGTTTTTCTACCATAATTCGAATGTACCCTGCCCCGCGACACTGGCTGTTTTTGGCAGACTATTTGCACTCTACTCTTTTTTTTTAAATTCACCGTCTTGGTTTTTACAAAATCCCTCACTGTTTTGGAGACATCACACAAACTGTTTTTCGTCGCGAACCTCAATGAGGCATTTCCGTCTCAGGTCAGGAAAGCCAAACATGATACACCTTCCTGTGATTCAAATTAGAAAGTGTCCGTGGTACTTCTAGGGAAGTATACAGGGAATGTCCACCGGGGGTTTTGATTCGATGGATTACATTTGTAGTTAAGTGTGATGGGCAAAAACACGGAAAAAGCACGGACCTTCAGCAATTACAAATTTTTAATGAACAAATCTGCAATGAAATATGTACAGTCGGCACGTATCACATTGATAATTTGCGTTCTTTATTGTGCATTTGTGCAAACTCGGTGCACGTATGTTATAACCAATGTGCACCGAGTTAGCGCCAACGCAAAATAACAGTATAATTATTGCGATCCGTACCGACTGTACGTGTTGCGTTGCACTTTGTGCCAGTTTCTCCTAACGCCACACACGAGAACAAGAAGATACGTATCTACTTATCAAAGCGCGACCTAATCGAGAGTCTACTCTGTGTTTTATTAATGCATAAGTGTCAACCTTGGACGCTCATTCAGTGTAATGAGAGTGAAAAAAGCCCAACTCTGGGTGGATGAAGCCAATTTACGAACATTCTGCTAGATTTCTGCAAAATTGACTCGTTTCGGTAGGAGGTGGCATGCTGAATATCATCCCTGTTGAATTATTATCTGTGGAGAGTAATGCTGCTAACTAAATTCATACTATTTCATTTCAGTGTCGGAATGAGACATGACGAGCCATACTGTCCATCGAAGCACATTATGAGCTCATCACTAGGACCAGGGAAAGTGACGTGGTCAACGTGTTCCCTCAGAGACTATCATCAATTTCTCCAGCGTCTCGAGTATGATTTTGTACTCCTATAGAAGATAATCTGATTCTTTCCATTCAATAGTATCCTATGTATAATGTTTTAGCGCACGTGGCAAGAACTGTCTACGAGTTTCCAACATGCCTACAAAATTAACCATTCCGACAAACACTAAACCAGGGCAAATATATGATGCTAACCTCCAGTGTGAGCTTATGCATGGTCCTGGCTACCAGCAGGTGAAGTTCCTTACCTTGACTATTAAAGGTCACTAGGATAATGTTGTTTCCTTCTTTTCAGGTGACTCCTAGGCAAGATGCATTTGATGGTATTTGCTACATGATGTGGTGTGGACAGTCGTCTTTCGGAAGGATCATTACCTCTCATCCTGCACTCGAAGGTTGGCTCGATGAAAATGGAAGAAAAAACTACGCGTAGACGAGCATGTACAATACCGGCCATAACTTCTGTCCCAAAGCGCGTCGGCGACGCGAAATCGCGTCGCAAACGCCGGTTCCGGTCGGGGTGGGCTTTTTGAGAACTTGAAAAACCATTTGATTCTCTCGATGAGGAGATTGCGACTATATGTTCGATCTTGAGAAAAACTCAAGTCTTCAATAGTTAAGGCCTATTTTCCCTAAAAGAAGTCAAAATCTTTGGAAGTGGTTATTTTACGAATCTGGAAACACCTTTCGCTTCCTCTCGTCGTCCTGATTCCAAAAAATATTATGATGTTCAGAAAAATTTTACATCTTGACATAGTTATGGCATATTTCGCCCACCCAAAGAGTAGGAATGCTCTATCAACGGCGAAACTTGGACGTGACCATCACCAGTATATTTGTATCGTAATTCTGACGTCTAAGCTGTCTCTGTACCTTTAAAAGTTCGAGATTTGACTCTTAATCTTTTTGTTTTATATGAACTCGGTTTTGGCGATGGTCTCCTTCAATTTCTCGGTTCTCCGCGCTCTCCACGCTATTGCTCTTCTCTCTCTGACGCACTCCTCGCTGCCTGGACTGCCTCACTCGAAGGCAGTCCCCCAAAACCGAATAGAATTCGAGGAACGGAGACAGAAGAACTTATTGGCCAACCGGTTCGGACACTCAAATCCTTCGTCGCACGCGGCGCGGTCGCGTCACGCTCCGCATTGGGGCGCGGTTTTCTTAGCTCCACTCCCCGCATTATGTCCGTACTCGGATTTGTACTTCGTGAACGGGATTTTCACTTATCTGCGATGTTCAATTGGTCAATTGGTTCTTCTTAAACGAGAATTGATTAGAGGACGACGAATCACTACAGAAAATCAGACATCTTCATTCAGTACATAAAATATCCGCTTCTACCATGCTTTCCATTGGATTTCTCCTTCTATTTTCTAGGAGTGTAAATTTTCCAGCGCCTGTTTTTTCTCAACAGATAGTTACCGACCAATCTTTCTAGCGATTATCAATTTGAATCGCCAACCTTGCGGTGTCGCTAGCATTTGTACTGTGTACTCACTCCACATATCTTCAATACGATTATCCCTCTCATAGTTCGATATAGTACACAACGATCCTCCTCATCTCACTAGTACGCGTGTTTTATCCAGCGTTCCATTTTCTGGGTCAGTCGACTGTCTGCGGTCGCGCATCTCAAAAAAGAAATGATTATCAACGATACGGTCTTTCGTAATGAATTATACCAATTCGAAGTACTTCCATGATTGTTTCTAATCTTATTTTGTAGCTGCTAAATCCTCCTGGCAAAATGCAACTTTTGGTGACTTTCAAAACGCTGGAAAATTGGCTATGATGGGAATATGGTAGTTTTATAAGTCTCGAATCTAACTGGAAACATTCTTGTAGTGGTATTTAATATGCTTAAGATGGATTCAAGGCCCACTTATCGATATCTTTAAAGTCTAAGTGAAATTACGCCAGCCAAATCGTACTATGTTTCTATATCTGTTGTCAGATAAAGTACGCTTCAGAATATCGAGAAACGGGTATGGTTATGTTTTGAGTAAAATCCGCAATAACATTTCTAACGCCCCGAAAATTGCCTGATGAATAAATATAGCCTAGCTCCTCATTCTGGGATGGTCGATGTAAAGCTTCTCGAGCTTATCATGCCGGAATCTCCTTATTACTGTTATATTTTGCCATGAAAGACCGCTCTGTTGCTCCGAAAACTGAAACCCCTCTTAACACGTCTCGGAGTTTTCTTCGAAAACTAAAAAGGATAAAAAGCATCTATTTGGAAACAATTAATAGTAATCGCTCAAAGACTGGTCGGTTGCTGTCTAGTAAAAAACAGGCGCTGCAAAGCATACACTCCTAGAAATTAGCAGGAAAAAGCCAATGGAAATCATGGTAGAAGCGGACAATTTTACGTGTCTGCCTTTTTGAATGATTCGTCGTCCTCTAATCAATTCTCGTTTAAGAAGAACCAATTGACCAATTGAACATCGCAGATAGAAGTGAAAATCCCGTCCTCGAAGTACAAATTCGACTACGGACACAATGCGTGGAGTGGAGCTAAGGAAAATCGCGCCCCAATGCGAACGTACGCACCGCGTCGCGTCCGACGAAGGATTTGAGTGTCCGAACCGGTTGGCCAATAAGTTCTTCTAACGGAGACGGACTGAGAGTCAGTTTTATGAAAAGCCCGGTATCTGAAAGGCCAAAGGTCGAAATGGGAGAGGAGTAAACATCATGGGTGTTCCCTGAGATATTGCTATAGCGAGACGGAACGCTGGTCGGCGGAAAGCAGTTTTCTGAAAGCAGGTGGTCCGTATTGAATCAGCATCAAGAGAGAATCGGAACAGGAGTTAGCGTTATGGGTGGTTTGTCCCTGGTTTACCTGGTTTACTAAATCCTATTCTCACACTACGGTGAGTAATTCAGTGGCTATAGACCACCCAGCCGGTGCGCGCGGGTGGCGCGCGCAGATTTATTCGGTTTCAGGCGAAGTGTGTGACTCATCATTGAGCAATCTTCCGAGAATGCATGCAAGGAAAGTATCGAATCCACGTTTCATAAGAAAAAAATGCATTCTCACCAAGTTGAGAAAAATCCTCCGTATTAGATCAATTTAAAAAGAAAGATCCAACAGTGCCATTCTGAAAATTCTCTGTTGTCGGTCAGTGATTCCGCGGCTATAGACCACCCAGCCAGCGCGTGCGGCTGCGGCGCGCGCAGCATTTATTCGTCTCCCGGAGAAGGGTGTGACTCATCTTCCTGCACTCTTCGGCCATCATTCAGTACCAGTAAGGTTTTGAATCCACGTTTTATCAGCAAAAATCACAATTGTACCAAGGTAGAAAAAATACTTCAACAGACATAACAAAATCCGCCAAAGTTTGTGAGAAAACTAGAAGAAATGATTTTCGAAGATCAAACGGACGAGCTGGGCAAAGCACTGGGTGACCGCGTGAAATCCGCGGATAAAGTGCAATTCATGCAGAAGGTGAGATTGAAAATTTTATATGGATTTGCTTGTATGCATTCCAGGAAGATTGCTCAATGATGATTCACACACTTCGCGTGGGAAACGAACAAATGTCGCGCGCGCTGCGGCTGCGCGCGCGCCGCGCGCACTGGCTGGGTGGTCTATAGCCGCGGAATCACTGACCGACAACAGAGAATTTTCAGAATGGCACTGTTGGATATTTCTTTAAACTGAGCTATTACGGAGGATTTTTCTCAACTGTGTGAGAATGCATTTTTCTTATGAAACGTGGATTCGATACTTTCCTTGCATGCATTCTCGGAAGATTGCTCAATTATGAGTCACACACTTCGCCTGGGAAACGAATAAATGCTGCGCGCTGCGCTGCGCGCTTATGCGCCGCGGCCGCGCGCACTGGCTGGGTGGTCTATAGCCGCGGAATCACTGACCGACAACAGAGAATTTTCAGAATGGCACTGTTGGATATTTCTTTTTAAATTGAGCTATTACGGAGGATTTTTCTCAACTAGGTGAAAATTCATTTTTCTCATTAAACGAGGATGCGATGCTTTCTTTTATGACATGATTTTACATCCGCATTCCCGGAAGAGTGCTCAATGATGAGTGGGAAACGAATCAATGCGTTGCGCGCCGGCGACCGCGCGCTGGCTGGGTGGTCTATAACCACTGAATTACTCACCGTAGAGTGAGAATAGGATTTAGTAAACCAGGTAAACCAGAGACAAACCACCCATAACGCTAACTCCTGTTCCGATTCTCTCTTGATGCTGATTCAATACGGACCACCTGCTTTCAGAAAACTGCTTTCCGCCGACCAGCGTTCCGTCTCGCTATAGCAATATCTCAGGGAACACCATGATGTTTACTCCTCTCCCATTTCGACCTTTGGCCTTTCAGATACCGGGCTTTCATAACACTGACTCTCCAGTCCGTCTCCGTTCCTCGAATTCTATTCTGAGTTTGGGGACTGCCTCGAGTGAGGCAGTCCAGGGCAGCGAGGAGGCGTCAGAGAGAGAAGAGCAATAGCGTGGAGAGCGCGGAGAACCGAGAAATTGAAGGAGACCATCGCCAAAACCGAGTTCATATATAACAAAAAAGATTAAGAGTCAAATCTCAGACTTTTGAAGGTACAGAGACAGCTTAGAAGTCAGAATTACGATACAAATATACTGGTGATGCTCACGTTCAAGTTTCGCCGTTGATAGAGCATTCCTACTCTTTTTGGGTGGGCGAAATATGCCATAACAATGTCAAGATGTAACATTTTTTCTAAACATAATATTTTTGAATCAGGACGACGAGAGGAAGCGAACGGTGTTTCCAGATTTGTAAAATAACCACTTCCAAAGATTTTGACTTCTTTTAGGAAAAATAGGCCATAACTATGTGAAGACTTGAGTTTTTCTCAAGTTCGAACATATACTCGCAATCTCCTCATCGAGAGGAATCGAATGGTTCTTTCAGGTTCTCAAAAAGTCCACTCCGAACGGAAACGGCGTTTTCGACGCGATTTCGCGTCGCCGACGCGCTTTGGGACAGAAGTTATGGCCGGTATTGTAGTTCATTTCCGCCACACGGTGTCATTCACTTTGATGGGGGTCGAGAGATATGTACATCATGGTCGCGTCAAATGCCATTGCTGTCCCCACACAAGTGATAACCACATCGATTCACAAAACCAAATCGCAGCCTGACCACTACATTAGGGAACACGATAACTAGTAAACTACCGTATTAATTGAAGTAAGCAGAAAACGACGATTCAAAATACCATCGGAATGGAGAAACAAGAATGTAACACGTGCTGTATCTGTTGTGAGCATGAATGGATGGCACCACTCCACTCCAGTGATTATTTATTTTCTGGCCGACGGGATTTTATCAACTTGTGTGGGCAAAAGCCTTTCTTGCTTTATGTAACTGAAATTGGTATCGCCTCCTATTTTCAGTAGACCAGTATGTAGTTTTTCCTTCACTATACGTTTTATTTATTATTTTTCGCCCCCGTTAACTGGACAAATAACAGTTATTAAATTAAAGGCAGTATTCACGACGAAAAAGTTTTCCGTTTTTTTGGCTAAAACGTGAGCTTTGGGTCTATCTAAGCAAGTCTTTCATTAAAGTACGGCGAAAAACGGGCAGGAAGTGGGTCAACATTCCGCGGTTCACCCGGCCCATCGAGTCACTCCGCCTACGTCCTATAACAGTTGTCCTTAAAGGCATCGTCCACGATGAAAATCGAATTTGGGTTTATGCGTTCATTCGGACTAGTGGGCCATGACAATGTTACTCAGAAAGTTTGGAGTTACAAAACCGTCTCTGAGTGAAGATTCGCTTACCTCAAAATGGCTTCCTGGGGGTGGGGGGCCGGCCTTCGGGTCGATCCGTTGTTACAAGGAACAAAACTCCTGGATTGCTGACGGCGGGCGTGCCTTGACGTGTCGTAGGGCGCAATACACGCCAGTCGATTTTGAATTCGGCAGGGTGGTGGCCATCGTGTATCAACACCAGGGATGTGCGGCAATTGCCGTTTGCAGATTGCCGTTTGCCGGGCGTTTTCGGATGATTTTTGTCGATTGTCGTTTGCCGTTTGTCCTCTCATTTTTCGACAAAATCCGGCAAAAAACGCACAATAGATAACAAACGCCGTGATTAGGACTCGCATGGTAAATCCGGTGATCCCTGGTGCGACCTGCTTGAAAGAAGAGACACAGGCTATACAAACTTTAAAAACTTCAAGTCCGTTGGTGTACATGAGATACCGTGCGATTGGTCACGTAGAAGCAATAAATAGTATCGCTGTGTTATGGTTGTGTAAGTCCACTTGTCTGGAAGACTACTGAATCTCACACCCCCTCCTTGTTGAGGTTTGGGCAATTAATCCAGTGCTCTTCGGGACAATAATTAACATCCTGAACAATTTTAGGAGGGGCATGAAAGGTCTAGGAAAAACACTGGTTGGCTCGACTTGTTTTAGATATTTGATAACAATACATTTCTATTGAGATCATCTTACGTCATAATAAACGGCTAAGGGTTGACCGTTGACCGGTGATCGTTGTTGACAACAGAAAACGCGGTACTTCACTAGGAGCGCGCAGAGCGACGGGAAAGTATGTGGGATCCAAATGGGATACTCCAAGCGTTTGGAAAAGTGACTGGAAGCTAACTTATTGTGACAGAGCACCAAGCTCCAAGGAAAGTGTGTAGGACCCAACTGCGAACGTGCCAAGCGCCAGTAGCTCGCTAGGAGTGCGCAAAGTGCCGAAGAATGAGTGCATGACTTTGCTGAGAGTCCGTGACTGTCCTGGAGTGTAGGTAAGGCTTCACTGAAGGTGTAAAAGCTACGTGTAAAGGATGCGATATTTCAGTGGCAGTTTCTGGGCTTGTGGACTTCGCCGTCTTCTATCATGCTCACAACTGCGCTGGAAAACTTTCGAATGAGTTAATAATTGGAGTTTGGAGTAAAAGGGTCGGAGAGGGTGTACACGGCGTGGGGAACATCTGTTTCGAAACAAGTCGTTGTCCGACAATTAACTGGATGCATGGACTCGGGGCTGATGAGTTGGGAGGAAGTGGTGGTGTATAGTTTGGGAAGGAGGTGATTTGAGATAAATGCGGTTATTCAGGACTTGTGTATTTAGGGAAGCTTAAGAAACTACCTAAGTATTTGAGTTCTTGAGCGCAGCTGTGGAGAATTTTAGAGGTTGGAGGGGGAGAGGGTTGTCAAAGATGTAGCAGTTTTTCTAAAATGCTTCCAAGTTTTTCCTTAAAGGCAGGGTTCATGATACAAAACCGGAAATTTGCGGGAACACGCTCAGAAACAAAGTACAACGGTTAATTACCGGTGTCGGCCGGCCCCCTAATTAACGAGATTTTCATTAATGCATGCTTATCCGCCCATTATTTTGCTGTTAAAGTAGTCAGTAGTGTCCAGAAATGCTCAGAAATTACTTTAGAAGCGAAATAGAAGTTGAAAAAACAGGCTTTTACACAAATCTCGATAATTGGGGGCGGGAGGACACAACGCCATAACTTGTTCCCGAGCGTTTTTTATCCATTTTTTTTTACTTATTTTCACTTTTGTGATGGTCAGAGCTACCATTTCATGGGGATAGCACAACAACCGATTTCATCGAGAACCCTGCCTTTAAATGTGAGTTTCAGTTGCAGTTTTCCACGCCATAATCTTCTACCCAAATTCCGGTCAAAAAGTAAACGTACTGCGAGGCACGCCGAGAAGTGCGCCGCGAAGCCGTGTGCGTGTCACGCTTGTTAGAAAATAGTCAACTAAAGTAGGCCCGCATTAAACTCTCCACTTCTTTGAATTAATCTCAAGTGCTCGCCCTTTAAACTTGGATTGCACAATGCTCCAAATTTTGTGGGATGAATCTGAAACACGGAACAAATGAATGACTACTAATCCAAAAAAGGTTGATATTGGAGAGCCTCGGACAATTGTTATTCTTACACCACGGCACTCTTGTTATCAATATTCAATAGCGGTTCTGATTTTTCATATAAGGTATTGTACCAACGTAAGAAGTTCAATTTTCTGTGGTGTTATTGCTAAACCATTTCTTACCTTGCTATTGGAATACGGAATGTGAATGAGAAAATAGTAAATTTTCTACCGTTACCTCTCGAAAATTCGTATAGCTTTTTGGACAAGGTTTTTTTTTATTTTGCCGTTTGTCGATTGCCGATTGCCGTTTGCCGGCCGTTTCAGGACAAATTTTGTCGATTTCCGTTTGCCGATTTTTCAAAATCATTTGCCGCACATCCCTGATCAACACCCCTGAGGAGGCGGGGGAAACGGGGGAGGAGTGGGGTTCCTGATTGGACGCAACAGCCGGGGGTTCTCAGAACTTTGCCAACATGTTACGATCACCTTAGCCGACATGTTACGCAAGTCTTAGGTAGCATGTTGCTATAGCTGCGGAAAGCTGTCCCTATGCGTGACCGATAGCTGTCTACAAAGATGAAGGAAGGCTGTTATGCTTGCGTGCTGAACTTGTCGGTAGGAGCCTCGCTATACTTACGTGTTTCGCTGCCTGGCGCTCGAGTCAGATTTGGCGTCCGTTAGATTACGATACTGACAGATTGCCAACAACGCTGAGGCCAATGGCAAGCAAAACGCTGAAGCACAACGAGATTCTAACATGTACTCAAGACGTGAACTCTTGCTCTGCTGTTTGGAGTAGGCTTCCTTACCTTTCGCGAAAGGCAGGCCTGCTCATGGACTCGGGTTCAAACAGGTTACGAGTCTGTAGCATTTGATTTTGGTGTGCTCTTTCATGTATGTAGTTATCAAAGATTTGGTAATATGTGGCCCTGTCTTATGCCAATAATCCATACTCCCCCCCGCTTCATTCCTCACAGTACCCGCACAAGATCATTCATGGTCTCCAAATCCTGGTATACATGAAGTTTTAAGTAATGTTTTCGTGCACTGGAATGCATTGTCATTGCTGGATAAGAGGCATGTACAGTGAATCTAGTGGTGAAGATGAACGTTTCGTGGCGGTTGATTGCGCACTTACAGAAAATTCGACTTCAAGTAAATGCATTTCGGCCACGGTGGCTGTTCTTCCAGCTCTTGGTTATGACCCTGATTTCCAAGAGTATAAAATGTTGGATAAAGAAACGTTGGCAACAGAAATCATGAGCATTCCAAGAAAATTTTGATGGTGTTCTAGAAAGCTCGCTTTTCGTCTGGATAATTCTCGATTTAAGGCTTTCAAAACATTTGGTAAAATGATTGTGGACGAAACAGTGCTCCATTGAAGGCATGCAGGATTAGCCTCGCCGAAAAAGTCTTTCTTGACAAGTTTGTAAGAAAAGCGTCTGGACGTAGAAGATAAAAATGGCAATGGCATCAAAAAAACACATGCGGAGTGGTTTTCACCGTTCAACACTACCCCCACCATTTACTATCATTGCCTTTAGAACCGTTTTCAAAGGCGATGTTTACGATGAGTTTCGCCTGCAATTTCTTAGCATGGAACTAGCACCATGTGTATCTAAAATCACGAATAGGCAACATAAAAAGGCTAGAAAGGACTGGCTCCGATACTACGGAGTTGAAAAGCCCGCACTCACGTCGCGATTTCGTCTACTCAAGGGTTTCAACCTTTAAGAAAAGATTAGGGAAAGTTCGACACGGAGGTCAGCTTCATAAAATCCCCGAGTGTCCAATCCATGACGAAAACCGGAGGACGGCGCGCTATTTCAGTATCCAATATACTTCCAGCTAAAACGCCTGCTTCCACTCGGATAGCCTAGCGACCCTATTTAAGGCAGCGTCCATACGTGGCGAAAGCGGACGTTCCCGCTGTTGTCGCCTCTCGACGCTCGTCAACGCTGGAGCAGCCCGTGCCCGCAAATTAACCCAGGCAAAGATTCCCTACCTCGTGTTGATTCGATTGAAAACGTGTGATCGGGTGATCAATCGCTCGAGTCAGTGCAACGGCTGATGATTTCCGACCGTTTTCGACTTCCGTGGTGGGATTATGGAAAACAAGGGCAGTAGTTTTGATACAGGTTCAATGCCACTTGTTTTGGTGATGGAGCAGTAAGCTTGAAACTTGCTGCTTGCTTCGTGGTGCTGGCGTAAGCGCGCGAGAGCGAGCGGGCGAGGGAGCGAGAGAAGGAGCGTCTGTGTGCGGCTATCGAATCGTGTGCCCACGATGACCATCGATTCTGCGTAATCGCACGCTCTCGCCAGCCACGTATGGACGGAGCCTAAAGCAGTCCGTAGAATGAGGTTGTGATCTACAAAACTGATGCTGTATCGCAAACGAGTGGCTAGCATGTTTTGTGAAACCATACTAATCGCGCTTGATAACAAGAGACACTGCCAAAAAGAAGGTGCAGGAAGAGAACTTCAAAAAAAGGTACTTAAAGGCATCGTCCGCGCTGGAAACCACTTTCAATTTTCATGCTCAAATTTATGAATGAGCCCAATAGAACATACCGGTAAACTACGGCGCGTCAAAATGTAGGGTTATGAGGTTGGAAGGGATCAAAGATGAGGATCCGCCACCAGTTGTCACCAGTCATCTAGCACATTTTCATGTTGATGCGACCGGCAAACAAGATGAAAAACAGTGACGGCACAAACTCCACATGCAGAAAAACTTCGAAAATGACCGTGACGAGGTCTCCAAATGCAGAAAAACTCCAAAATGACAGTAACGGCGTCTACCAATGCAGAAAAGCTTCAAAACGACTTTGGCGCAAAATTTGAATTTAGTTTACGTGTTCAGAATGACTTTTCTTTAGAAATGGAGGTTTTTAATAGGCCATTTCGGCAATTCAATAGAGAGGCCAAGCCACTCAAAAAAATGAAGAATTAGTATACGGTTTTCTATGCGCACGATACCTTTGAATCATTTTGATTTTTTACGGACAGTTTGCTATGAGCAAGGTGGAGTGAGAGTCCAACGCTTGATGTATATCAGGAGCAATTTTTCACTTTCAACATAGCCACAGATCTACCTGGGGACGAAGTTGTCGTTTGAGCGTTTTTTATCATCATTGAAACTGTTTTTGCTCAAACCACAGAACTTTATTTTCTGACATTCCGACCAAATTGAAACATTCTCCAACCAACGGGAACCCACGGACAGGGTTCACGGGATTTTTTTTTTCAAATCGAGATTACTTGCTAAAACAACTACATGCCCTTCGCGTAGAGCTGAATATGCAAAACCTTGGGAGACGCGCACCAGGAGTACACCAAACGCTGAAATCTCACCCCGCCTCAGTATAGAGAGTGAATATAAACATTTTAAAATATTTGGATCTACACTGCACAGTATGTTTTAATGTGGAATTGAAAAGTTACTCTTTTTACGAGAGATGACAATGATCATGAGATACGGGAAAAATGAGCTTTCGAATGCTAAATGATACTTTGCTATACAATGCTGAAAATAACATTTTTAAAAGGCGCGGGAAATTAATCCTCAGCTTAAGGCCTATTTTAGAGTTCCATCGCAGAATTCACACATGAATCATGAAATCGCGCCGCGGGGGAACTCTAAAAACCCCCTAAGGGACCGATTAGAGTCCCGCCGTTGAGAGGCGCGGCAGCATACAATAGAGGAGTATCGATCATGTGGCGCCGTATGATAGATTTTCCTTCATCTCATGATGCCGCGCCCTCCAGCGGTGGGACTCTAATCGGCCTCTAATAGATTCTAGCTAAAGATCAAAGATCAACGCGCCTCTCGAACCTATTGTGATCAAAAACTTGTCGGTGGGCGTGGTTGCTCTTTTCCGGGACATGATTGGCTTTTTCCTCGTTTTTCTTTTCTCACTTACTTGAACGTGTTGAGCATTTGCGCTTGCCAGGATTACCATTCATGTACATCGGCCAGACTATAGCATAAAAAACTACCACTCAGGTTGGACCCTGCCTTGAACGAGGCGAAGCTATAGGGAAAAAAATAGAAAGCGCATATTAGGAGTCATTGCAACTGTGAAAAAATGACTGTAAAATTACAGTACGTTACCTCAACCAGCCTGACAATGAGAGATGTTCATGTGGCGATTGCTGATTGTCAGCACACAAACAAATACAACATAGGAGAATAATTTCATGAGAATCTTGACAAGGAAAACATGAACCCCAGCAGTTATGGGGGGGGGCGCGTGGAGGGGGAAGCAGTGAGAACGTTCACGCGAAATCGATTGAGCGAGCGGGCGAAAATTCGAAAATGTCTGCTTGAAGATGCCGTAATATGTTTGAAGCCTGACGGTACCATGTTTGCTCGCTCCCTGACTGCCCCGGCTATCGCTCTTCTGAAAAACCCGGGGAGGAAGCATGTTTATAAGCTGCGCGAGACGGGATAACATGTCGGAAACATGTTGAGGTCATTTTATGCTGCTAGCATGATGTTCCAAGAGTTCTGAGTTGGGGCTAGCCCGTGTTGCGTCCAATCAGGAACCTCGCTCCTCCCCCGTTTCTGCTGCCTCCTCCGGGGTGTTGATACACGATGGCCAGCACCCAATTCGGCATCGATCGAGAACAGCCGGCAGCCCTGATTGGCTTCCTCGGTGAATTGCTTCCGACGCTGCGTCAAGGAACGAATTGTAAAACTGTTCCTTGCGTTCTCCGCGCAACTATCCCAAGTTCATGTCTGCGCGAACTTCAAATTTGTTTTGAAGTTTCTTAAAATGGCTTTTTCTTCAAAAGTTGAGGCCTTTGAGGGGTCTTTTTGCAACAGTCGGTCACTATAGGGATATAGCAACACGAAAATACCAAAAACACAAATTCGGTTTTCATCGTGGACGATGCCTTTAATTCGTTTCACTGTAGGAACAGGCACCGAATTTTCGAATTATCTTCATGGCGAAACGTTCTAAGATCCCAGCATGTACATTTACCCCTCCTATTTTTTAAAGAATTTTTATTACAGGAAACAGAGTGCAGAGCCACTTACCTAAGAATTTTGAAGCGCGAAACCATTTCCCCGACGTCAGATTTGATGTGTTGCACGCAGTCTCAGTGCGTACAACGCATCGAAACTGACGTCGGGAAAAAACACAAACAGGCACAATTATTTTTTCACAGATTTATTTGAATAGATTTTCTCCGGTGTTTGATTGTTCTGTACTGACTTTTTCCTATTAACCTCTTCTTAGTGAACTTACCTACCCAAAAACATCTTAAACTATAATACGGTTTTTTATCGTATTACTGCTTTGAACTCACTGACGGCCACGTGCCCCACAAGTGAGACATGTTTTTTTGGTCTAAGGACAACTCACAAGTGAACATGCGCCACTGTGCATTTTCCCACCGTCGTTTCGCACTCTATTCGCAGCATGCCTCTCGCCCAGCACGAGAGCTTAAAGGCACAGGACACCCACAAAATTAATTATCAGATTTCATGCTTATCTAGGAGAGAGTCACACGCTGATCACAGTGGTATGTTTGAAATCGTCCCAGACCCTCTTGAAACAGAGTTATGGCTCTTCAAAGATGCCTAGATTTTGAGGCTGAAAAATTGGTGGACGAGTTGTCTCAGGTCTGTAATTCTCTTGATTAGCAGTCGCTGCACTCGAGCAAAACAGGGTGAGTATATATATCGTAAAGGGAGTGAAGAACAGAGGCTAGTTGGAATTCATTCATCCATCGAGCCGCTATCGAGTTCGAAAATCTGTTAGGGGGTCGGGCCTGTGGTGGTGAGCGAAGGGGGCCGGGCCTGTGGTGGTCGCTTATATCTTGCTTATTTGGAGGAATTGAGATCTGGCATTTGGCACGTGTTATACAGGAGGGGTCTTCTACACGATTACATGGAAATCTCAAAATTCATATCTGAGGGTGTACTGTGCTTTTAAGGGCAGTGTTTACGACAAAAATCGTTTTTCTGCCTGTCTTGAAAACGGTTCCATGTTGATTCCAATGATGTCTCTGAAATCGTATAAGACCTTCTGGGAACGGAGTTATGGTCTCTCAAAGAATGAGCTAAGGAAACATGGTGGACGAGTTGTCCGAGGCATGTAACTTCCGTCTTTTGCAGCCGATGTGTGCGAGCTGGCCTGAGTAAAGAGAGAAGTTGAGAATGAAGGGAAGAACGGGGCTTATGCGTGGAAATCATCGCTCATCTCACAATCACGAGCATTCATTTGTTCACGTCGGTGGGCGTGTGTTGCGCTTTTGGGGGTTGCCTTGCGCTCGAAGTGACAACTTCAGGCTCTTTTGGAGCTTTTCTTGACTTTTCATGCGTTCTTTCGACGTCAACGTTAGAGTGTGCCCCTCCACTACACATTCCTAGTGGGAACTGGAACACATTTTTTATCGTGAATACTGCCTTTAAGCGTAGAAAAACGAAGCACACTAGCAAATCTAGATGAGAATAAGCTTACAGCCCTCGTACTATCATAAGGTGGTTTGGCCACCACATTTGACGTTTTAGGGTAGCAAGAACTATTCCCGTCAAGTTGTATGCCGTAGTTGGCCCAATTCCTTTAGGTAATAACTTCTCACATAGGAAACTAAACTATTAAGCTGGTTCCCAGTCATATTAAAAGATGCAGTCTTCAATAAAATGTATGTAAATTTCATGGAAAAAAGTTTTCAAAAACGATAAGAAAATGAAAATCCAATCAAATAAGTGGATCAGTAAAAAATCTTCTAAGCTTCTAAGAAAATACCTTTAGAGTCAGAATAGTAATTCAGTCATCCAACAAGTTAGAGATTTTGTATAAAAACTTAGGGCATCAGCTTAGATACACTCTTTAAGCCTAATCGATTAGGACTGAATCGATTGATGTTGATAAAGTCATTCACAAAGAAATATTATAAACATTTGTTCATTGAGAAGTTTAATTATAAGAACTTTTGATTGATGCTTTCTGGTGTGAATTTTTGAGCATTATTTATTTTACCTGGCAGGTGGTGAAAAGGAGGTCTCACTCATTTTCCCTTAATATTTAAGAGGAACATTATTTAAAGACTAAGTAACAGTGAAAAATTCATGAGGGTGCAACATCTTAAAATAAATTTACTTGTCGATGCTTTACACAATTCGTTTTTGTTTTGCGACTTATCTGCCGGAACACATGTTTTCACTCTTACATAAGGTTCATCGTTTGTGCGATTGGGAGGCTTCAGTTTTTTAATTGATGATATGTAATGAAGAAAAACACAATCAGTAAAACACAAACTACCAGCGAGATTCCTGTGCAAGAGCGTACGGGCACTGCCGGCGAATCTCCACCATGCCCGCAAAGCCATTGCATTGATAGCCGGACGGCGGTATACCCTGCACGTCTCACTGCGGGAAGAGACTGAGGGGTCAGCCGTGTTCAGCGAATCGAAATATTGCCGATGTATTTTTTCTCCTCCAAGACTCGACTATAATGAACTTCGTGGTCCATCGTCCGGCTCACCTCGACGATATTTGCTTGCTTTGCGTTGCTTTGATGATCCATTCAGCTGGCGATCTTCTCAGCGTGGACCACAACTCTTCCATTCTGCGCGAATTCTGGCCACTTGCATCCAGCAGGACTCACCACGATCCCTGAAATATTTCGAGATCGAGTCAGACCATCTTGATGAAGGTCGTCCCAGCTGCCTCTTTTAATCTCTTGGGAGCCACTCTGTAACTCGAAGACTCCATCCATCATCGGTTCTTCTTATTAAATGGCGGACCCAGCAATGCTTCGATTTCGCCATGTACTTTAGCGGATCCTTCAAACGCGACTTCTGCCTCATTTCTGTACTTCGTATGCCTTGTCGCCACTGCTGGCGTCGGCTTGTCTACAGAAGACACATCTCCAGAGCACGGTGTGTTGTTTGCATGGCATTGGATATAACATCGGCATGGATCGTGAAGACACTTCGCGTTTACTGTTGGAGGTTGGCGCAAACTCGGTGCACCTATGTTATAGCATATGGCACCGAGTTTGCGCTAGCCTTCAACAGTGAACGCAAAGTCTCTTCACGATCCATGCCGACGTTAGTCTTTTTGTCAGGCCAGGTTTCCGTCGCGTAGCAAATTGCGGGCAAAACAGCAGCGTCGAAGATGGAAGCCCTCAAGTCTGGATCCACAATCCGGTCGGTCACTTTCCGAATTGATCCGAAAGCTGCCCACGCACCGCGCCTCCTCCGTGATATTTCGGGGACGATGTTGTCCAGCATTTTCAGTTCTCTTCCCAAATATACGTATGAATCCACTTTCTGAAGAGTGACTCCATTCAGCTTGACTATCCCACTGTCGCACCACATTTTCCTTGTAGACATATTAATCTCCAAACCTATCCTTCTACCAGCCACATCAAATTCGTTGACCATCGTCTCAATTCCAGCACTATTGTCAGAAATCAAAACGATATCGTCGGCGAAGCTTAGATTATTGATCTTTTTCCCATCGATGGAGCAGCCTCTGTCGTCCCACTGCAAGTCTACCATGGCGTCTTGAAGGCACAGTCCAACCTCGGAATCGTTTTTGAGCTTTCAAGCCTAAGTTGGAGCAGGTCTTGCACTGATCACAAAGGTTGAAATCTCACAAAACCTTCTAATAAGAGAGTTATAGCCCCTCTAAGATGAGCCTGGATTGAAGCTCTGAGAGGCTGCGCGGACGAGTTGTCAATGTCTTCGAAGAACGCGGTTTTCCGTCATGTGCCACGCGGTTGGCGTTGCAGCGCTTTTTCGCAGATCGATTTTTTTTCCGTTTGTTTCTGCAGTTGCCATTATTTCTTTGTTTAATCTTGCCGTTCTACCATTTTTTCGTTTATCCGAGGTTTTTCCTCGATTCAGGTGCACTGTATGTTGTATGCGTTGTATGGTTGCAACAGTCACTTCAGGAAAATAGGTTAGAACAATGAAAAACACCGTGGAAATCGACTATATATTTACCATTTATTATACAACCCTTTGGTTCTATCTAGGAATTGAGGAAATACTTGAAAATTCCGAGTTTAGTAGGTGAGCATAATTTTCGAAACTGTCCCTCGTACTGGAACGAATAGAGCAGCTGTGGTTCAGCTTACGATTATGAGATACGCTTAACCAGCCTTCTTAGGAATTGCTCTCATTTTAGCACTCGGTATTGGGCTACCTAAAAAGCTTTTCTTGGTTGCGGGCACTAAGGCACTAAAAATTTCTTGCAACAAAAAGAATAACGACTCCCGAAAAAGTTTGAAACAGCTTTGCTACTACTCCGCGTCAGTGCTTTCTTGGATGCATGGTTATCCAGGGCGTTTATCAGGAGCAAAAATTTTGCTTTCATCAATTTGAACTCTGAGCGCAGGGTACTTGACCCTTCATGGTGGGCAAACTTCTGCAAAACAATAACGCGTGTAGGCTTGCAACATATTTTTGGTTAGTCACACAAAACTTTAGAAATGAAAGGATGAAGGCGCAAAACTTGTTGGGGGGGGTATTCAGAAAACAATGTAATAACTTCATGTAACCTTATGAATTGTATTAAAATCAATTTCAGGCCCTGAATTTCGGGAACTATCCTAGACGATGCGCACTCAAGACTCAAGACATATTAAATGAGCCACCGATCGGTAATGATATCAATCGGAACATTTCTTTAGTTTTCATAACATCACTGAATGATATGTAGATCGATAGCAACATCGAGCATCTTTCATCAGAATTCTTCTTCGTTTCTGTAGATAAATTCTTGGTTCCCTCCCCCCGTCTAGAATAGAGCCGAATCTTTGGTGCCCACAACCAAGTTAAGTTTTTAGGTAGTCCAATTCCGAGTGCTAAAGTGAGAGCATTTCCTAAGAAGGCTAGTTAAGCGTATCTCATAATTGTAAGCTGAACCACGGCTGCTCTATTCGTTCCAGTAAGAGCAGGGTTGAGCACGCCGTTGGGCCCATTTTCTGAGGAGCTACGACTTCCCTTGTTGACCAGCATTTTGCGAGTTTCCAAAATTTCCACGATCCCCCCTAGATTGAAAACCTTTTCAGCCTCATTTGAGTGACTAATAAGAGAGCTTGAAGTGCATTTTTCTCCCGCGCAGGTGACTGTGACGAAGAAGATTACCTTCACTCTGGAATTTTAACGACCACCCCCCCCCCAAGCTTTTCTTTTTTGTCTAAAATTTCTCCAAATTTTTTCGACCCCCCGCTGTGTCGGGTCGCAACCAGGGATGTGCGGCAAACGATTTTTGAAAATCGGCAAACGACAATCGACAAAATCGCCTAAAAATGGCCGGCAATCGACAAACGGCAAAATTAAAAACCTCTTACAAAAAAGGACACGAATGTTCGAAAAATGACTGTAGAAAGATGTTTGATTTTTCATGCACCATTCGTATTAAAAATAACAAAGTAACAAATCGTTTCCAATAACACCACGTGGAGTTGAGCTTTTCAGTGCAATACCTGATATGAAAAAAAAACAGTTTCGGTATGAGTATCCCATTGAAAACTGGTAATCAAAATATTTTGGTGTTTGACCTGCGACAGCGAGTGTGGCTGATTGTGTCCCTTTCTTTTTTGTCAGTGATTTAATAGTTACTTGGATTTCGTGGAATCGAATAGGCCATACGCATAAGGCTGCGATATAGACGAAAAAAGGGGTTAACAAGCGGAAAGCACACATGCTCAACAAAATCTGCTCCTATTTAGCAAAAACGTGGGGCCAAAGTTGTGCTCAGCGTCTAAAAACCCTTTTCAACGTGAGCTCTCGGTCGATTTCAGTTCACAAGCGTAAGCATGCTTACGCATTTCCACACAATGGCCCGTAAATCAGTACAAGAAACTCAAATTCATGTTGGGCACCTGCCTAGGAGAAGTTTAAGGCAAGCTGTGCCATTCTCAATACACAGAACACGTCTGCAAGAACCCTGCCTTTGTTTTCGCGGCAATCCGCTGCGCTTCTTCTTGTCTTGGCTTACTGCCAGTAAATTTCAAGGTGGTCCCGAAACGACTGTCTGAAATGGTAGACGGTGACGCCTGCGAAAGTCCTAGCTCCGTCTTGTCCATACAGACCGGCTACTGTGGCCGCGCGGCTGATCACTAGGAGCGTATTAATATCCTAAAGACATCATGCGCGGAGCAAATCACTACATATAACTCAAGTTAGCTATGGGTCTCGAAACTGGGGTTGGCTGAGGTGCCTGACAGACATTAGGGCTTTAAAGTTGAGCTACTGAATCGTCATATCCTTTCAAATACGACTCTGTAGTCCGATAAGGCGGAGTTGTGGGTGGGCAAACTACAATTTTTATAGAAAGTTCTTTGAATGGAGCAGGTTTGAGCTGATTAATTCCAGCCTCCTAGCATCCCTCTGATCACGACGTACCCTCAGCCCGAATCATTTGCTGGGGACGGCGAGATCAGAAGCGGTCATGGCATGAAATCCGACTAATCCGTTTGGAATGATTTGAAACTACATTTCCCTGATATTTTTGGCGGTCCTTTCAGATTTTTTTTAAAGATTCATTTCTAAACAAAAAAAACGGATACACAGGTCACGGCTTCCTGCGCGTTAGATGTCTCTAATGGACTAGCAGAACCACAAGAACTGAGCTTACTTTGGATGGGTGTAGACTACAAAATTTAGTCATTCTGACCCACTACTACTGCAAAGCTAGACAGCTCACGCTGCTGCGCGAGGCTGCAGTAAAATCAGATGAGCTCACCTGGGTAGCAAAAGTCAAGGTTACGTACGGAGCACGACTCCTGAGAGTTTTGGCCGCGAAATAGCCGGGAATCCCACCAGGCTCCGCAGCGGCTCCTGGTGGGCTATTTCACGACTATTTCTCGGCGTCTCACGGAACGGACACAAAGTAGCCGAGATATAACCGAGAAACATTCAGAAGTAAACAAAATTAACCGAAACGCAACCGTCGCCGGCTCGCCGAGCCACCATCTGAGGCCGCCAGCGGTTGGGCTGCGCCTCCAGAGGCTGAACGAGGTCCAAGTACCTCAAACTTGGGTAATTTAACCAACGAAGGTGCTGACATCTAAATCATGCCTCTGGAATGTTCCGTATATCTACCTAGAGAGCAATAACTCTCGGCTATTCCTCGGCGAACATTACTTGGCGGTTATTTTGCGGCGAGCATTATTTAGCGGATATTTCTCGGCTATTTGGCGGCGAGCATTATTTGGCGGCTATTACGCGGCAAGCAGGCATTTCGCGGCTACTTCTCGGCTAAAACTCTCAGAGTCAGAAGCGCACAACTATCCAGCGTCAACCGCGCGGGGTCATGGTAGGTTCTTTGCATCAGTGCTCTAAGTATGTAGTTGTGCGAAAAACCAACAATGGCACGATGATTTAACATACCTGTAAAGGCGGCATCTTGTCATCTTCCCAGCAAGTCGCCTGGAAATCGAGAACCAATAGGTTATCGAATAGTTGTGGCTTGACAGCTGAACCTGAAACAAACGCAGCTTGAAGATTCGCATGGAATTCAATTCGTTTTTGAGCTCCACTCATTCACTACATTTAAAATCCTCTGAGGACCATTCCATTCATTAAACAATTATTAATGCACATTACATTTGTAAAAAAAAAGGTATACAAAGAGATGGGTATAGGTACAGTGCAAATCAGGTAGATCTCTGAAAAAATACGAATCAGAAAAGAGATTATTGGAAACTGGCAGGTTATTTCAAACTAACAACTAAAAAAAACGAAACCGCAGACATCTTTTTGTGCAAGTCGGGACAATATCGCTTGAAAATGAGCATACCTTTGAGAACAAACAATAATTTGACTGCGGAATTCGTTTAAAAATAAACATTAATTCCCAGTAAGAATAAAATTTTTCTCGTGGGAAATATATCAGGTTGGAGAATGAATGACCCGTACAGCTCTTCCAGATATTGGATAATTGATAGAATTTCTACAAAACAAAGCAATATAGTCAAAAAATATTGCAAAAAAAAACGAAGAAAACTGAATGGAAATTGTCAAGAAATGAAAGGAAATCTCTATGCAGTCGTGAAAAAAATGCAAAGTTATCGATAGTGGATAATCAGCTGATCGGGATTGGCTGACAACTCGTCCAAAAGGGCGCGCTAAAGAGGCTTCCCGCTGGGGGCGCCCCAGAGTGGCTTCCCTTTATATCTCGCTTATTAGGAGGAATTGAGACTTCGCACTTTCACAGGTGTTATACATGGACGGTCTACTTTGCGAATGTATGGAAATTTCGGATTTCCTACCTGAGCTTGGACTGTGCCTTTGAAGCGCAGGGGTGGTGGTCTTTAGGATAAAATCGTTATAGGATGTCTCGTTCACAATGGTTCGCACCTACCCACAGTTTGCCGATGGGGAGCATGGACTCCCTAATTACTTATCTCTCGCAGACGTCGCGCTGCCACCAGCTCGTCGCCGCGTGACGAGGGAACGAGTCTTCGCATCAGAGATGGAGGGAGAGTCGTCATACTGAGCTGACCCATGCCAATTGCTTTGCCATAGGGAAAGACCGAGGCCTGTGTATCGTTACGATCTATTATAGATTCAGAAAAGCAACCAAGAATGGTTGGGTATTTATGAGAACAGAAAGGGAATGCAATAAGATGGCTGAAAACATTTAAGCAATTTCACATGTGAAATTGAAATGCAATGAAAAAGATTAAGTTGAAAAAATTCGTAAATAGCTAGTATTTTAATGAAGAGAAGAAATAAAAGGGAAGCAATGAAATTTTTGAAAAGTTACGAATAATAAAAACATATTAGCACTGATTACTTTTTTCTATTATTTAAAAGAAAAAAGATTCTATGCTCTGCACGAGTTTCGATTTCGATTGAAATACCGTATTTTCTCTATTAGATTTACACCTTTATTTAAAGTATTTCTCTATTAGAAGAACACCGAAATGAGAGGGCTGAAAATTAGATGTGCATTCTCTGATTCAACTACGCCTCTTTTAGCAGTACCTTTCAAATTGGGATAAAAAATGAAAATTTAGATTCTAAAGCTGTGCTATGGCCTAGAAAAGGACTATAATGTCAACGAGTGTGCAGGCGAGGACTCACTCGGACTCGCATACCTGTTGATTCATGGCTGTTGATAGCAAAAATCATAGTTTTGTTACTGAAATTTTCTCGCCTCTATTTGAACACCCTCTATTAGGAGCACACCTGGAATACCGTGAAAGGTATTTCCATGATAGTACGCCTGCAACAATTCGCTCAAGGGCTATCAGGATTTTTTGAACTATTTCCATGGGACTTGTATCACTGAGCCCCGATGGAAATCTCTGGAGAATTTGTTTAACAGGTTTTATTAACTACTTTACAGAATTCTAAGTGATCACAAGTCCCGGGCAAAACCAAACCTCTCCAGTGTGTTATCGCTTCAGCCGCGATGCGGCTAGAGAAAGATAACACTAATTCTAGCCCATTTTTCACCGCGCTACCTTCATAGTTTTTGAGCTGTTTTTGATCTGAGCTGATTCCTGTAGTTTTTTAGATAACGTTTTCCATCGTGACCACTGCCTTCAAGCGTTTAGAAGAGGTGAAAATAAAATGAATTCATATACATTTTTGACACAATTATAACAAAAACACTAAAACTTATTCCAGCTCTCACAAAACGCAAGAGTTTTGCAGCCAAGAGATGTGCGACAAAAGGATAAAATCGCGGAGAAAATGTGAAATTTCAAGGTCTACGAAGTCGGAGCATCCCATCGGCAAATCAAAGAGTACTGCAAAAATTGTCTCGTTATGTGACGAATGCCGCAATATGAAATATAGAGAACGTAAAGATGTAGTTCTAAAAATGTATTAACACATGTATCAATGCGATAATTTTGCAATTCTTTATGTAATGACGCATGCAGTAGTTTCCTAATAATAATAATAATAATAATAATAATAATAATAATAATATTAATAGTAATAATAATAATAATAATAATAATAATAATAATAATAATAATAATAATAATAATAAAAATAATGTTGTGATAATAGTTTAATAATCTTGTAATGATTCATTAAATGCTGTCATAAATTATATCTACCACACCTGTAATCAACTGTGGCAAGGAATTGGATTGTTTTTGTGGTCCAGTCGTGAACGGAGAGGTCTAGCCTTCATCGTGGAGGGCGCCAGTACAACTCGTCCAAACCCCAGCCCTCCTTGCCGCTGCGAGATTTGGCTGTCTGATGTCTCTCACAGAGGCTCTCACAGAAGATTGCTGCTGGCAACAGTGACGAGGCGCGAGACTGCGTATAATTACTCCATCCTATAATGTTTTTATCCTAAAGACCCCCTCCCAAGCGCAGCCGTGAATAACTTGGACGATATGGTGTCTCCTTGCCGCACTCCTTTCCTGATTGGAATCTTCATTTTTCGTTCGAACTGTTGAATAATTGTAGAAGTATCAGTAAAGCATTGTTCGAGTACATGAACATGAGCGAAAGAGATCCTAGCGTGGACCAAAGCATTGAGGACAGCATTGGCCTCCACAGAGTCGAATGCCTTCTTATAGTCCACGAAAGCGAGAACCATAGCAAAATGATATTCGCGACTCTTTTCGACGAGTTGAGTCACATCTTGGATTGGGTCCATACAGGAGAAGTTTTTTTGCGGAAAGCGGCCTGCTCCACTGGTTCATAGTCGTCCAAGCTTCGTTCCATGCGGTTGAGAAGAATCTTGGTGAAGGTCTTGTAGACACTTGAGAGAAGACTGATGTGTCGGTAATTGGCAATATCCTCCCGTGCGCCTTTCTTAAACAGCAGCACCGTCTTCGATTCTCTCCATGCATCCGGAGTCTTCCCAAGTTGTAGGTAGTGGCTGAAATGCCTACCGAGAGGAGAGGAGAGAGCGCTACCTCCTGCGCGAAGAAGGACCACCGAAATGTTGTCGGGACCGAGGGCAGTGCCCTTCTTCATGCTTCTGATGGCCACAGCAACTTCCGATTCCAGGATGGCAGGAGGGTCTTTATCTGGTGGCATTGCACATCTTGGAACAGGTGCGGATGAGCGGAAGAGATCCGTGTAGAACTTTTGAGTGATGTCTTCCATGATCCTCCGAAATGTTTGCACTACTCTATTTCTGTCCGTGAGGGCACATAAAGTGTGCCCGAATGAGAGTGGCGGCCCACGCGGCTGGCGTGCTTGGCAGGTGGACGTCGCATGTGCCGCCCTCGGACGAGTGTTGGATTTCAACGACGGCCGTCCCCTCTCCCCTAGTCTGCAGAGCTTATTGATCGGCGCAGTGCTTGCTGCCAGCCGGTGCCGGCCCCGTTCGTGGCCGATCGCGGTGGGGACTTTTCGCATGCTTGTCCAAGAGCGGCGAAAGCGACGCCCGCCTGGCAAGCACGCCGGCCGCATGGGCCGCCATTCTCATTCGGACTCACTCTGGAAAAACATTCTGATCACTGGGATCGTGCTCGCGGAGCTCTATACTGATCCGTTTTTCAGCCGCTTCCAGCAACTTCGTTCTTATGTACGCTTGCAACGACTCCTCAACAGCGATTTGACATGGCTTGTTGATGATGACCTTTTCCAGATGAGTGGCGTTGGGATCTTGTTTACCAACTCTTCTTTCTTCCAAGAGCGCAGTGGCGATTCTATTCAGTCTTGGAATGGGTGCCGTTTCGGCTTGACGCGAAGTTTCCGCACACTCGATTAGGACTTTGCCTAAATTTTCGTAGTCTACCGTTAGATCTTCGTGGAGATTCCATGCATAGCACTTGATAGCGGATTCCAACATCTCAGCCTCGAACTCTGAGAAAATCTGTGGTGACGGCACCGCAATGCGGCCGTGTAGGTGCCCTATAGGCACCTACATGGGGTCATTGCGGTGCCTTCATTACAATTTGCCCTGCCTGCACGCGAATAGCGAAGTAGGCTCCGCATACGCAGCTCATTGAAGAGCCGATTGCCGCGTCGGCTGAGCGTTGACACCGCGTAGGTGTTTTTCAAGACACCTACGCGACCTCGCTGCGAAGCCTCCGAGGTGAGCCAAATATAATCGCCCTCCCCATAGTGGATATCGAATAGTTGTTTGTTAAGCAATACACCGATACAGCTGATGATACAGCTTTCCAGCATTTGCCTGTCACCCATCTTACGTTTTCTTCGGAATCCTTTGCGTAGGAATAGTACTCGAACGATTTGGTATTTTAGCTTTTCAAACCCATACGTAATACAAATAAAATTTCATACTAATCAAACGCAAGTTGCAAACACCTAGCTTTGATACTTGAATGCAGAAGTCCTCACCCATTTTAATCGGGCAATAATTCAGTTTATGTAGTCTTCATGACAGCTGTGTTAAAAATTAGACAGAATCTTACGAGAACCGTTAACGCTATGTCGCTACCGTCGACTACAGATTTTAACCGTTATGGTTTTCGCTGCTATGTCAGAATTCGAGCCTCTGAATCGTTTTGTTCCAAGACGACTCAGCATTTAGAGAATCGTTCGCCATTTACGGGTGCGATGCCAGGATGAAGTGCAATACCGCTGATATCATTTGCGTTTTGAGCACAAAAAAAAGTTTCTATGCTTCTCTTCAACACTCTGTTCAAAATAGACCATTCGTTGATATGAAGAGATATCTGAAATCAGCATCAAGAGCCATTTTTAGGAGACACATTGCTTACCCTGGAACAAGATATTTTGGAAAAGTTAGCTTTAACACAATCAACACGGGAAACGCGCTTTCAATTTCGAAGCAGCTATGAGTGATGTGTCCATCGCCACGTCTATCTGCCTTGTTTGAGAGTAAGCCATGTGCCATTTCAGAAAAAAACTCTTGACGTTATTCCCAACAGCGTCTTTATATTCCCCAGCGAAGACCGAGAACGTAAGAAAGTGTGGTTTTCGAGTAATTCGACCAGTCGACCGTTCAAAAAAGCACGGCTTTCGAAACAACAAAAAATGAAAAAAAAGTGTGTAACTCGGATGAAGCGATTTTTTTCTGAGAAATCGTCAAAAAACAGCGTCTTAAAATTGGGTTCGGATAATTTATCGAACAATAATCACATTATTCGTTTTATACGCGAGTACTCGAATATTCTATCCACCTGGGAACTAAAATTGTCGGATTTCTCGAGAATTCGATTGATTTATGAAATCCAAATATCCGCTGAATCCGTAAGAATTCATTTAGAAACATTCAAGTATTCGGTTGTCCAATTAATTCGATTATTGTGAAAAAAAACTTTTAAAAAAACTTCGCTCCTTTAAAAAAATTCACGGGCTAATATTCTGCCATTGAAAACAATGTGCAGAAATATCTATGAAATATTTGAAAAATTGAATCGAATAGGCTGAGTGCTTTTCCGAATATAAATACCAAACGGATAGAATAAGGTTTTCAGATTAGTTCACTCATTCGGAAATTTTGAAAAGTTTCAATTTGGAATTTTCATTCAATCGGGCAATTCAAAAAGAGATAATTGAATTATACTCCCTGCTTAATAACTTTCAAAACGGCGATATTTTAAAGATTCGTTCATCTGAAACTTTCTCACAGTTTCCATTGAAATGTTCAATTTTTCGGGAGCAGTTGTTTTTCTGAAAATGCAATATTCTTTCGTTTATTCAAAAATGAGTGTCGAATGACCATGTTTACTCGTCCCTGTACCTAAAGGATGAATGCCGAAATTCAGGTGGACTGCGAAAAATACCCAAAAATTCAGGAAATGTAACACACGGCATTGTTTCTTAGATCGTGGTTGCTGCAGTTTTGAAACCGAAATCTCGAAGAATACAAAAAGCGTAATATGCGGAGACACATGAGCACAAACAGGCGTTCAAGATTATATTAGTTAATGTCGCAACATAAAAAAGACTTAACGCTTGAGATGGAAATTCAGTATAAAGCCAATTTTACTACACTGGCAGTGTATGCTATGGTCAAAATGTGGATAACATTTAAAAAAAACGAATTCGGAGAGCAGCGGAATAGATATCGGCGAGTCTAGTTGGAAATTGGATCGATACTGCAGTATTACTGATGTGTGCCAGTTCGGAGGTGTGTCGAACGCGGAGCCGACGGGATACTGAAAGCCTGCACACTCATCGCGGTGCCGACGCTGTTTCACCGAGGAGCCGTGTTGTCTACGCTACCTCTTTGTCGGACTGCGGAGCCGACATAAGGCTATCGCGGGGCGACTGCGTCACACACCACTTTTCCACGATCGCGGAGCCGCCAATCAACTGCCGATACCCCATCGCGATACCAGCGAGAATCTCGGGGCTTTCGCGAAACCAGCGGTACCGATTTTCTCAGAGAAGGCGGGGAACCGAACAGGTGCCGGCTATGAGTATCACGTTTGAAGATCTTCTTATTGAGCGATATCTTCTCACGTAAAAGCCGATGATCCGAGCCGTTGTTTAATGAAGGCAGCACTGACACGTCAAACAATCTCCGGCGTCGGTTAATCAAGATGTGATCTATCTCCAACCTTGTCTGGCCATTAGGGCTTTGCCAAGTCCATCGTCGATTTGATGGCTTTTTAAACATTGAGTTTCCGTGAAAGAGGCGGCATGCCGACAGTAAGTCTAGCAGTCGTTCTTCATTCTCATTTCGAAAAGCAGCTTCATGCAGTCCTAATCTCCAATCGCCGTCGTTGTTGTTTGTACCGAAGATAGCATTGAAGTCACAAACAACTAGCTTATAGTAGCTTCTTTCCTCATGTTCAGTCTTCTCCAGTAGCTCATAAAACTCTTCACGCTCCTCTTGCGCAGCGGTAGAGGTTGGGGCGTATACATTTATAATAAACACAGATTCTTGCTCTTCGGTTCTCAAGCGCAGTAAGCCGAGACGTGGGCTTGTGATTTTATGAGAATCTACCAAGTGGTGCACCGTCGAATTGTTGAGGAACCCAGCGCCGCCGATGTTCTTATTGTCCACTATGGCTCCGATAACGATAAGCTCGTTGTGATCGGTCTTTTTAACGGTTTCCGTCCTGCCTTTCTCCTCCTGCAAAGCGATAACATCGTACATGATCTGACAGCTTCTAAGGAGTGTTCGAAGATCGGCTTCCGATGCAATTGTGCGGCAGTTGTATGTAGAGTTCGCACGATAATTTTAGTCTGACGAATGGACGGGGCTACGGCGGTAGATCACCCCGCGCGAATCGAAACCGCATTCTCCAGCGAGGCCGCCAACCTTGCACGGCCAGCCGCCTGGTCCATGCGTCAGACTAGACCGAAAACGGAAACAATACATATGTACAGGCAGTGTCGATGTCGTGGGGTGTGGGAGTTTCCAAACTTCCGTACCCGATGACATCCTATTGCTCCGAGTTTAGATGGCCCCTCACCGGTAGAGGGTTACTCCGACGCCTTAGTGGAGCATATTCGGTGCGCGGAGTACTGGGGTGCAGACTTAGTTGTCCGAGCGTTTCTTTTCGGTCTGGTTACTCTCGCTTGTTCCCCGCTAAGGATACAAGCGTAGCCGCCCGTACACAAAAACTGCGTACTGCGTGACCGGTTTGCACTGTTGGCCAGCAACAAGTGGTGTTCACCCTATCACCGCAATGAGGTGGTGCATGAAAGGACGATATTTAAAAGCCTTTTCATAATAAGAATAGGCTGTTATGGGAAAACGACTTCAAATAAGTTTTTTACGCTCCTTATAACGTTTCTTCTTCTCTCGCAAGTGTATTCGACTTGCAACTTTTTGCTACCATCATTGGACCAGAATATCATTTAACCCACTCACGACTTGTAGCTAATAACGCTGAAGGAACCTTATCACAGTTTGGGCTCCCAACACCCTCTCGTTTTAGAAGAACAATACCTCGCAACCACAATACGTTCAACTGTGTTGCAACGTTTTGAGAGGAGTAAACAAGTTTTAAACTATATATGTCTCTTTTCAAAGATAAAATGTAGCGATAGAACCAAAAAGAAATTATAAGCTGGTTTTGAAATGGCTGCACAGGCGCTTTTTCTTCCACCTCAACTAGCAGTATTCCTGATAAGGTCCAAATCCGTTGTTGCGTTTGGCCGACCGGCAGACCACGAGAATTGTATTCAAGTCTAGGGTAGGTCAATGCTTTGATCATGTGTAGGTTTGTGAAGTCCTTCTTTCGGCGGAGAAAGCGATTTTCGAAAAACTTGTCCCACCGGTGGGTCACGTGGTCGTGAATGGTTAAAGGCAGCGTTTGCGCAGAAAACGACATTTGGTTTTGCCCTCTCACTCGAAGGTTTGAGTCAAATGGAGATAGTTGTCAAAGCTTGAGACCTCAGCGCTGCGTATTCATGGTACTGTAGCCTATTGAAAACTGCTCCGTGGTCTGGAAGGCGTTTTCATGGTTGATCTTCTAGCACGCAGAGCAGAAGCGCCACGACAGGCTCCGACATGCCGTGGAATTCAAAACTTCTATATTATGATTTCGAAGGATTCTCGTGTTAAAAGTTAAAAAGTTTATCAAAAGCTACTTGTTTTTTCGAGAATTTTCGACATAGAGAAGGCAAGAGGAAATAATTACCCCAAGAAGTTAAAGGGGCTTAACCATTGCAGGCGTACAGTTTTCCTGTGTGTGTATTAGACAAGACACCAAGACAGACTTTAAAAAATAAAGATGATTGCTCCAGCATTTTCTAGCGAACTTTCCTCCGAGATTTGAGTGCATTGGGTGGCCCCTTGCTACTTATCGCAATCTGGTAGGCGTACGTGTTCAAAATAGTAAAAAAAATGAAAACGGCTTTTTGCGAGTATGCTGCCTTTGAAGGCTGTGGTCGCGATGAAAAAAGTTGTGGAAAAAACATAAAACTCACCTGACTCGCAAACGGCCTAAAAACCACAAAGGTAACGCTGCAAGAAACGAGCTAAAATAATAGTTATCAGGGTTCTAAGTCGTCAATTCGTGCACACGTGCACAGCTCCGCCCAAAAAGATCGGGGCCACATGCTGAGCAGTCGAAAATCATTGACGTTGACAGCCAGAAATGAATTCAAATTTAGATAATCGCTCGAATTTTGGCCTAAAACAGGTTTTTTTTCGCAAATTTCCTCTTGTAGGTCCTACTACTTTAAATCCAGAGAAGGGCTAGAGGCGAAAAGAAGTGAGGCTTATTTTACCGCGACCACTGCCTTCAAAGTTTTCATTTTTGTTATTAATCTGTGAGAAATACAAGAAACGAGGATGAAAAAGAAAAATACATCCTCCATTAGAAGTACATCTTAAAAAGGGGCCTGAAAAATGGAAATACATGTACTCCTGAAAGAGAAAATACGGTATATTGCTATTCCTTATGACCAGCTGCTGACCACCATAGCAGGACAGTTTTTGTTTCACTGTTAACTAGTTCGAATTCCAGCAGTTCAAGCCGATAATCGCGATTTGGCTCACCTCAGTGTGTGAGCCGCACTGGTTACAGGGTAGGGGGCATCAGAAAGCGTGTCCTATTTACTCTAATCAAATTTGAGAAATCAGTAAACCATGTTTTTGCGACGGTTCGCCAATACTTGGTCTTCCCAAAGGTTTTGACTCTCTTCAGATATTCGCCGGGCCCGACCCATGCTGGAAAGGGATCCGTCCCCAGATTTCTATCCGGTCGGACCCTTAGCATTGTCCCCCACGTACTGCCCAGTGAGAAGACGTGGGGGGCGACTTCTTCACACTTCGTCTCTCTGAGAGACGGTCTCTGTTGGAAGAAAAGAGGGATACGAACGGAAAGGGGTCCGACTCGAGATTAATCTGCCGTCTGAGCCTCTGAGATTCTGAGTGGCCGCTAATTTTTTAGTTGATTTTCAGTCCCGTTGGTAGCGTTTTCATTCTTTTGCAAAAAAAAAAAACCCGTAGGCAGTTTCTCGTAGCATATTCAAAACTTGCAACCTCAAAGGTAGTGTGCACGGTGATTTTCTTCGCCGGGATTATTTGCCAAACCGAATGCCTGGTTCCCGCGGCGAGTTTAGAGGTCAGAATAATTAACGATGAAACCGTGGTTGAGGAGTGACGGGAGTAGTGGGAGAGGAATACAACACTGAAGAGTTCAGAGGGTTCGGGGCAAGACACCCTAGAACCGCGGTTTTTTCGTTGGGGAATCCGGCACCAGCTGAGGAAGAAATTGTAAAAACGCTTCAGAATTACACGAAAGCATGTGCTCCCGAACCAACCTTTCTCTTCCAGAGGAACTGTTTATTGGGACGAAGAAATCTTTTCTGTACCGGTGCTCTGGGGATTCCAACTGTCTGCTGCTCCCTGCTGTTATTTTATTTGTCTTCGAACTTATAGGCAGGGCTCGCAATATAAATCTGAGCTCTCCTAATGAGAATGTAGATTTGGTAACCACAAAAAATTGAAAACCCCGGAATTTTGCGGGAAAAACGCTCGAAAACACGGTGTAAGGGCTAAATACCGGTGTCGGCGCCGGCCACGTAATTAACGAGGTTTTCTTTTATGCTTGCTTATCTGCCCTTTATTTTGCTGTTGAAGTAAACGGTAGTGTAAGAAACGCTCAGAACGTTTTTTAGAATCAAAATAAAAGCTGTCAAAACAGGCATTTATAGAAACCTCGATAACAGGGGGCTGGCGGACACAAAGTAATAACTTATTCCTGAACGTATTTTTCTACAACTTTCCACTTATTTTCACATTTGTGATGACCAGACCTTTCTTCTCACGAGGAAAGCATAATAACCGTTTTTATCGCGAACCCTGCCTTCAACCAGTACTGCTTTTCAAAAACTTTTTTTCGAGCTAACTCCAATATTCATAAGTAGCCGCCACCGATGTTTCAGTCATCATTGCGGGGAATTTGTTCACATCCTTGAATCACTCCACTGAAAATAGTGGTTCTAGCGCATTTTTCAACAACGCTTGGTGTTTCTGGCCAGTCTTGATTTGTTCCATTCATTACTGGCACTGCAATGCAAGAGAAATAGAATGTTGGAGGGCTAGTTAGCATACTACACTCAACATGCCAAGAAGGATTTGTTGCTGACGGATATTAAATCAAAAATCGCATAGTCCTTGTAATATGTGTGAGGGTGTCACTATTGTTGCAATCAGGGTGGAGAATAAAGAAACCTCACCATGCGATAATTTATCTGGTTTCTGTTGTGATCTCTGCCCGCTTTATTGAATGATTCTCTTTTCTTCAGGCACATTCTGTGGTCCAAACAAATGGTGCCAACTTGGGCGTTGTGTACCGTGGAGTGGAAACACAGCGCCGACGACCACTCCTGCAACGAACAACATGAAGGTTCTATCGACGGTTATCACGCCTCCTTCGGTGTGGGCTCTTCCCAAGGTGTGTGTGATGTGCGAATTTCAACCCGTATTCACTTGATGATTTTGTCAAATGTACAGAAAGTGGACGGAGGCTATTCTCTGTGGTCGGCAACAAATTGTAATCAGTGCACGTGCAACCCGATTATCGATGGAATTGGCCTTGCTATTTCACGACGCACCTGCACGAATCCTTATCCGGCTAATGGAGGAGAAGACTGCGTTGGATCTAACATTCGGGCCATTGTCTGCAATAAATCATGCCCGAAACAGCAGCGATCCGTTGATGAGGTACTAATGCAAACATATGGCAAATCCAGCTGTTCCTTCAGGAGGATGCTCAAACATTTCATTCCTTCAAGGTGTTGGCCAACCGTTTTTATATATAAACTCTAATCACAGCGACATTCATTCACTTTCGTTCTCATTTTTCTTCATACAGATGGAACTTCGGAAATATGTATTTTCTCCAGTATATGAGTTACACAACTGTAGTGTGACGCCGAAAACTCATTAGTCTGTTTACATTGGTACACTATGCGCTCCGAATTCCGCGGGAGTTTCTTTTGCAAGCTGTCATATCAAGTGTGCACAAGTGAGCAGTTGCCTCTCAACAGTCGGCTTTCAAATTTATCTTAAAGGTAGGGTCCGGGCAGAATTCAGAAAAGTCGTAAAAAATGTGTCCATCGTCCACGTCTTAGCCATCGTCCACGCATTCTTCAAATTTGCAGTGTAAATATCGGTCAATCTGGCAATTATTATCATGTTGTGAATACCGTATTCCCTGATTGAAATGCTGTTCACTGCAGAAGGGCGCAGAGTTTGTGTAACGTTAAGACGATGTTCCGCTAGGCCAGCCCAATCTATCTAGCCCAAATTTTGGTAGTGCCAAAATTTGACCGGGCCTTACCGTTAACAACGATTGTGAAGGCGGTATAATATGAGTCGCTCAGGTGAAAGACACAGAACTGGCGCTACCCTTGCACCATTCGACCTGTGCCAGAAAAAGTCATCTCGTGTCGTTGGAGATTTCAAGACTTCACGGTGAGGATTGGAGGATCACGGTGTTTCGCAAGTTGCACCGCTGCCACTCACTTGGGAATACTCTGATTTTCTCATGGTGTTTCATCAGACCTTGTTTTGGAGGTTTACGCAGAAAGAAGCATGTCGATAATCCTTGAAGAAAGGTAGCTGAATACCTAAAGCGTTCTCAAAAAAAGACAAAAGCGCCTAATTGAGATACAATTTTCATATAAGGAAGAACGTTCTCGACTAATTTCGTTCCCGAGCTTTCCATATATAATATATTGGGAAGTTTAGTGCCCATTGGTAACAGCTATAGTAGAAAAAACCTTAGGAACGATTGCCAGCCGTCTTTGCAATCCAGGTTAAGGCCACATTTCATTCAGTTGTGTCTAATCAAAAAAGATTCGATCAATATGTGATTATGCTACCCTCCTTCCACCAAAAATAGGGCCTCTCTGAAAAGCTCTGTATTTTGATCGACCACCATTTAAAGGCGCCGGAAATCACAAAATTTACAGGCCATAAATCGGCCAAAGTCTCACCGTCGACTGCGTACCACGCGCTGCGCGACCGCACGCGCGTCGGAAGCAGACGAGTTTTGCCGCCGCGCGACGAGTTTCGGCCTCTGCGCGGCGGCCGAAACTCGTCGCGCGGCGGCCAAAACTCGTCTGCTTAAGACGCGCGTGCGGTCGCGCAGCGCGTGGTACGCAGTCGAAGGTGAGACTTTGGCCATTTTATGGCCTGTAATTGCTGATAATTATGTTCAGACAGTAACACTGCTCGCCCCTGCGTACTTCGAGATGGAGAGCTCTTTATGAGTGTACAGGCCTTACCCATTTTGAAACTGACTACATTATGTTTTTTTTTGAAGTTGAGGTTTCATTTTTTGAGGGAATCCCACAAAAGAGGTGAAATCTCAGAATCTCAGGAGTGTGTTTCATAACGCGCCCCGCATTTTTTTTCGGTTTTCGTCTTCTTTCGTGCTTCATTCACAACACCTCTAACTTTTTGCAGGGAAGCAGACAAGCTCTCTCATCGCGAACTCTGCCACTAGGAGCGGGAGTCCGTATAAGTGTAACTGGATGACTTGATGTAAAAAAGTCTTGAAAAGATAATGAAAAGACATCTTTCTGAGCAAAAAAAAACGTATTTCGTTTTTTCCTAATTTATTTACTTTTTTATTTACTTACATATTTTATTAGATGTTATTATTTATTTATTTATTTATTTATTTATTTATTTATTTATTTACAACAGTATTTCCTTTAATTGAACCCCCTTCAATTATATCGTCCTTTCAACAGAGGTTGGAAACACCCCTCCCATCTATTTACGCTCCCACCCTAACCTTTTGGGCATGAAAATCACGCACCGTTTTTTGCTTTCCATCCCTTAGCGTGACCCGTCTTAGCCCAATGGCAAAGTTTGCAGCGCCAACAACACGCTATTACGAAGATATGAGAGGTCTACCGCGAAGCATTCCGCCAAATCTCATAAGATATCTATCAGAACTTGTTCGCCGTGACCTCCTATTGAAGGAATTGCTTGCGATCAGGGATGAGCGGAGTTCCGCGTTTCGCGTTCCGAAACCCGCAGAAAACGCCGCGGAATGCGAAAATATCGGGTTGTCTGGGACGTAAGAAAACATAAGATAGGTTCTGAATTTTTCCGCGTTTCGCGTTCCGAAAACCGCAGTTTCGCTTATTTTTTGCATTCCGCGTTCCGCATTCCGAAAACCGCAGAAAACGCCGCGGAATGCGAAAATATCGGGTTGTCTGGGACGTAAGAAAACATAAGATAGGTTCTGAATTTTTCCGCGTTTCGCGTTCCGAAAACCGCAGTTTCGCGTATTTTTTGCATTCCGCGTTCCGCATTCCGAAAACCGCAGAAAACGCCGCGGAATGCGAAAATATCGGGTTGTCTGGGACGTAAGAAAACATAAGATAGGTTCTGAATTTTTCCGCGTTTCGCGTTCCGAAACCGCAGTTTCGCGTATTTTTTGCATTCCGCGTTCCGCATTCCGAAACCCGCAGAAAACGCCGCGGAATGCGAAAATATCGGGTTGTCTGGGACGTAAGAAAACATAAGATAGGTTCTGAATTTTTCCGCGTTTCGCGTTCCGAAAACCGCAGTTTCGCGTATTTTTTGCATTCCGCGTTCCGCATTCCGAAAACCGCAGAAAACGCCGCGGAATGCGAAAATATCGGGTTGTCTGGGACGTAAGAAAACATAAGATAGGTTCTGAATTTTTCCGCGTTTCGCGTTCCGAAAACCGCATTTCCGCGCATTTTCAGGCGTTTCGCGCCCGATTTCCGAAATCCGAGAAAAAATTTCTGTTCCGAAACCCGAAAACCGATTTCCGAAATTTCATATTTTTTCCGCTCATCCCTGCTTGCGATCCAGCACAGTTGTTCAAAAAATCGGTACGTCGCGAATTCAAACGCTTTTGTCAGCTACTTTTAGCTCTCGTTTTCTTTACAGATCGCGAGTGACGAACGGCTTTTTGCCTTTTTTAGTTATAGTTACTAAAGGATTGTACCCTCTCGAGAACATGAAAAATAGAGTATAGTTTCCCTCTCATACGATGCCTTTGGGACTCCGTGCTGGGCGATTTTCAAAAGGGGATGTGTTATTGTTTTTATCGATTGAGTACGTCATTCGCAGTGAGCGCAACAAAATTCGAAAACTTTCGGAAGCTGTTCAACACCTTCAAACTATTCTTAAACTCTGTTGAGAACTCGGCCTTCTGCAACGTTCACGAACACTTTTATGGAGTATGTTGTAATAGCTTTCAAGCGTGGACACTGACGACAAAACTACATAGTTGACATTCTCAAAGACATGAACCTTAGGAACGATTTGATTACTGTTTTTTTTTGCAATAACTTGGAGCAGTATGTGGATTTTGTCGTCTAATTAAATGCTTTAGCTTCATCCCTGCACACTGCTCAGTAATATTGACCTCTGGGGGTTCTTGATCGAAAATTAGAACACCCTCTCCCCCTCTTACATTTGGGCACCCCCTCTAATTGAACCCCTTTGATGGAAGTGGAAAAAAGTACACCCAGGTGTTCAATTACGGGAAATACGGTGTTTATTCATTCGATTATTTAATTATTTTGTCATTTCTTTGTTTATTAATTTTTCATTTATTTATTTATCCATTTATTTATTCATTTATTTATTTATACATTTATTTAAATACTCGCCTGATTGTTTAATTTTCCCTTGATCATCAGATCAACGAGGGGATGTCAGAGTGGATTCGTGCAGAGCTACGGAATGGCGGTTTGAGTGATTATTTCAGACCTTTTCTGGGATTTTATAGTGCAATGAAACATACAACTCATTTCAAACTGAACTCACTCGAGTTATTCGCGCGACGCTGCTTTCTCCATTTTCCAAACCCACTCTCGCCTTCAATTTCAGCGAATTCCAACGAGAAACTCTGGCATCTCCACCGAGCACTATTTGATGCTGCAACAGTCGATCAGGACAAAATTTCATTGCTGCTAGAAATATTCAGATAAAATGAGACTGCCTGCTTTTTAATAGAAAAACATCAAGACTTAAAAGCACCGTGCGCGATGAAAATCACTTTTGATTTTATGTTTACAATCAAACAATCCGGGCTAGCTGACAACACCCACGAAAATGGAGGCAACGAAAATGCGCCCCTTAAAAGTTAGGGCCACCAAAAAACTGCCGTGGGGTCGAGCATATACCACTTCTGGATCACTCATTCACCACTTTTTCATCGAATGTTGATGCGGCCGTCAAGCAACATGAAAACAGTTGCGGCACAAACCTCACCTGCAGAAAAACTTCGAAAACGATTTTGGCGCGAAATTCAGATTCACTTTAACAGTGTATTCTAACTGATTTTTCTTTTAGAATGAAGGTTTTTAAGGGGCGCTTTCGACGGTTTTGTTCACCAAGGAGCCCAAGCTATACAGAAACATGAAAAAATGATGTATGATTTTCATCGTAGATGCTGCCTTTAAAGGCAGCGTTTACGATAAAAAATGCGTTTCAGTTTCCACTAGGAATGGGTAGTGGAGGGGCACCCTGTACCGCTGACTTTGAAAGAACGCACGAAAATGAGCCGGAAAGAGCTCCAAAAGAGCCCGAAGTTGCCTCTTTGAGCGCAACGCAAACCCAAAAAGCCCGCCCTCCGACGTGAACAAATGAAAACTCGAGATCGTGAGATGAGCTATCGTTTGCGATCAATTGCCCCGTTCGTCCCCTCCATTCTCCACTTGTCTCATTGCTCAAGTCAGCTCGCATACACCGGCTGCAGAAGACGGAAGTTACAAGCCACGGACAACTCTTCCACCATGCTTCCCCAGCTCAATTTTTGAGGGACCATAACTCCGTTCCAAGAAGATCTTGTACGATTCCAGAGACATCGTTGAAATCAACATTTGACCGTTTTCAAGATTTTCGGAAAAGCAGAAAAAACGATTACTGTCGCGAACCTTTAGAGGCACAGAACAGCCAGAAAATTATTTTTAGTCCTTATGCTGATCTTGGACAGGGTCACACGCTGATCACAGTGGTATCGCTGAAAACGTTCAAGACTCCCTTTTTTTAAAGGCGGAAATTTGGCGGAGGAGTTGCCTCAGGCCTGTATTTCCCTTGATTCGCAATCGTTGCGCGAGAGCGAGCCAGGAAAAGGAGACAGTTCGGCAATGGACTGGAGAACGAAGACTTGTTGGGAATTCATTCATCCATCTAGTCGCTATCGAGTTCGAAAATCTGGTAGGGGTGTGGCCCGTGGTGGTGAGCGAAGAAGGTCGGGCCTGCGGTGGTCGCTCATATCTCACTTATTTGCAGGAATTCACATCTCGTACTTGGCACCTGTTTTATAGGAGGGGTCTAGTACACAATCAAATAAAAATCACAAAATTCATATATGAGGATGTGCTGTGCCTTTTATTTCTAATGTTAAATTCTCCACCTTGTACCTACCGAGTTCCGTCGCGTTTATACTCGAAATATTCGAATGTGGATGTGTTATTTGAAACCACATTTGCAAGCTATCCAGTGGTATAATTCGTGCCGCATTCGCTATTTGGCCTTAAATTTTCATTGCATCTTTTCGCTTGGGAAAGTGCAAAGGATTTCAACGGAAAAAACTTGACGAGTGAGATTTTGTGCTGCGCCCTTCTTCATACATTTCCGCAATTTTCAGTGTTAGGCAACATCCTTAATAACGCTCCATTGCGGGCTTTGCCAGCAGAGTCAGGCGGGTGTTGTCCGGTCGGACAACGGGGAAATGTAAAAAAAAATCAGAATTCTGAAACGTTTTTTGGGGGACGTGAAAATTTTGTGCCAAAAACAAAAAGGGGGATGTTTCAATGGAGAAAACTCCTGACAAAGTTAAACTACGAAAATTCCCACGGAAAGGAAGGAATACAAATTTTAATAGGAAGAAAAAGGTAAAATATAACAGTACAACTGAATAACATCTTTACACATTATGATGTAGTAGCAATATTTTATACTGTAGCCAAAGCTTTATCTCACAAGACGTACTTTCAGGCGAGTTACTTGCATTAATGGAGCCTATTGATGCTTTAACCTTTCACTTCGTAGACGAGACAATGTGGGTCCCCCCATAAAATTTTAGATTTTTTTGAATCTAAAAAATACTTTTAATCTCCTAGGATTTCTCTACAAACTGATACCTAACACCCCGACCATAACCTCAAAGCTACAGAGAAAATCGGCTAAACCCCGTTTTCTCGTTGTCTAGTACCGTTGTCCGGAACCGAGCCTTCGGCGGGTACGAGACCACGAAGGTTTTCTTTTGAAAATCCCGAGGTCTCGTCAAAGAACAATATGGAACGTAAAGTATCAGCACGATCCGTGCGGACTGTACAGAATCTCCTGCCAGCTTGCGGCGAGCACTATATTGGAGAGACATCGCGGCCGCTCTATGTTAGATTTCAAGAACACTTAGGCCATTGTTATGCCAAAAGTTTGCGACCGCGACAGGTGCGGTCAACTGTTACAAATTGTGTCGGTACCAGACCCACACAGTAGAAAAATGCTGTCGCAAGAACATTTTGCAGCCGCTGTGGCGATCGCTGGCTAGAAAGGAGCTGTTATGCCTGCAATGTGCAAACCATACGGTAATCGGTCGCTGTTGCGGACGTCCGTCGCACAGGTTTATAATTTGCCACCGGCACAAAATTCTTACGGAAGTGAAGTAGTTTTTCTAACCAGAGTTTTCCTAGTTTAGCGCCCGATATCGTGATATCTTTATCCCCGGTGAGGCTGTTTCCCTAATTTCTAGTATGTTCAGCTTCAGCCGCTCACCTCCGGAGAAAGATGGTGTGTGAATGAAAACACACCGCTCTCAATTTCTTTCATAGCCTACCCCTTATCAATTGGGTATCATCAATTTTGTTAACCGTGAGAATTTCGTGCCGGTGGCAATTTTTAATCGTCTGTCCGTCGCAGTGCACTACACTGCGACGGGTGCATCGTGCCGGGTGTTTCTTGGCCCTGAGCGACGGCGACAGTTGGCCCTCAGTGGCAGTGACGTCGCAGTGTTCTGCGACCGCGACAGGCCTGCCGTGGGGTATAACAATGGCCTTAGGCATCTCTCGTAGCCTTCTCCATAAAGGCGGCACGCGCGTGACGCGCAGGATGAGCGGTGGACCATGAAACTTTTATCTCCATAAACGCGGCACGCTCGTGACCCGCGGTACGAGCGATAAACAACTATGAAATCTCCAGCGGCACTGCCACGGCGGTGCAGGTTGAAGTTGGGCCTCAACTGTGACCTGCACAGCATTTCCTGGCTTGCATTTGCGTATACGCTAGCGTAGGGCAAGCCCAGAAGAATTGGAGCGGATTTACCTGAAAAGCGAATATAGATTTGTTTTTAGAACCGCCGTGACGATTCGAGCGACGCTGCTACGGCGGTCCTGGGTTCCGCGTCCAGCGCGCGCCTTGTTTCAGTGATGACTGTGAAAGTTGCCCTAGACGTCAAAGATAAGCTCGGGATATTAATGGTTTTACGGTATCACCGTGTCAACGGTCACAACGGCGATAATTATTGAGTGAAGTGTGAGATATTGGGGCGGGAAACCGATATTCCTGCCGAGGAACCCATGGAGACATTTTGGGTCCAGGCCATCGACCCGAAAATCAATTGGAAAGGGGAACACCGAAAACTGCACACTCAAAAACCGATTTTGTGTATGTGTAAAGCAAGGGTTGTGATGCCCCATGAAATACTAGAGTTTCATCAAGTTTCGCTAAGGGCAAGCTAAGATATGTACAAAAACATCAAACGCTGAAATGAAACGCGAATAGACAATGCACGGTACTGTACATAGCTGGAGAACTCAAGACGTTAATAAGGCAATAAACTGTATTGCTAACCTCTTGCACAAGATTCATCAACAATTACAATACAAAAAATGTATTTCGTGAATCTAACTGTCTGAAAAAATCGCGACTTGTTTTGTAGAATGTTCAAGGCTTTTTCCCGTATATTCTGCCTCCACCTCAACATGAACCATCCTCCCTCTGCCCTCCTAAATGTCTGTGTCCTACTAGGAAAACGTTTATCAGTTCCCTCCTGAAAAAAATATTGCTTCAGGGGAGTCATGAGAACCAGCTTGTCCGTCAACGTTCATCACGGGGTTTATTTATATGCTTTATTATGTCATTCTATGCTTTTCTAAGAACTATCATTATTTCAGTACATCTCCGAAAAGTGTTCCGAGCACAAACGAGTGAAAAACGACCAAGATCTTACCGGAACCGGTAGTCAACTGAATCGCTTCCCTCAACGAGCATGTAAGGTAAGTATTATATTTCTCAATAAACAGGTAGGTCCGAGATTGTTCGCATCACCGCGGAAAGCGGGGGCGTTCACGTCGCGGGATGCATTGACTAACTATAGGGGGAGGGGAAGGGTGATTCGTTTCGTCTCTCTATAGAAATGAACCAACGGGTGGTTCCGGACCGACTCCAGGGTGCGTGGTGAGACGATCACTCTCGGAAACGACTGTATGATGCTTAAAATACAATCTTTGTTGAAAATGCACAGGGTAAGTTTTGACAACTTCCCATATTTCACGAATGCAGTTTCGAAACTTATATCTGGATTATATGTTTCAATTATGAAACTAGACAACTGGCACAAAATTTGACCTGTATTTGATTTGATTAATGAAAATAAGGAAAATAACCGGTCCTTTCATTCATTGTCGACTAGGTCAGCTCGTAAAGGTTGCGAAAACGCGAAATTCCCGGAGGACGTGTGTGATCTGCCTGTCAAGTTTCGTTTTGCCCATTGCCGAGACGTAACCATTGCGGCTCGCCGTGCGTCGTTCTCGGCACTACCGGCCAGCGGACCTTCAAACGCGCGTGTCGATCTCGGTTCCTCCGCAACCCCTTTCAATCATTAGCCCAAACCGTTTGAGGAGAGTCTAGAGTCCACGTAATCAATTTAGTCTAGTGATTGGACGGGGCTGCGACGGTAGATCGCCGCGCACGATCGAAGCCCCTTGGTCGGTGATGCTGTCAACGCCGCACGGCCAGCCGCCTGGTCCAATCGTTAGACTAAATCTGATACGGAGACCAGATGTATTGACGATTGCACTACGAAGTAGGCATAGACATTCGACCTTTGTTTCGAATGAATGAATATGTAATTCGAATAATCCCTTCCGAAAAAATGTTGAATGTAGGAATTTTTCGAATTCGGCATTTTTGAAATCGCCAATTGAATGAATGCATTCTAGTAATGACTCTCAAAAAGCCCCGAATGAATAAGTGAACTCTATTAAGAACTCTCTCTGGTTTGTGAATGAATCACTAATTTCGAAAACCTGTCTTATTCAATTCGTATAAATATTTGAGAAATTAATTTAAATATTCGATTGGAGATTTTCGAATAATTTCCAAATAATTCCCTAATTCGGCAAAACGTTTTTTTCAGTGGCTGAATATTTGAACGCCGTGACATGAAACTGGCGGAATATCCGCATTTTGAATGTTTGAGGTTCTCGGGATAAACGTGAAATTTGGAAACACGGAAAACTTGAAATCCTGAATGATTCAAATGTTCGAATTCACTGATAGTTTAGACAACGGCATGAATCGGATACTCGGGAAAAGAATAATTCGAGTTCCCGAAAGAATCGAATATTCGAATATTGTTGGAGTATTCATTTGGTCCCGTCCAAGGTGTACTACGAAGCATGAAACGTCTCAACGTTGACCGTTTTCGTTTCTCAGAACTTCTGAAACAAGCTGTTAAGACGCAATCAACTAGTAACGGATTGTCCCTATACCGAACGCGACGCAAGCAGAAGCTAACACGCGAAGCAAGCAGAACCTTACGTTAGGCAGGGGAACGAGTGGAACCATGCGACGAAGCGGGCGGAAGCAAACGCGAAGGAAGTAGAAACTAACACTGAGCGAGTGTAAGCTAACACGAAGCAAGCAGGACCTTACGTCAGTCAAGGGAACGAGTGGAACCATGCACCAATTATATTTAGAATTAATTGTTTTACCAGTTTGCTAGTAATCCACAAACAAAATTCCTTCCGCATCCCAAAAAAACTGATGCCATAACCTTCTTGGCCGATTTCCGGACACGAACTCGTTTCGAAGTTGAACAACCAGGTTCACAACGCTCTTTAGCCTCTTGTTTTGATTCAGGATCATGGTGATAGACCCGAATCTGATCCATAGTGATGAATCGACGCACAAAATACCCTGTATTCCTTTTAAAACGCTCCAAATGTTGCTGAGAAAGTCGCATTTGAATGTCTTTTTGTCCCATTGCTAGCGAATGCGACACCCAATGTGCACACAGCTTTCTAAAACCCACAATTTCACTTAAAATATGGCTCACGTTGCCTAATGAGATGTGTAGAGCCTCTACTAAATCTCTCCCAGTCAATCGACGATCTTCCAAAACCATATCTTGTATTTTGGCTATGATTTTCGGTGTTGATGCGCTTTTTGGACGTCCTTCACGTGGATCGTCTTCAAAGCCTGTGCGGCCACGTTTAAGTTCAGCAACCCATCCTTCTACTGCTCTAATTGTAGGTGAACAATCATTATACACTTTTAACATTCATTCGCGTATTTCTTTTGGTGCTACACCTTCCAGAACTAAGAATTTTATTACTGCACGATATTCAATTTTTTCCATTGCTGTGACACGGCGAAACTAAATGGCTTGTAAACAAAGAATGAATCGACAGATTGAAATGAAACTTCACATACGTTTATATGAAGAGTGTAGCAACAAAACAAAAAAAATTGGGCTAGTAGCAACGCCCTCTCATATCGAACGACAAAACTTATTGAACAACCTGGCACATGATTAGTGCCTTAACACTTGATGATTCGGAGCACAGTAGAAAATGTGCTGGTGAGTCCACTCGTGCGAGAGAAGTTAGTGGAGAGGGACAAATTGACAGCAAATCGGTCAGTACCACACTATTCAAGTAAGAAGATGGAGCTGCTGCTGAGAAGATAAATTATAGCACAATAGGAGAACAAGCTGTTCCACCATCACCTTTTCGCAATAAGTTTGTTCTCATTCTTGAGTGCAACCTCACTTTCGCGTGAGGTTGCAGTACATAGAAGATGGTGGAGGCTAATGCTCGTGCGATCACAGCATTTTGTAGCTGAATCATTGCCTTTTCCTGAATATGTTTAACAAGTGATATTGCTTCATCTACTACTTTCTTTGTATTGTAGGTGTGTTCCAAACCATTACTGCTTTGCTTATATTACCAATGTTAGGTCATATACGCTCCCATAGATGCTGCATTACGGCAACTGTGCATTCCATCCACATATCCTCTGTTTCCGAGTGTGATTTATTCCCGTTCGCCGCGTGCGTCTGCGTGCGTACGCTGCGTCTCCTTCTCCCCCCAAATTCTCGCTGTATCTACCCTCGCTCCGCACAAGCGCGCGAGGGTGAAGGCTCTGGCATCGGGGGGGGGGGGGCTCCTAGCCCTCGACTATGGGGATTGGGGCGAAAATACCGCGAAATGGCGCACGCGACTTTGTCGTGGTATTCTCCGGCCAAGCTCGTGGGCCACTAGCTAAAGGCTTTTTTCCAACTTTATAGTAGCCCACGATTATACGGCTGTCATTAGTCGATGATTTGGTGTCGCTCCAATCCCACGACATGGCCGTTTTCAAGAGTTGCACGTACGCCGATGTTGATTGTGTTGAGACAAATAGAAACGTGTTCAAACGAATCGCCACCTCATGGTACGGCGTCATTTTCAACATTGTCATTTGTTTCATCCACACCTCATCTCCAACATCTTTCTAGTCTTTAGGCTTGGAATGGCCTACTCAATATTGTCTTATTCTCTTCGCTGAGGTGTGTGTACAATGTGTTTGTAATTGTGTGTAGGTGTGTGTACGTGTGTATGTAGAGTTCGCGCAATAATTGTAGTCTGATGAATGGATGGGGCTGCGACGGTAGATCACCCCGCGCGAATCGAAACCCCATTCTCCAGTGAGGCCGCCAACCCGGCACGGCCAGCCGCCTGGTCCATGCGTCAGACTAAAATGAAAACGGAAACCATATGTGTCGATATGTGTGTGCCTATGTGTGTGCATGTGGGCATGTGTGTGTATGTGTGTCTATGCGTATGTACATATGTGTGTGTATGTGTGTGTATTAGAGTATGTCAACGAATAATCGAATATTCGAATTATTCGACTATTCGGAAAAGTCAATTTTCCGAATAATAAGTTTATTCGACTATTCGGAAAAGTCAATTTTTTGAATTAAATCTGCATTGAGTTTTTTAATCTGTCAAACTGAAGATCTTTGAATAATAATTTCACGGGTTCATTGTACTGTTTTTTGTAAACGTTAAGTGCGTGGATTTTTGCACGTGTCCAATGGCTTAACGATTATAAGGCGATATAAACCAGTGAGAGCAGCGGTCTAAGCTCAGACAAACGGCAGGATAATACTAGGTGTGCAATCGCTTGAGTCCAGTGGCCGTATCCATGAAACTATAGACAAGAACGATTTTAGTGTGCTAGCGGAGGGTAGATACCGTAATCTTTGTCGTGATAATAAATACTCAGCCGCTGTTGTTTGCGGACCAAACAACTAATTTAACGGCAGCTGATAATTTTTCACCTTTTTATTGCTCCATGTGTTTTTTGATGACTACGGACGGACCGTTGCATTCTAGTAAAATGGGGTACTACAGTGTACGAAACTTAAAGGCACAGTCCAAGTTTACAATCGGTTTTCAGTTTTTCTATCTATCTTGAAAACAATCTCACGCTGATGCCAATGATGTCTCTGGAATCGTACAAAACCCCCTGGGAACGAAGTTATGGTTCTTCAAAATTTGAGCTAGGGAACCATGGTGGACGAGTTGTCCGAGGCTTGTAACTCCCGTCTTTTGCAACCGCTGTATGCGAGCTGACCTGAATGAAGAGAGAGGCTGACAATGAAGGGAAGAACGGGGCTACTGATTGGAAAGCGTCGCTCATTTCGCCATTGTTGAGCTCGAAAGATCGTAAAAGGGGCGTGCCAAAGTGGCTTCCAGAGGTGGGCGCCCCAGAGTGACTTCCTCTTATATCTCGCTTATTCGAAGCAATTGAGAGCTCACACTTGGCAGGTGTTATACAGGGTGGGTCTAATTTACAATTATGTGGAAATCTCAGATTTCGTCCCTGAGCGTGGACTGTGCCTTCAAAGGCAGTGTTCACGATAAAAATCGTTTTTCTGTTTTCCTGAATATCTTGAAAGCGGTCCCATTCTGATTCCAATGATGTCTCTGAAATCGTACAACACCTTCTGGGAACGGAGTTATGGTTCCTCAAAAATTTAGCTAAGCAAACATGGTGGACGAGTAGTCCGAGGCTTGTAACTTCCGTCTTTTGCAGCCGATGTATGCGAGCTGACCTGATCAAAGAGAGAAGTTGAGATTGAAGGGAAGAACGGGGCTAATGATTGGAAATCATCGCTCATCACACGATCTCGAGCATTCATTTGTTCACGTCGGTGGGCATGTGTTGCGCTTTTGGGGTTCGCCTTGCGCTCGAAGTGGCAACTTTGGGCTCTTTTGGAGCTTTTCCTGGCTCGTTTTCATGCGTTCTTTCGCCGTCAACGTTACAGTGTGCCCCTCCACTGCCCATTCCTGGTGGAAAATGAAACACATTTTCTATCGTGAACACTGCCTTTAAGTTAGGAATCGGTGCTATCGCTATGGGGGGGGGGGCACATGGCTGTTTGGCCACGCCCATTCTTCCGTTCCGCAACGGCTGTACTGATTTCGGAAGGGTAGGAAAACACGGGTTGGTGTTATAAATTCGTTTCCGCACGGAAAAATGGGCGTGGCCGAGTGCGATAGCCAACTGCCCCCTCCCCCCTTCTGCTGCGATAACACCCGGCCTGTTGGTGAACCTCTTCAAAAAGCTCATAAGCGATGATGAGGGTTTCAAAATTATTAGTCGCCGTTCATTCAGTTGTTTTGCCTGCAGCCAACACTCCCAATGCATTTATTTCCACGGCAACGATTACGGCACTTAACCTCCGCTAGCACACTAAAAACGTTCTTGTAAACTATGGGAACCTCCCGGGATCGTTTTGAGAACCAGTCGATGTATGCAGCGTGCGAAATTTGGACCTTCCCGGACGGCTCCCATAGTTCCATGAATACGGCCACAGGTAAATTTTATGGTGAACAGCGGTCTAAACTGGTGAACAGCATAAGAGCACTGGGTGATCAGCTGTGCAATCCCAGGCCAACAGTCGGTGTATGCCGCTAAGACTATACCTCGATATCGCTACAGCAACACATCTATAGCACGACAATTGTGCGCCAGTGACGCGAGTTTAGGACGTCAATACCACTGCAGTAGCGCGATAGTAGCACGTCAAAAAAGTGGTAATAGCAAGGCGAAACCACGCCGGCACCGCGAAAATAGCAGAACAAAACAGCGCCCACACCGCAACGAAACCGCGTCGATACCGTGGGAGTAACCCGTCGATGCCGCGGGAAGGGCATGTGTATTCCGCGACAGTGGCACGCCAGTACAGCGACTATCATAATTTGGGGCTCGGAGCCCTGTTGTCCGAGCGCTCGAAGCGGTTTTCTTGTGGGCTAGGAGCTCCCCAGTGCCAGAGGGGTAAATCTGGCTCGGAACCAGAGGATATTTGATTAGAGAAAGCGCAAGAGAGATCAAGGACGAGAAACGTTGCGCCTCGTTAACCTTTTCCACAAACCTGGCCACATACTGTACTTATCTGGGCCGAATTCCGGTCCGCAATTGCGTCTCGACACGCTTTGCGGCCGCACGCTCCCGAGTTAGAAGTGCTTCCAGCGCAGCAGTCGCCGATCTGCTGACTCTAGGTGGGTTTTGGAAACTGGAAACTTAGAAAAATTCGAGAAGATTGTTAAAAAAAGCCACATCGGGTCGGCTTTGGCGCTGGAAACGCGACTGACTCGAGCGCGTGCGGCCGCAAAGCGTGTCGAGACGCGATTGCGGACCGGAATTTGGCCCAGATAAGCACAGTAATTCGCTATTTCACTATCAATTAATGGATTATTCACAAATTCGTGCAATGTTAGTAGGTATTTTTACGTTATGCACACCGTATCAAACAATAAACAACCCTAAATTTTATATCTGTGCTAATGGTAGTGAGTCATTGCCTCGAAGTCTTCACAGCTATCTCGCCCGACGCCACCGTCAGCCAGAGGAGGGACAGGTAAGGAGCGGAGCTTATAAGCAGGCGGTCAGGGGTTCGATTCTTGCCACTGTCAATGTACTTGCAATTTTCGCAGAAATGAATGTGAATTTGCTTTTCTATGATTGGATCGACGAAACGATTGATCCTCTTTATTTTTGCAGCTTTCTTCACAAATGTCCAGAACACTCGAGAATTGAGAAACTTCGCAAAATATTTTCTATAATATCAAATAGCTTAAAATCCTGTGTACACGGCTGCCAGAACAATTTAGCTGCTGATCAATGACCACGCATTTATATCAAGTGCATGCTACGCGGCTCATGCCCTCAGAAAAGAATAAGGATATGATCCAATCGCTGTGACTTTCTCACCGGCGAAGGCTGTTCCCATCCTGCTTCTGGAACTCAGACGATCTATGAACGGTGGGGCTAATAGAGCCGAAAAAAAAAGATGGCGAACAAGTTGGCACCGACTTTCCGCAACTGCGCCACGAGTGACGTCGAAGTTCTGAATGACAGACGCGCTGGATGCCGAAGCCCCTAGGGACTCAGAACTCTCCAGCCTAGCCTTTTGCATCTGATCAGCCCGATTCCTTGTTACATGCGTCTCTACAGGGTCGAAATCGTCACTTCTTGTCACTTGCACGTTTCAAAGACGCAAGTAACATACGAAGGGGCGTGTACGGTATGTGCGTCTTTCGGAAGAGACCACAAAGACGCAAGTAACAAACCGTTTAGACGCAAGAAAGCTACTCAAATTGTTTATGACAAGTACGTCTTTCACAACTGATCGATTTCTCGTCGATAACCACTACGTTTCACCTTTCCCCGATAAGTTCACGTGTTTCGCTGACGAGAAAACGTTCTCAGCTTTTCATTTTGTTCGTGATTCTGCTAGCTATATTTGCTTTACTCTCTCTCTCTCACTCTCTCTCTGTCCATGATTTTTTATAAGGTTCCCGTGAATTATAGACAGAATTGTGACCGTTCCAAATTATAGGTCCATCGAAGGAAAATACGCTTTTCTCTGCTAATACAAATGAGACTGGAAAACAGGGGTTATATACGGGCTTCACCAAAGTCGTGCATGGTATGCCTGGTGGGAATCGCCTGTCTTCGGATGAACAATTTTAAACGGAAGCGCTCAACGCGGTTGGGTGGTCGAGAAGGGGGATTGCGGAGCATCCTGGACGATCGCACAATTGTATCAACAACTGCCTACGGGATCCTGAGCGATATCGGAAGAAGAACCCTGGAGGGTGTCCTAGGCTGCTTTCGGAGCATGATAAAAGAAGAATCGGACGCCTTCTATCGAACTCGACGATGAGTCTCAACTGCTTGCACGACGAATTTTCGCTCTCGACGAGCGAAAGTACGGTTTGGAGGGCAGTTCAGTCGCGAGGAAACCTCAGTAAAGAATTAATGAAGCTTGTACCAAGACTGACGGAACGGAACAAGGCGACCCGCCTCCAGTTTGCTACCCAAAACATCACAAGGGATTGGTCAAAGGTAAGGCGATCTTGCTCTTATGCTGCTCCGTGGCCCCAATTATCCCAAACGCTTCAGGTGATCTGGACTCAGACAATGGAGTGGACCGACCGCGGGCGAAAACTCACGTTTCCTACCGACCGCGTGCCACTATCGTACTGACCGCGGGCAAAAAATGCATTTCGTGCCGAACGCGCTCATTCGCGTACTGACCGCGGAAGCGAAATAGAGCACGCGGTCGATACGCCTGAGCTCCGTACTAACCGCTGGCGAAGTTCCATGGAGGCGTACTGACCGCGAGCATTCATCTTTGCGCGCGGTCAGTACGAAATATGACTTTTCGCTGCGGTCGGTACGTGAGCACACGTGGTCAGTACGTATGTGCTCACGTTCGGTACGCAACCGCCCGCGTTCAGCACGATAGAAAACTGGTCGGTGAGGTCGCTGTGTCGGTTTGCACCGTCGGTACGCAATCGTTCGCGTTCAGTACCCAATCGCCCGCGTTCAGTACGCAGGCAAACTGGTGAGGAAGATCAGTTTGTCAGTCTGCGCGGTCGGTACGCAAGTGTTCGCATTCAGTTCGCAAACCCCCGCGTTCAGTACACAGTCAAACTGGTGGGCGAGGTCAGTTTGTCAGTCCGTGCGATCTACAGCAATGTAAAGAACCTGGACTCGTCCTAACATACAGTAGTTTGTTAGTGGTATCACTCATATTTCCGAAACAGCTGTGATAGATCGGTGAGTCTGTGTTTTCATCGATACGATCACATCTGTGGAAGCAATGAAAATGTGAGAGTGGAAACAAAAACCCACCGACCAATCTCAGTTATTTCTTAAAAATGAGTGATAACACAATCAGACTACAGTATGTTAGGAAGAGTCCACAACCTCACCAGATCCTACTTCCATTGCCGTTTGCCGTTCCATTTCACTCTAGGATAAGCTGTTTTGTCGTCAATCAATCGGTTCCCTCAGAAGCGCAGTATCGCCGCGATTGATCGAAACTGCTCTTTGGCCGGGATCATACTTGCTGCGACCAGCGACGGCGACAGTGCAAATGGAGTATATCGATTTTCGGTCGATATTGATGTTACGCATTGCGTCGCGTCGCCCGTCGCTGGAAGTATGATCCCGGCCTTTCTCACACATCGCTGCGACGGTAGTATGATCCGGGCCTAACCGTAGCATCTATTATAAACCCTGAACCTTATTTGATTATTTCGCTGAAGTGGCATCGGAAGTTGTCCCATACGAGCAATCTTCGGCCTCGGTAATTTTCTTGTGAATATTCAAACCACCCAAATATTCAAAGACATCTCGCGCAATCTGGACTCTCTCTAATGCCACATTCGGATTGCCAAGAACTCGATACCGGAAGATCACCAAAAAAGGAGGTGTACTTGTATTAGGGGTGTACTTCTTATTTTGAAGCCTCTATTTTAAATCTTCTTCTGATAGTTGTACTTTTAGTAGAGGAAACACAGTATATCTGTAAATCGAGGTCACGGTTTGGCGGAACAGTGGTGAAATTACACAGAGTTGGTGCTATATACAGCCTGCTGATGTGAAGCGAAGAAACCTTACCAACCCGGCGCGCCCAATGTAAAATACGCAGGCAGGACTCGAGGCTATTTCGGTTCATGTGTGAAGATTTGAATGCCATTGAGGTTCTCGAGCATCAAGTTCTTTTTAGCTAGGCAGTGGACAAACTCTCAATTTACTGTTGCGCATGTATATCTAGGCAACTTGTCATTGATATCCTGATCATGCTAGCAAAGTTGATAACACGGCGAAGGCTACCTTGATCACGATCACGCACGATTCAATGAAATGCTTGGATCTTCACTGGCCAGAATCGATATCCCTAACGAGCTCTTCGTCACCCAAAACCTCTATGACCTCCTTGATCACCTTGCTATCGAACACGCTAGTGGCCACCCCATCAACTTTCTCTCCCGTCTCCACTGGCGTGCCCCAGACAGTCAACTAAAAATTGGCGATTTCATTCAAATCGCCGGGGTTTTTCTTCATAGGCCCCAATATCTAATACTGCTCTCTTTCTCTATCTTCCTCACTTTCTTCTCACTCTCTACAATTCCAACAACTTCTTCTCACTACTCGTTTTTATCTTTTCGTTAACGTGATACTTTTCTTCGCTTCAACTACTTATTTATTTATTTACTTTTTTGTTTATACACGTGCTTACTTATTTATTCAATTACTTTTTAATTAATTGATTAATTAATTAACTTATTTATTTAATTATGCATTTATTTACTTAGTTATTTAACTACTTTTTTAATTAATTTATTTACTAATTCATTCATTTATCTATTCATTCATTTTTTATTTATTTGTTTATTTATTTCTTTACTTCTTTATTTATTTATTTATTTATTTATTTATTTATTTATTTATTTATTTACTCATTTATTTATCTTTTCACTTATTTATTTTTCCCACGTGGAAGAAAGTCAACCGCGCGCCGAGGGAGAGTTTGGCGAGTGGGATTTTCTTCTTTCTTTCTCTTTGCCGTCTTTCTCTTGATCTCGATCGTCTTTCCTTACTTACTTATACTGTTCTTCATCATCTTGTTTTTCTTGGTGTAATCATGCTTACGAATGATTCAGTGTTAATATCCAAAATTTGATGTTTTCGAATTTTTCAGAACTCATCGACAAAAATGGCTGTTCACGTAGACTCGAATGAAAATTTTCGTTGCAAAAAATACCGAGTTCATCCTCTGTGAAAATATGAATATTCGCTTGTGCTTGCAAAAAATAGACATTGGAGCACTTCGTACTGTCGTTATCGGGGTGGAATTCCCAGCCGCAGTTGCGGACAGACGCGCTTGCAGCACGCAGCACGACGATAATTGTGCTAGACTAACGGGTCCCGACACAACTACCCCTTCTCCCAGCACGATTATAATTGTGCTGCGCGCTGAAACAGCGACCCGCCGCAATCGCAGAGCAGAATTTCAGCACGATAACGACAGTAAGGTGCGTCCGAATGAGAATGGCGGAGCACGCGGCCAGCGTGCTTGGCAGGCAGCCGGCGCGTTCGCCGCTCTCGGACGAGCTTGCGAAAGTCCCCACCGCCGTCGACTACGAACGGGGCCGGCACCGGCTGGCAGCAAGTACTGCGCCGATCAATCAGCTATGCAGACGTTGGGAGAGGGGACGGCCGTCGTTGAAATCCAAAACTCGTCCGAGGACGGCACATGCGACGGCCGCCTGCCAAGCACGCCGGCCGCGTGGGCCGCCATTCTCATTCGGGCACACTTTACAATCAATTTTAACAGCTGACACTATCAACGAGGACATTCGATCCCACAAGGATTCATTAAATAAAACACACGGATACTAATCTCACAACACGAACACCTTGAGTTTCTTATAGAAGGATAAGGAAGAAGGCAAAGGAAGGAAATGCAAGATCAGAAATGGAAGATTTTAAAATGCGAGAGGAACTGTAGTGAAATGTCTCTTAATACGAAACTTTCGTTTAAAAAGTGACAGCGGTTGGTAAGCACGCGCACGCAGCAGGTATGCATTGCTCCCATCAGAATGACGAGCATTAATGTTTAAAAGAAGCATTCGTGATAAAAAAAGTTACCTGAGATTTCATCGTAAAGGTGTATATCTGGCCACCAATGGAGTAAAAATAAGTGAAATTCACGAGAAAAAAAAACGTGTAAGCAAGGAAAACGATTGAACGCGGCTGGCCTCCCATCGCTAAATATAGTCATCTTTCATAAACATCAAATTAACAGAACCAAACCTCTCCAGCTAGATCGCGGATGGGGCGATTTTGAGCAAGACGCGGTAGGTTTGGTAAGGCCTCGGTCATAACTGGCCAATAGGCGTCGCCAGCCGGTCGACAATCGTGGAGGACATGAATGAGGTGGGGGTGAAAAAACACCCGGGGCGGCTGACCCGACCGATGTCCCTATGATAAAATATAAGAAATGAATGATATCCATAACATCGTTCCACACAATTCATACATATTGACCGCGCCAGCCCCAGCTGGCCGCACCGGGTCTTTTTTTTGCAACCTCCATCGTCCATGGTCTTCATACGTTTCCACCGGGTTGGCCACGGCAGGTTACGGCGATTTTTTCCTCCAACCCTGACAGAAGCCTAGCTCCCTAATTTTGAGCCGGTCGAAGTAGGGCGTATCAGGTTTATCATGCCAAGATATCCTTATTTTGTCATGACCAACCGCTCCTCTGCTTGCTCCGCGCGGACTCATCTGAGCGAACCAGACTTTAGATGTTGTTGATTAAGAAAAGCTCGTCATTTGCAGTTGGAAGGCCAGCCAGGTTGGGCTGTTTCAAGTTGTTTGTGCGTTACCCCGAGCACCATCCCACTCCCAACTGTTGCTTATTTTCAATTTTTTTTTGGGACCAGATACGTAGTAATAGCGGTCAAGTCTTCAAAAAAAATCTTACTAACAGCATGAAATTTGTACCAACCGCGTGGCGATGCGTACCGACCCCGTGAAAATGCGTACTGACGGCGTGGCAAGACGTACCAACCACGTGAAAGTGCGTACCGACCACGTGACAGTGCGTACCGACCGCGTGGCGAAGCCTACCGACTGCGTGGCAGTGTGTACTGATCGCGTGGCGGAGCGTACCGACCTTGCGACAATGCGTACCGACCACGTGACAGTGCGTACCGACCGCGTGGAAGTGCCTACCGACCGCGTGGCAATGCGTACTGATAGCGTGGCAGTGCGTACCGGCCGCGCGACAAAACGTACCGACCGCGTGGCATTCCGTACTGACTGCGTGGCAGTGCGTATCGACCGCGCTAATTTACGTGCCGACCGCGAGCAAATTGCGTTCCAAACGTCGCCCATCCCGCTGTCGGTACGCAACTTGTCCGCCGTCGGTCCACCCCATTGTCTGAGGAGCGACAAAAAGTTCAACCTGGAAGGGCCGGATGGTGGAAGAGGTTACTGGCGTGATCTACGGGAGCCATCGCGTGTCTTATCCCGACGCAACTTCGGTGGTGGATCGCTCATGGTTTGGGGTGCATTCTAAGAATCTGGCCAACTCGAGCTTGCATTCGTTTCGTGTCGTGTGAACTCCGGGGACTACCAGAAGGTTCTAGAGGATCGTCTTCCGCCGTTTATCCGAAGGCATCGACACCAGGCCTTCACTTTTATGCACGACAACGCTGCTATCCATGCTAGTCGGTCGACGTCCGCATGGCTTGCAAGGAGCAAAATAGAGTTTCTCCGTTTCCTGCGTGCCCACCTGATCTAAATCCTACGAAGAACCTCTGGGCCATCATTGTGCACAAGATTTACAGCGACGCTAATCAGTACGCCACAATCGGCGAGCTGAAGGAGTCGATCGCCAGCGCCTGTGTATCAGTGGAACCCACCGTGATCAAAAATCTTGTCCAAAGCATGCCGAAGCGATTAGATGAAGTTATTTTGAAACAAGGAGGAGAGATAAGTTACTAGATCGCTGATTTTTGTTGGTTGTCGTAATAAAACCTTGATTTCATTCAGAGGACCTATAGTTTTGAAACGGGTGTTTTTCAAACTTCGAGCACTTAAAATTCGTACCAAATCTGAAATCGCGTCTACGGTTCTTCATAGAAGTTTTCGAGGACTCTGATTTTGTAGGTGACCACTGCAGAACATTTGAGTTAGTGCGAAACACAAAACTAAGGAATTCGTAGGTGGACCTATAGATATGAAACGCAGTGTATAGGGCTTCTCATGTCAAAATCTCCTTATCATTAATATGTTCAGTCATGGCCGACCGCTCCGTTGCTTACTCCGCTCGGACTGATCCGAGCAAGCTAGGCTATATGTATGTGGGTAGATGTGCGTATGTGTGTGAGTGTATGTGGTCGGTCTGTTTTCTGGCTGGCTACAGCCGATCGAACAACTATGACAGGGGCCTTGGGCGTGGTGCGCACTTCCACCGGCGAGCGGCTTGGCGAAAAGTGAAGCAATGGGGCGCGCCTATCAAGCATCCATGCCGCTCCGCTTTGTAAGCGGGCAGCGTCAAAACAAGACGGTAATGTACGACTGCTGTCTTGTGCTTACTGAAGTCGGGACATTGATCCTAGCATGACTTTCACACATCCTGGGCCTCTCAAGTATTCGCGGTGTTCGTGAAAAACAAGGAGACCGCGGAGGTGTAGACGACGAGCATACTCGTCCGCGTGTACATTAACGCTTTGTCGGCGTCAAATCTAAAACTCAAAATCCACATATATTCGTGCGATCCGCAATTTCACGCCCTGAAATTCGGTTTGAACTTACATAGGAAACCTGATCGTTTTTGGTACACAGCGCAGTGCAAAAGTATAGGTCCACTATAAATTTCGCATTTTCGCTAAATTACGATTCGCGCTTTACGAAAATGCAAAATTCAGTTACGCACAGTTACGTGTCCACTGTAAATATTGTCTCGCTAATTTCGTCGAAAATTATTTCAATCGGTGGCTCACTGCAGCATTACAATACCGCCCGCGACTTTGGGAAAAACGGCGTTTTCGGCGCTTTTTTCCGCCGCAAAGCGCCGCTTTCTCATAACTTCGTTCAAAGTGGTCCGTTTAGGTTGTCAGAGGCATTTTTAGAATCAGCATCGAGAGCTCTTAATTTTGAGCTCACACATGTCTTACTCGGCAAAGAAGGCATATAGGGTTAACAGAATCAATCGAGTGTACGAAAACTGAAGCTAGATATTAAATTGGGGTAAATATTTGATTTCATATCAACGGTGCAGGTCAAGCACGAGTTATACACAAGTATGATAGACCAATTTATGGAGGTGGCGAGAGTGAAAATTAATGATTTTTAGCCGTTTCGACACCCCGGCAGACACAGTCATCGTCCTTTGCTCGGGCTCAAAATGCACGCTATCACAACCACGCCCAATATACTCTTTTAGAACAGGTTCAACCTGTCTAGAGACATTTCCCGCCTAGCGCCACCCCGGTGATTTTGGCTTTGAAAAACGACCCTCGATCACCGACGCCCCGTTTTCGGCTCAAATGGGACCAATCGACCTGAGACTCGGCCTACGACATTACTTTTTGATCTTCTTTCAAATAAAAACTGCGTCAGCTCAATCCGGAAAGGTCGATTTTTCGACACTCTCACATGTGCCAAGTCCATTTTCGCTTCAAGCGGAACCACTGACTTTCCGTTCTCGGCTCGAACTGAACTAATCGACCCTAGACTCGGCCTACAACTTTTCTTTTTGATCTTCCGAATAAGCACAGCGGCAGCCCAATCCGGAAATTCAGATTTTTCGCCTTTTGGGAATGTGCTGAACCAGCGTTTTTTGCCTGTATGGCGCACCGACAGCCACAGTCATCGTCCCTCGCTCGGGCTCAGAATGCCCGCGATCCGAACTGCGCTCAGGATAGATTCCTTTGAAACAAAAACAACCGGGCTGGATGCAATTCCCGCCTAGCGGCACCCCGGCGGTTTTGGCTGAAACGACCTCAAATCATGTCGATCCGTACGGGCTCCTGGCAAAGCCTTATCCGTTTCTCGACTTAAACCGTCCTCATCCCAAACTTGATGTTTTTGGCTCTGGAAGCCCGCACTGCGAAGCGGTGCGCTCAAACAGGTGGCATTGAGATCAGAATTTTAAGTCTCTCTGGCCACTGCTTTCAACTGATTGTTTGTTTCTGGGAACACATTTAGGTCAATCTTGACCGTGATGCCAATCTAAAATTGTTTAGACTATGCGATCTCGACGACTTTTTTGTGGCTACGGTCCTTTTCCAGGCCATAGTATTTCGGCACGTCCTGCATGAATTTTTTCTTTTGCAGAAATGCTTCTTGAAATACATGTTCTTGGAAACTTGCTCGGATCGCAGCGTTCCATGGAAATCAAGAATCAAATTTTTATTGTAAGAAGCTACCGTATTAGTTTCTCGATTATTATCAGCCCCATATGGAACTTCGGTTTTTCAAGACCCGCTAAAGCCAGCCTAAGCACTGAGACAGTGTTACGTGAAAGAAAGAGCGCCCTCGCTCCCAATTTGGCATTGAATTTTGGATTCACAAGGGGCCACTTACCGGCGGCTCGGTCGCCGGTCTCCGAGAACCTTGGATTGGACACATGCTTTTTGAAACTATCCAGAAAAATGTCAAGCATACGTAAACTTCATCTGAAAACGCTTTAGGATCACTAAATACTAGAGTATATCAAACGAACAGAAATTTTCGAATAAACGAATAATTCGAAAAACTGACTTCTCAGAATATTCGAATAAACGAATTATTCGAAAATTTGATTCTTCCGAATAATCGAATTATTCGAATATTCGTTTATTCGGCCGAATATTCGTTTTCCAAATATTCGTTGACATACTCTTCTAAATTCCCTTGAACTGTGTACAAGTACTCGTAACTTCAATTAGTATGCACCATTCTATTAGGTGCACTTGTCAAACGCTGTGAATGGGTGATTGGTCAGCTGCCAGGCGAGAAGCGCCATACACGTTGCGAAATCTCGCGGGAATGAGTTACCAGGGTGAGACGGGGGCGAGAAGACCGTATCCCACTTCGAACCCTGACGAATCAATACGTTATGCGAAAGACTGCGGCAAGTCGCGCTGGGATTGAGAATTGAAACTCGAAGAAAGAGGCGTTGTAAAACGTACGTTCAGTGGCGTTTGGGAGGCAGGAGCAGCGAGGGTGCGCATTCTCTCAATGTAATTGTCTGTCTCAGTGCACTGGCTGGCCATAGCTGGTCTTGAAAATCGATAAAAAGCCGGGCGAAAAAAAACTGTATTAACACATTCCAAAAAGTGGAATATCAAGTTTTCCGGATCTTCGCTGACTCCGTGCTTATTCGAAAGAGGGTCAAAAAGTAAAGTTGCAGGCTGAGCCTCAGGTCGATTGGTCCCGTTTGAGCCGAGAACGGGACGTCGGTGGTTCCGCTTGAAGCGAAAATGAAACTTTTCACATGTGAGAGCGGCGAAAATTCGACCTTTCCGGATTGCGCTGGCGCAGTGCTTATACGAAAGGGGATGAGAAATCAGAGTAGTAGGCCGAGTCTCAGGTCGAGTTGTCCCGTTTGAGCCCAGAACGGGACGTCGGCGAACGGGGTTCGTTTTCCAAGCCAAAATCACGAGGGTGGCAGTAGGCGGGAAATGCTTCCAGTTAGGTTGTTTCCGTTCCAAAACAGCCTATATTGGGCGTGGTTGTGTCCGCGGAGATTTTGAGCCCGAACGGAGGACGATCACCGTGTCTGTCGGGGCTCCGAACAGGCGAAAAAACGTTGTTTTAGCACAGCACATCTGTAAAAGGTAAAAAACCGAATTTTGCGAATTGGTCTGCCGCAGTGCTTATTATGGCAAAGATCAAAAAGTAAAGTTGTGAGCCGAGTCTCAGATCGATTGGTCCCGTTTGAGCTGAGAACGGAACGTCGGTGATCAGGGGTCGTTTTTCAAAGCTAAAATCACGGGGATGGCGCTAGGCGGGAAGTGCTATCAGACAGGTTGTCACTGTTTTGAAAAAGTCTATATTGAGCGTAGTTGTGGTCGCGGGCATTCTGAGCTCGAGAGAAGGACGATGACCGTGTCTGCCGGGGTGTCGAAACGGCTGAAAATCAGTATTTTTCAGTTCCCCCACCTCCATAAATTGCTCTAACATACTTGTATATAACTCTTAATTAATCTGCAAGGTTGATATGGAGTCAAATATTTACACCAACTTGATATCTAGCTTCAGGTTTCGTACAATCGATTGATTTTGTTAACCCTATATGCCTTGTTTGCAGGGTAAGACATGTGTGAGCTCAAAATGAAGAGTTCTCGATGTTGATTCTAAATATGCCCCTTGCAACCCAAACGGACCACTTTGAACGAAGTTATGGCAAAGCGGCGCTTTTCGGCGGAAAAAAGCGCCGAAAACGCCGTTTTTCCCAAAGTCGCGGGCGGTATTGTAGAGTTGAAAACGTACAGAAACGGGTCTAGAAGAGCATCATGAGGCCGTAATTTTTGCGTTTTCCGCGAAAAAACGCAAAAAAGCGTTTTTGGCGCCTTTTTGTCTTAACTCTGTTCATGATGGTCAATTTGAGAATCCGAAGACATATTTGGAATCAGGATCGTGAGTACTCTCTTTTGGCATTTGCGCTATTTTGTACAAAGCATTTAGGCGTAACAACATCTAATTTTGCATACATATCTTGTTGAAGAGGGAGCCATGTGTTATTCCAGAAAAAAGAGCACTCGATGCTGATTCCCAGTATCTTGTTAGATTCCCAGATGGACCCTTTTGGACAAGGTTATGGAAAAAAGAGCGAAAAAAATGCTTTTTTGCGTTTTTTTGGGCTAAAAACGCCAAAATAATGGCCTGTATTGCAGTAACAACGTTCCTCTGCAATAAGGTATCTGGGAGCTCGAGGTATGAAACAATCTTCCTGCACGAAGATTAAATCTCATACTTATTTAATAATAATCAGTAATAATCTTAATGTCATATTATTTTGTTATTTTATTTGTTAACTACAAGAACCTAGGAACCTCAAGCTATCCATTAATGCACTTGTCGTAGTCAAATATGAAGATAATTAGTGTCCTTGCCCACGAAGATTGGGCCGTTGCCGTAGTTACCATCATGCACATGTTGAACATCGATTGCAAACTCACGCGATGTACGGCGCGCCTCATAAGGGCAAGTCGTTGCTATTTGAAATACATAGTTCATTGGTCTCTCTTGCGTCCACAACCGCCGCGCCCATTACGAGGGCTCTGATATCTTTAGTGTATTGGGCACGCAAACATGGAGTGAGGCGCCTGCGTGTTCAGCGTTTGTTACATGCGTCCTTGAGGAAGGATACATGCGCCTTTGATGTAAGGCGCCCGCGTGTTCAGCGTTTGTTACATGCGTCTATAGTTCTAGGTATTTGCGCCTTTGTGGTATGTAGCATGATGTTATCAGACTACATACTTATAAGGCGTAAATAGCTACGCTGGAAAGTTCTGAGGAGGACGACTGTAATCATCATCCTGGGTCCTTCATCAGTCCCGTAGATTACAATTCCAAATTAAAGACTATCGACTTCTATGAAGCGGATTGCCAGGAACCAGCCTGCATCCATTGTGCAAACGTCACATTTGTTTTGTTCACTATTTGTTTTGCTCCACATGAAATTTTTGGTTATCTTCAAATTTGTATATTGTTGGCATATAAAATGCCTGCAGAAGATCATCACCTCGGCTACCTCAAGCAGTTTTCGGTAAATCGGGGATGAAGATCGAGCAGTAGGAGTTTTCTTAGACCGGCTTTCGAACGAGATTGCCCTGGGTTGATTTCGAGAAAAACAATTTCTTCTATTTTTCCCATTTTTGGTAATTTTTCCCCATGCAATTTTGGTTGTTGGGGACGATTTCTTTCTCGTATTTTGAGCTGAAAAATTTTTAGTCCTCTTCCTGAACACGAAGAGTAGCCCGATGGGGAGTTTCGACTTTCCCAAAAAAAATTATGAATGATTGAAAATTCGACATTTTGGCAAGCATTTTTAAAGGCAGCAGGCGACATTTTCGCAAGCATTTTTAAAGGCAGCAGACGCTCGAAAAGATGTTGAGATAACTACGTTACTGGGGTAGGTTGGCCCTTAGTAGAAGTCTTGCGCTGTTGGAAGCGTCGAAAATTTGTCGAAACCAGGAATGAGCGGAGTTCCGCGTTTCGTCTTCCGGAACACGTAGTTTCGCGCATTTTCGGCATCCCGCGTTCCGCATTCCGACAACCGTAGAAAACGCTGCGGAATCCGAAAATATCGGGTCATCTGGGACTTAAAAAACGTTGGATGATTTCTGAGTTTTTCCGCGTTTTGCGTTCCAAAAACTGCATTTCCTCGCATTTTCAGGCGTTTCGCGCCCGATTTCCGGAACCCGAGAGAAAGGTTTTTGTTCCGAAAACCGATTTCCGAAATTTCATATTTTTGTTCCGCTCATCCCTGGTCGAAACTACTTGAAAGCAGTAGTTGGGATAAAATATGCTTGTCTTCTTTTCTGCTCTAAACCCTTTCCTGGACTCAAAGTAGTAGGACCAAAGAGTAAAATTCGCATAAAAACCTTGTTTTAGGCCTAATTTTAACCCTGCACCTTGCTGTCTTTTGATGGTGGGCGAGCCCACTCCACACCATCGGCATCGATAATTTCTAACATCAAGAACATCAGCTGGCTTGAAATTGGAATTCAACCAATGAACAATAGCCTCCGGTAGAACCTGTTCCAATACTTCTGTCCTCCTCTAGCCAAACATTGAATGAAGGGCTTGTTTCTACTTTTCAGCTGTTTTCATTAGTTGAATTTGCATTTCTTTCTGGCTGTGAACGGCCTTCGCCCCCAAATGCGAACTCGTCCAGATTTATGGCTCGAATTTGGTCACTTTGGCTTGTTTTTGATGCTTCCAACAAGGTGAGCGGTCTAGTACAGGCTGTAAGAGTCCACCAGCTTAGCTATCTCAACCGTTTTGTCGTTGATATTCGCTGCTCGAACCGCGCGCGGTGTAACTCGTCCACCTGCAACCGATAATGAAAGCAACCGTTATTTCTCCGCTTGTATACAGTTTTCGTTGGTCTATTCGTTAGTGCCCCAAACTACCAGCTCGAAATCTTCAATTAATGTCATATATTCGACATCGTATTTGAGCGTGTCTGCTGCCTTTAACCCGAGCGCCCGCCAAGCCTTGCCCATTTCTGTTACAGGGATCAGAAGACTCGCGTCTTGTAGACTGATATACCTTTTCTGTTCTGGCCACTGTTGTTGTACTGCTCAAATCACAGAGCACTCTCTCGATACCCGAGAATTACAGAAAGCCATGAATTACAAGGTTGTCAGTCACTTTAACCAGTAACAATTTGGTAACCTTAGGTTAGTTGCAGAATCCAATGACAGATTCGAAAACAATATTAATTCATTCCAGCAAAACAGCTCAGCTTGAAGGCCGCTCACAAACGCGGGCGATATAATAGCATAAATACAATACCGCTCATAACTGTGTCCTAAAACGCGTCGGCGACGCGAAAGCGCGTCGGGAACGTCGTTTTGGTTCAGGGTGATTGATTTTGGAATCTGAAAACACCGTTCGATTCGCCTCGTCGCGCTGATTCTAAAAATGTATTCAGGTTGGAGAAAGAATAAAGTTTTGACCTAGTTATGACCTACTTACTCAGAAAGAAGCCGAAATCTCTCAATGTAGATATTTTTGAAATTTTAGAACGTCAATACATTCGAATGGTCATGCTGATTTGAAAAATGTATGCATAGTCAAGATCAGACCAATTTTTGGCCTACTTTCAGCCTTTTCAAATTCAATGAATTGAAACTTTTTTGAAAGCGGTTAATTTGGAAACACAATAGCACCATTCAATTCGCAGCGTCATTCCGATTCAGAAAGTGTGTTGAAATGCGGAATAAACTAAATATCAAGCCTTATTATCGTCTACTTACGACTGAACTTTCTGATGACCTCGCTAATTACCTTCTGAACTGGCGCTGTCTACAAAACGACGTTTCCGACGCCGCGTCGCCGACGCGTTTTAGGACACAGTTATGAGCGGTATTGTAGGACCGCATGGCCTACCATGTTGTCAGCGACTTTTGAAGTGCTGAAAGCCATCCATGATGACAATGTTCGAGCAGTCATGTCTCGCACGCCCGTATTTTCCTTGCCTTTCGAGTAACAGAACAAGAGTTGACACTTGAGAAAACGTGTAATAATTGACAGTGATAGCACTATCAAAAGGGAGTGTGCGAGAGAAACAGCTCGATTTATCTGAATATAATATGTCTGAGTGCCGAATAATTCCAATCCATTTTCAACAAAGCCGCTCTAATCCGGCGAGCTTTTGAAATGGAGGATTTCTTCGGTGAACGGATATGTCACATGCAGGTAAATCAAGCCGTTCCTCTCGTGCACCCCTTTTGTTAGTGGTATCACTCTGAATGATTACATGCTTCGTCGAGTTTGATTTTCATTCTGTTGCTCGAAGGGATGGAAAATAACGGGCGTGCAAGACAGGATTGTTCAAATATGGTCATACTGGATGCTTGTTCCGCGCTTCAAATGTCACTCGTGACATGGTACGCGTCATGCGGGCCTGTTCATGCTGATATCTCGACCATATTTGTGAGCGTGTATGCAGCATTTAAAGGCAATGGTCGCGATCAAATATGCTGGTCGTCTTTTTCTCTCTAAACCCGTTTCTGGATCTCAAGTATTTGGACCTATAAGAGAAAATCGCGAAAAATAAACACGATTTTGGGCCAAATTCGAAGCCTGAACTTTCTTGTCTTTTGATGGTGGACGAGCCCACTACACATCATCAGCATCGATGACATCTTATATCGAGAACATCAGCTGGCTTGAAATGCGATTTCAATCAATGAACCTTCGGATTTATTCACTTATCTAGTCAAAAACATTGACTGGAGTGCTTTCTTTCGTTGCTCATCTGTTTTTATTAGGTAAAGTTGCATTTATTTCTTCCTCTGAATGTCGATGATTTTTGACTGCTCGGCATGAAACTGCGATCTTTTTGGTCGGCGCTGTGCACTTGTGCACGAACTGGCTTTTTTGTGCTCTAGAAACTCTCATTCTAGCCCGTTTTTTAACGCGCTAAGTTTTTCAGCTTTTTTTGGTCTGAGCTGATTTTTGTAGTTTTTTCAATAACGTTTTTCATCGTGACCACTGCCTTTAAAGGCAGTGGTCGCCATCAAATATACATATTTTCTTTTCTTCTCTGAACCCTTTTCTGGGTTCAGAGTAGAAGAACCTACGAGACAAAAGAAACCGCTGTTTCGAGCCAAATTTGAAGCCTGAACTTTCTTGTCTTTTGATGGTGAACGAGCTCACTCTACATCATCGGCATCGTCGATCTCTAATATCAAGATCATCAGCTGGTTTGTAATAGTTTCAATCACTCGGCATAAACCCTTGGACTAACCTGCTCTAATATTTATGCACTCATCTAGTCAAAAACATTGACTTGAGTGCTTGCTTTCATTGTTCAACTATTTTAATTAGGTAAATTTGCATTCATTCCTTCTTCTGGATGTCGATGATTTTGGACTTCTCGGCATGGGACTGCGATCTTTTTGGGCGGCGCTGTGTACTTGTGCACGCAGTGGCATATTTGAGCCCTAAAAATTCTTATTTTAGCCCGTTTTTCGCCGCGCTACCTTCATAGTTTTTCAGCCGTTTTCGATCTAAGCTAGTTTTTGTAGTTTTTTTTGAACGTTTTACATCGTGACCACTGCCTTTAAGTAGAAGCCTTCGTGTTAGATACGACGGCACCGCTAAAGGGGAGCCAGAAAAGCAAGAATAACAGGAAGAAAGTTTCAGGCTGCGCTTTGTAGCCCACCAGAACACGCATACACTCAGTAATAATTAGAAATCAGCCTGGTATCGGCCACCGTCCTAGGTATTCGCCTATTGCTCCTGCCCAGAGAGAGCACCCCAGGCTCCTGATTGCTGACTCCGTCCTCCTTGCTCTCCGTCCTAGACGCCGCCACCTGCTTCAAGCGCTCCCCAGCCCTGTTGTGGACCATATCCTCCGTAGCAGCTTTGTTGACCATATCCACCACCACCCTCTGGTTCACCATATCCACTTCCTCGACCTTGGCCTCCTTGTGGACCTCCCCATTAGCCTGGGCCACCTCCACGAGCTCCTCCTTCTCCACGGGAACGAGTAATACGTTCAGCGCGATCACTATTGGCTTGGGTCTCGCTCATCTCTTCCTTGTACAGTCCTTGACGTCACACCCAAACCCATTGATCATGTGGCTGAGTTGGAGAACACGATCCAGTGGGTCGTAGTCATCAATGGTAATGAATCCGAAACCACGAGGCTTGTTGGTGATCTTGTAAAAGACGATTTGCGCCAAACTTTCCAAAGTACTCCTGGAACATTTTCTCGGTATAATCCTCGCGGACAGCATCGACGATGTCCGCGAGGATCATACCGAGGAAATGTTTCAAGAGTACTTCGGAAAGCTTGTTGGAAACACTGAATTCGTTGCGATTTTTGTCACCCCTGGGCACGAACCGTTCGGGATCCATTTTCCCATCGATAACATGTAAACGGGCAGCCATCGCAGCATCAACATTGGCTTTCGTCCGTATCCGAATAGACCAACTCAGACAATCGCCGCATTCAATGCGTGTCGAATATGCGTTCAATTCGAAGACACGATGGTTTCAAGCAAGTCAGGAAACGTGGTGATAGGGAGGCACGTGCTCCTATTGTGTTTCAACTAACAGCACGTGCCCAACGACCAAGCCATTGAAAGCGTGCATGATACACTTTCAACTCGACGACAAAACGATTATTCAAAAAAAAAGGAAAGCATACGACCCACTCTTGAGACGGGCTGAGAGGTCAGCAGCGTCGCCGGTTCTATACCGACGTTTGCGGTACTTGACCCTTCCGGCCGCTCAAGGCTTCGTCCTACAGCTGGCGGCCCCAGTTGGTGCTCGATGAGCTGGCCGCCTCGCACGTCGGTGTGCCGGCCGATGCTACGATAGCGCTGGGCTACCTTGCAGCACGTACTCCTGCGATTACATTTTGCGGCACGTGCTCCTGCGATGAAATTTCGCAGCATGTGCTGCTGTATGGAGTACGTGCCCCTGCGATATAGCCTTTCGAAGAGTGTGGTCACTCGAGTTGAATCCATAATCGATACACATTGAATGCGGCGATTTTCTGAGAAGAGACATTCACAGATCCTCAGAAGCCCATACATGACTTGCGAGGTTCCATAGTTAGCCAGGAATCGCTGATGCAAACAACAGGAAAATGTGTATGCGAATAATTCCGCGACCTTCATCGAAAATAACGCTCCGTTCATTATTTAATGCTGCCAGTAATTTGTGACTGTTGGTCGTATGTCGAATTGTCGTGCTCCAGTTTTAATGAGAATAAATCCAATCGGCGGAAGTGACGGGAGTATTCTCCACTCCAATGCCTCTTGTAAAATATCTAAGTTTACGTGGAACCGGTTTCGAACGCATTCTTCACCTCTTAGCACGATTCATCATCACATGTTACCCTTTACTTTTCAGTGTTAGTGCAATGTACATATTTACACGCAAATTCATGTGCCCGCAGAAGTGCAGATAATATTGACCTGACTCACTTTACAATTGCAAAGGAACTCGTGAGTGATAACATTGTGCACTCTTATAAACTGTTATATTTTTTATTCTCTTTTTTACAGAAATAAAAGCATGAAATTTGGGTGAGGCTATCGTCCAAGAATAACCGTAATCAAGTGTTCTGCCAACCTAATTAAATTTGCAAATAATACTTATACCTCAATTGGAATAGGATGTCTAAAATTTCTCCTCAGCCTAATTCTGTGGCATGATATTCCATCGTAGGCTGAGGCGATGTATCATACTCCGATGGCTGAATGCCTATTGAGTTCCGAGCGTAGACGTTACGCTACCTGAGTCTGAACCGTTGCGAATTATTTCTACGGAATCACAATCATTAAGAAATTTTTGAAAAACAAATCATTCAACGGTACAATGCATCACCACCTTTTTTTACAGACGAGAAGTGTAAGGAACTGCATTAGAAAAGTGTAGGTGCTCTTATCCAGCCCACCCCCACCCCAATCGGCTCACTCGAGCTGGCTCTAAAGTTCTCTGAGTTTTTTATCTGATTTTGTTGTATCCTGACCAGCGATGGTGCTGTTTTCCTACTCTTTAGTCCAGGCAGATCTTCAATTTCTGAACCCTGGACAAGGACGGTATGTGAATGAAGACACACCACTCTCCACTTTTTTATTCCCTACCCTTTATCAGTTGGTTATCATTTTTTTTTACGAGAGCCGAATGCAGGGGGTGGGCTGTATACCCTTATTTGAAAGGTATTCAGGTGTAAACCTCATGCACGCTGATTTGATCACTAGAAAATATTTTTGATTACCTCAGATATATAAGGTACGGACTAATAGGCATATCACTCATGTTTCTCCGCAGCTTGTTAACTGGTGAGATAATAAACCGCATTCCATCAACGTGTTGTTTTTTATTCTTTGTCTGGGAGACGCTCATCGGCTCTTGTTGTTGTAGGTCTTTTGTGATGTGGCCAACCGACTCGGAGGACAACGAAATTACAGATTCTTTGGAGACAATCTGCCAGATGGAACATCTTGTGGCTACGATCGCTACTGTCTCGACGGCGAGTGTCTGGTGTGTCGTACTCAATTACATTTAAGTTTTTGTCTTTACCAACACAACTCATCCTATTGATTGTCTGATTTGCTTTTTTGCTTCTTGCAATACTTATCTCCAATTGACTTTAAACCGCTCACCAGTGCAAATGCCAAGGAATCATTGAAGGGATTTTCATTTTCAGCCTCTTTCTTGTTCGAACAACGCATTGATTGGACGTGATTTATCTTGTCCGAACGAAATTTGTCCTACCGATGGTGCATCAATGTGGAAAGGAGAATGGGGGCAATGGAGTCTGTGGACTTCATGTACGGTCACATGCGGTGGAGGCTACAGAAAACGGTAAGCAAGGCCCACACGCACCGAAAACCATGAATATAAAACGAGTGCCTGCAAAATGAAAACCGAGATAGTATTGTCTATGTACGCTAACGTGCAAATGTTCTTGATACTCCTTCTGCGGTACCGACTCTTTCGTTGTATACTATTTGTCTAGTATTCGTTGTTAACTCTATGTTTTTCATGAAAATTGAAGCACTGCTCCGAAAAATTGTATTCAGATCACGGACGTGTTCGGTGAAAGGACGTTGCGACGGTGCTGAAACAGAAACTGAGCAGTGCTCCACGAACTCGTGCCCACCAGTGAATACGGCTGGTGGATCACATTGGACCCCATGGACGGAATGGAATCACTGTTCTGTATCATGTGGACGGGGCTCACAAGCTCGATATCGGAAATGTGTAACACCTCAACACTCTCTGGCTTTCGATTGTCCTGGTGAGCGACACAAAAAGCATGACGACATTCGCCGAACGCTTCATAAAGGTGCCCACTAATACTCTAACGCTTTTTTTGTTTTCCGCTTGATTTTTATCAATAATATACTAACACATTATAATATAAGAGTGATTAACATCATTTAAGGCAGGGTTTTCGATGAAATCAGTTGTTGTGCTATCCTCATGGAAAGGTAAATCTGGCCATCACAAAACATGCTATTGCTTGGTGTCCTCCCGCTCCCAATTATCGAGATTTCCATCAAAGCCTGTTTTGCCGTCTTCTATTTTCCTTCTGAGGTGACTGCTGAGCGCTTTTAGAGTTTAGAGTTAGACGATGGAATTCGTATTTGAGTTTTCCATACATAATGAGAGCTCTGGTACCCTACATATATAACAGCTACGTTGAAAACACTGCGGAAAGAATCAGTGAAAACCGTTTTTTCAGACCGAAAATATCTCAATCGACTTTTGAGAAAGGAAGAGTCGATCGTTAGAGATCGCTGTTTTGACCAAAGATCTCACGATCGAATGCATCTTTCTTGAAAGCTATCTGTGGATAAGGAAATTTTACCCGACCTGTATAGAAAAGTCACATAATTCTTCACATAATCGCAAAAAATATTCCATCAACTTCTTCTCAATTTTACTGTATCAGTTGTTGATAATTTACTCATCTGATGGCTGACAGCAAATAGTGCCAGATGACTGACGGAAGGCCGGCCTCTTTTAACGGAATTGGAGACATTCAACCTCATTTATCTTTACAATAAGAAGTTTATCATTCAACCTCATTTGTCTTTGCAATAATAGCAAACTCTCCCTATGTTCTTAGGTGGGCCCAGAAAATCATATGAACCAAAAAAATGGTGAGTTGTTTTCAGCGCGTACAATGCCTTTAAGAGCCAAATAAAGCACGGATAAACTAGGATTCATGAAAATCTCTTTAATTGGGGGGGGGGGGGCTGGCCGACACCAGTGATTAGCCGTCTTGGCTTGTTTTTGTGTGGTTTTCCTGCAAATTTTCATTTTTACCACTTACTTTTACTTTTGCAATTACCATACCTACATTTTCGTAAAGAGAGCTCGAAAATTGTTTTTATCGCGAACCCTGCCTTTAAGTTACTAACGAAATTATAACATTCCTAGGATAAACCTTCCCACCCACTTGTGCCATAATTCCTAGAGTCTAACCTGAGAGGTTCTGTTTGCAACAAAAATGCATGTGAGGAAAGCCCCTACAAGTGCAGTCCAAACTCGGAATCATTTCTCAGTCCGTCTTCATATTGGAGTGAATTCTACGCTGATCACGATGGTGTCTACAGTACCGCGGAGAACCCCTTTTGCGAACTCTGCCAGCGCGTAGCTAGATGCCTCACACGAAAACCGGAGATGCCCAGGGTTTCAGAGGCATCTAGTCTAATTTTGACCCTAGATTTTACGTAAATTACGGAAAGTTCGGCCTCAGTTGGTGAAGTTTTAGCTACAGCGCCCGCATATTCTACGTAAATTCTCGCTACGGCACCCGCATATTCTACGCTTATTCTCTTTACTGCACTCGGTCGATCGACCCACCCAGTCCTGATTCGTTCTAGAAAGACAATCCCAGCTGCGATTGACAGCGTCGCCGCTTCTTCCCCACGGCCTGCCGCATCCCAATGGTCAAAATTGTCCTCACAATGGTGATCCAGAGAGCGACACGGAGTCACCCTCCACGGCCAGCCACAGAGTGTCGAGTAATCACTCAATGGGATGACTGTACCAACACTGTTTGAACGGCATCCCTGCGTTCCGCGTAGCCAGCGCGGGTTTAAGATTGCACTTCAACACAGGCTGTCGCGAAATCCGTAGATTCTCGCTACAATTTTATAGCAAGAATATAAGGGTTTAGCGAGAGAGAGATCAATGTACTAAATTTAGCCTTCGTTTTTACGTAGAATACGCGTAGAACTTGCATCCTTGTACCGTCTACACAAGAATATGCGGGTTTTAGCTATCGTAGCGAGAACCCGTAAATTTTTGCTACATGGAATGGGGCGGCGTTACAGGCCGCGCCCTCGGAAGCATCTAGCTACATACGCGTTGGCAGAGAACGGAGTTATGGCCCCTCAATGATTTTGAGTTTGTACTGCGAGAAGTTCGCGGACGAGTTGATTCGAGCCTTTTCCTCTTGCTATACGCAGCCACCGCTCTCGAATAGGCCACAATATAAGGCCAGACTTCAAGCAAGTGGATGAACAGAGATTTTGGATAAAATCGATCGCGCTTATCGTCACTAGCGTTGAGAACGAAAACCTGTCGAAGGGCGTGCCCAATTCTTGTTTTTCTAGGGGCGTGGTCGACTTTTTCCTTGCCTTTTCTAGCTTATTTTAGCTAATTGAGATTTTGCGCTGGGTAGAGTTGCTATACACGGCGGGCGGTATATAATGTCGAAAATTTCCTCCTGGGGTTGGACTGTGCCTTTAAAGATCTCGTTAACCATCAGTTTTTGAGTGTCTTTGTCGTTTTTTTTCATTCATTTAATCATTTAACATTAAAATTCGAAGTTGATCGAGTTTTTATTGAAAAGGATATGGGGAGGAATGCGCTTTCGAATCAGGGATGTGCGGCGATTGCCGTTTGCCGAAATTTTTGTTTTTTTTTCCTGCAAAACTCGGCAAGACATTGAAAGGAAACACAGTCTATGCTCGCGGCCATGTAGGCACTACAGTGCGTTTCAAAACTATGAAGGCACCCTATTTTCTCTAATTTCTCGAACTCACAACTCGTATGCAGAAGAACCTAGTACAGTATTCGAATACCCTCCACATACGCACTCTGCCATAATCACAACTTTCTTTCAAGTTTCTTTTAAAAATCTTTTTTTTGAAACTTTTCTGTTTTTACACTATTTCAAAACTATAAAGGCAGGAACAGTAGTTGTTCTTGATGATATCGTCAGAGTCGCTCACCCATTCTGCAATGTAGAATGTAATACTTCTACTACAGATCACCGTCAATTAGTGCTCTCTAACAAAAATCAAAATTATGTGGATCTGTTGCAAGAACCTGAACACTCCATTGGAGAAGCCGCTGCATAACCCCAGGTGTTCCATCAATTGCATCGGCGTACTTTTATGTTTTCAGGTCACAAGTGGGACCAAGAATACTAGAGGAATACTGAGAATGCTGAAATCAGGGCGAAAACGGTGGATATGGTGAATGTTGTCAAGTAGCACGATCAGCTTCGCGCAGATCCGTGTCAATCTGTTGCCAGATTTTCCCATGGCTATCTGAAGGTAGATCAAACAAATCGAAAACGTTGACAGAGATACTAGAAGAAGGCCTGCACTGCCAGAAGGACATAAAAAAGCTTCTCAGGTGCTCACTACCAACAAGGATCTTTTCAACAAAATTGGTGAAGAAGTCACTCTTGAACCCGCCCTCACCCTGGTCATTACCAGACACTTTTTCTCCTACATGGTGTCTATTCCGATTAAATTAGTGATGAAGTGGAAGACTCCAATAATTTTGATCTCTTCTGGCTTCAATTGAAGAAAACGCCATTCTTGTTTCATGGTCGAATTTTCGATACGTGCTCAATGACGGTTTGTAGACCAAATCGGCTGCATGGTATCGTCCTAAAAACCCTTGAGTTGAGCTGATTGGTTGTCTACGGTCTCGTAATATCTACAAAAAAGTATTTCTATCCTGATTTGTGGTTTCATCGAAGTCGAGAGTGAATGATAGTCTTGCTATCCATGTGAGCCTCTCTCTTTTCGCTTAATTCCAAGGTCATAATATTTAACTTCTCGGCTAGCTGGCACATATTCTGGACATGGATTCCATTGAATGTATTTGAGGTGTGTCATTCAGAGAGATTGATCCAGGTTAGAAGCACTTGAGAACCGTTGATGAGATCAAAAGTGTGATTCCTGATTTATGAAAGAGAAGCAGGGCAAGGCCGACATGGAAGTTTTGTAATTCCATCTGTAAGCTTTTTTCCCTAGTTGAAATTCACAGGGGAGTTACCACATCACTTTGAGTTGTAATGAAGGATCACTTAATCGCAGTTGTACTATCGAATCGACGAGTGCCTTTATAGTTTTGAAACAGCGTAAAAACATAAAATTTCGAAAAAATTTGTTGAAAATAAATCTTGCGGGGAAATCTGTTGTGGACTAGGGTATGCAGAAGGAAACAAGTCGGGAAGTTTGCAGAAGGGTTCCCGCAACTTTACATCGGTTTAGTTATCCTAAGGAAATAGGGTGCATTTATAATTGTGAAACGCACTGTAGGGGTGATCCGGTTATCCGTTGTTCGCTTAATCGTTGTCCGGGGTTTTGACTCATCTGGTGTGGTAGTAAATGGATTTGAAAACGCGAGTTAACTCGCAGTCCGCGGTAAACTGCAGCTAAACGCGAGCTGTTCATCTGAAGATGTTCAGGAAAGGGACCAGACATTGCTTAAGTACGCACTCGCATGCCACGTAAGCACTCGCAGCCACTAGATACGCATAGTGTAAACCACCTCTAAGCCCTCCTGGGAGCCTCTATGAACAGCGCTTTGCCTTGATCGCCGCCAACGTAACACATTGCACTGCGTCGCGGCGTTTATGGTATGCTATAGGAGGAAAAGAGGTGTTTCATAATCTGGGTCAACCGTGCCTTCATGGTCGTGAGTATGGGCTTCACGGATTCTTATTCCCCCTCCTACCCTCTATTCATTGACGCAGTGAGCTGCCATCATTTGATTTGCTAGGACTCAAAAACTGGGGAATGACCATACGGAAAGTATTTATGTACCTATTCGGATGTAGTGCAGTAGATGGTGCAATCCCAAAATGGTGCTTTAGTTTCTGTTCCAGAGTTTCGAAATTTTCTAGTGTAGCTCAAAGAAGCAGGAAGCATTTGTGCGACACACGTGGGCAGGGACTCTGAGTAAGCATGCCGCGGTAGTGCCAGGAAAGTACCGCGACCCTCCATTGTGCAGCTATATTTCCACGGTAGCACCACATCAGCTCCGTGATGATTACTGTGCCGTGGAGATTCCGTGGCAGTGTCTTGAGGGTCGACAACGCCGCGACATTGCCGCGACAGTACCGCGGCAGTTTCGTGTTGGAACCGCACGAACTCCGCGAAGATGCATTAGCGACTCCGCGTCGACTACGATTCACTGTTCTGTGTGGTAGAACGACATTGATGCTGGTTCAATAGCCTAAATTTGACTTACATCCAGGGTCTGCTATGTCACAATAACCAGGATACCTTCTGTCCCTATCAGGTAGAAGACGCAAGCACCGCAGGTGTGTATTTTTGTTCGTGGGACCACCCAGTTGTATTGTGACTCATTTTATGTGAGTTACTCGCAGTCGGTCCTATTTCTGTCAGAGCGCAGCCACCGATCGCAGAGCCGCAACGGCACCATGGCGGAGCCGCAGTTTCACTACCGCAGAGCCGCGTCGGCGCTACAGCGGGGCCACAGCGGTACTATCGCAGTGACGGCATGACATTGCAGCTAAGATTTCGCGATAGTGCCGCTTCGGTGCCTGTAGGAGCCGAAGCCGCTTCCTCGCGAAGCCACAGTGGCGAGTTCTTTGATTTCCACGAGATTCCACATGTCTTGTTTTTTCATCTGATGCCTTGGAATGGAGCTACTCCCTTGAATTGGATTTATTAGAGTGTTTATAAAAGAATTGGAAAAAAAGGGAAAAAAGTAGAGCGGCACATGTGAATAACTTTTGGGTCAATCTAAGGGATGAGATTTTTTGCCGTTTGCCGATTGCCGTTTGCCGGTCATTTTTGGGATTTTCTTGCCGATTGCCGTTTGCTGAAATCTCAAAATCGTTTGTCCTACATCCCTGTTTCGGATGCTCTGCCATGCAAAACCAAATCATCGAGGAAAATATCAACGCAAAAAACGCAAGAGGTTTCCAAACAACTTGATACATCTGCATGGCAACGTTGGTTTTCATCATGTTCGATTGTGGATTTTACGCCTGTACATAGTACTGCGAATTGGCATAAGCTTCGAAATATTCCAGATACGAACATAGAAGTTCGGGCTTGCGATGCTGGTTCATGCACGGGAGTAGGTGTATGGATATCATGGTCGGAGTGGAGTACTTGTTCAGCAACGTGTGGACCGGGCTCTATGACGCGGCAACGCGGATGTCATCGAGTAACTAGTGTTTTCGAGTTCACATTTTGTTACATCCATGCGAACTTGATGATGATGTGCATCAGGAACCCTGTGATGGATCAGCACATGAGAGGAGGTCATGTAACGTTGCAACTTGCACCTCGCCACCTGGTCAATGGAGCCCGTGGAACGAATGGTCAGACTGTAGTCGATTGTGCGGACGCGGAATTCGGTCACGGAGCAGGTTCGCAGTTTCTATGAAGAATCGCATCTTTCATTCCAATGTTCTTCATTCTTTAGGAGTTGTATCGGATCTGGCTGCTATGGTGGTGGCAGTGATCAATCCTTCTGTAACGAGCATGCGTGTGAAGCACGAGCCGGCGAATGGGCATCATGGTCTCCTTGGAGCTCATGCTCTGCCACATGTGGTGCAGGAGTCAAGAGACGCACGCGGTATTGTCGGTCCGGAAGTTGTCCAGGGAATTACAAAGAATCCGCTATTTGTAACGATCGCGAATGTGAAAGTCGCAATGCTGCATGGGGAGGTGAGTGCTGACAAAAATGGACGAGTTCCTCAGTTGACCGATGTTACCCACCACATTGTTTGCCACCTACGTATCTGTTTGTTGAGGCAGCATACTCGCTCGCAAAAGGTTTGAGACAGCGGCATGAATAGGGTCGTACGGCTCCTGATAGCACGCTCATTCCGTTGCAAGCGTCAAAAATGTGTCAGAATGACCGTGTTCGAGCCATATTGCGTCGCCGACACATATATTAGTCGCCCAATTTCTTTACGAGCGCCACCCTGCAGTACGAGCGCCTCCCACAAACTTAATGCTAAAGTTCGGTCATTGTGGCTACCTTTTCGTGCTTCCAACGAAGTAAACTTTCTAATAAACGCCGTACGAGTCTGTTGACATCACTATCTCAGCCACTTTGTCGCAAGCTCCGATATCTCGACCATTGCTGTTTGATTCGTCCACTTCCACGCCAATACAAGAGGAACAGTTGTTTCTTGATTTTAATCGAGCTTTTTTCCCGGGGTTTTTCATCGGTTCCCAATAGTAGCAACTCTGAGCCGAGCCTTTGATTATTTTTATAAACCGATGTCATTTCGGAGCGTGTACGCTGACTTTACATGTATCGTTTGGGGTGGGAAGAAGTCGTACAACGAATTATGAGTACTAACATCTAGTGCATAGTAGGCCACCTGTGGTCTTTTCTAGTGAAATACTCTGAGAGAATATTCCGTGCTAGCACCGTGATGCTCCCGCGATCCGCGATAGTAGCGTGTTCGTCTCCCCCTAGTCCCGAGATCCGCGTTCGTTCCGCGATAGTTACCCAATTGACTCATCCGTTGACATTCTCGTTCTCGTACCGTGATGGTACCGCGATCGTTACCATGTTTACCGCGCTAGTACCGTGGTGCGCTCGCGATCCGCGATGGTACCGTGATCGTTTCCCCCAAGTTCCGCGCTCTCATGATGTGCAGATGTGTAAAGCAGCACGGAATACGGCAAGGGCAATACCTTATAGCTTCGTGAAGACCTGATAGGTAACACTCGCTCGGGTGAAACATCGAGAGGGCATGGATGCGGTACGATCAGGGGTGGAGACTGGCAGGATCTCTCGTCCGTCCCGCGATAGTTCCGGGCTCGGTTCATCGCGGTTCGGCGACGCAACACCCCGAATGGATCAATGTATAGACGCGATTTGCCCTCATTTTGAAGCTGGTAGAATCTCGCGATCGTTCCGTGATAGGCCCAAGCTCGATTCTTCGCGACTCCGCTACAGAGCATCGTGGGAGCATCGATGAAGGCGGTACGCTCTCGGTTTGAGACTGGCAGAATCTCGCGATCGTTACGCGATAGCCCCATGCTAGTATCCTCTCGGCCCCTACCAGAAACCGAGGGGATTCTATCCGTGAACGATCGCGGGGAATTCTCTCAGAGTATGGCCTACAAATTTACGCTGAGGGTTAATATCGAAAACTATTTTCATACGAGATTTAAAGTTTTTTTGCACTTCTTAAGACTTTGTCGTTTTAAGAGCATAACGAATGATGACAATTTATCACAAGGGTGCTGAGCTGTACGAAAAACTGCCGGGCGCAGGCAGGATTCGAACAAGGGATGTGCGGAGAATTTTTCTGGGAACAAAACAGAAAAGCCAGTGTGACAGAAAAAAAAACAAAAAGTGGGCAGAAATCAGATTTTATATTAATAAATAAGGAGTGTTTAGCTTACCCTATATGGCCCGTTTCAATCAATCAGGGAGCCGCAACGCTGATTGGCGGGAAAAGTGGAACGCGTGAAAACGAGGGGATGATAGCTTTTGATTGAATGATTTGGCACGTATTAGCTGAGGGCGGCTTCATACATGAATAATACGAATGATACGAGATTTCTTGCGCCATCAAAGTGTTGATACATTTTAAAGTGCTGATTCCTTTTCTGGCACATTTTATAAAGTCGAGAAACTTCATCAGAAAAAGTACAGACGTCCAAGAAGTTCATGTTGTAAGTGCGAAGGAGAACAGCTGCTGATATCAACCCACTTTTAACTCTATGAAATTAAAATACTTGAATTAGGGCATCCTTAGAGGCTAGGATTAATTATGCCAGTAGTAGTACTTTAAAGCGACCCTACTCAAGCAGAAATAAAATATTCAGTAGACGATCCATTACTTCGGTTCATTCGCACTCTTTAGCGCCAGCGAGTCACGCGCGTACCACGCGGGTGTAGCGTTCGACTACAATGGCCTGACGCTGCGCTCGCTCCACCATGGCGGCGATGTCGCTGTTGTTATCTAATCAGCTGCTCAGAGGTAGTGTTCATAATAATATCCGATTTTGTGATTAATCGCTAAATCGATTGTTTGGCATCCGGATAGAACTAAAATGACGAAGAAGTCGAGAAGAAACGCCCCAGAAGGGTTCGCAATCCTTTACGCTCTTCCTGCCTCTTTACTCTCACAAGAACTGCTCGTGGCAATGAAACCTTCTGTGGACCCGTTTTTTTAAAATCCGCTACTCCATGTTGCTCCGTTCCTTCTTTTGTACCCTAACTAAAACCGTTTTTCTTAAAATTTTCTTCCATTTTCGATTAGATCCATTTCTAACCAGTGGTAGTAGTAATCTTGTCTTTTAACACGAGTCAACCACGCGCTCGTGACCGTTGGTTGACCATGAATCAGCCACAGCTTAGCCGGTAACTAAACACCTCAGTAACAAGGATCACCTCGTTTTTCAAAAGTAAAGTATGCGTTCCTTTAAGAAACGCCACCACTACACAGTAAGTCATGTAAAAAGCGATGAACGCATCCGCATTCTGTTTTAAACCTTTAACTCATAACAGTTCGCTGAGGTTTTTGTGGACCACTGGAAACGGTTCGATCTCATCGATCATTATAATTGCAGGACAACATACGGAGAATTGGGAGTTGGAGGAAATAATAAAATTTTCTCAATTTCCAGGCGATAAATTGAAAGAAGATTGACAATTTGTACATTTTCTTGCAGCTGCTAGTTTGCACTAAACTATCTGTATAGTAGAGTGAGGATCGAATATTCGACTTCGAATAAATATTCGAGTTTTTCGAGCGAATTTTTATCCGAACATTCGAATATTCGAAAAGTGTGAATATTCGAACATTATTCGAATTCGACTATTCGCAAAAGGTGAATATTCGAATATTATTCGAATTCGACTATTCGGAAAAGGTGAATATTCGAATATTATTCGAATTCGACTATTCGGAAAAGGTGAATATTCGAACATTATTCAAATTCGGTTATTCGCAGAGGTGAATATCCGAACGTTTTTCGAATTTGAATACCCGAGCTGATTTAACAAAAAATATGAAAATCAGCTCTAACGTATTGATGAATTGACATACCTTTCAAGACTGTATTAATTTTCTTCACTGCTCCATTGTTCCATTTTTTCGAACGCAAGAGCTAAATTTTTTCCCCACACCGACTGATGAATCTACTAGGGCGGTTCTAACAGGGGGAGCCACATGGCAATCAAACTTGCCCACGCCCATTTTTCCTGCCGCCGCGCAATGACAATACCAACCATAGGTTCGTTAGGTGAAGCCACGTACTCCATCAACCTTCACCCCTGGGCGGGTGAAGTGGGGAACCTTCACCATCGGGAGAACCGGTTGCAACCGGTGAAACGCCCCGAAAAAGAATGAAAGTGACCCAACACTCATGCAAGTCATTTTCAAGATTGAGTGGGTGTCACTGTCGGTTTTTCGTCCATATCTTTTTTGTGCTCAGAGATAGACCTTTGGTGAAAGTTGTTCTCGGTATTCACATACAATTCTGCATTGAAAAACGCTCTCAGTTTAAAAAAAATACGTTCTCCTTCTTCCAGCCGAATTCAGTTTATAAAGTGCATTTTTTTAGCCCGAATCCATTTGTTTTTCGTTCATAACTTTTTTGTGCTTGTAGATAGACCTTAGGTGAAGGTTGTTTCCGGAATCTCGATGGAATTCTGCGGCGACTAGTGATTCCAACTTGGAAGAATATTTTCTCGATCCTTCAGCCTAATCCATTTTAGGAAGCACCGGTTTTCCGCCTATAACTCTTTAACCTTTGGAGATAGGGTTTCGGTGAACGTCGTTTTCGAAATCTACATAGAACTCTGCGTCGAATGATATATCGGTTTCCTCACTTTGCTTGCTTCATAAGCCAGCCAGGTCGGTGGAGCCGAGCCCCGTTGTTGGCTCCGGCAGAACTCTGCGTCTCTCATTTAAACCATAGAGGCGAGAGCACCCTATGGAGATAACTATGAAAATCGGCTTCACCGACCTGGCTGACTTACGGGGCAAGCAAAGCTAGGAACCCGATCTATCATTCGACGCCGAATTTTACAGAGATTTCAGAAACAACCCTCACCGAAACCCTATCTTCAACGGTTAAAGAGTTACAGGCGAAAAACCGGTGTTTCGTAAAATGAGTTAGGCTGAAGGATCGAGAAATTATTTTCCTAAACCGGAAACGCTATTCGATGCAGAATTATATGGGGATTTCGAAAACAAGCTTCACAAAAGGGCTGTCTCCTAGGATAAAAAAGATATGGACGAAAAACTGATTGCTTTTAGTGAAAGAAACGTTAATTAATAGATTGAAATTGGCTGGGAAATTGGGAACGCATTTTCTCAAATTGAAAACATTATTTAACGCAAAATCTCATGAAGATTTCGGAAACAGCTCTGTTCAAAGATCCATCTAAAAGGGTAAAAATGGTATGAGCGAAGAACAGGTGGTTTTTAAAAAACCGCTTGAAGAAATTTTCCGACAAATTTTGACTCCAAGACAGCTCAAAGGAAATTTTTCATGACCTACGCAGATCATTTCACTAAGAATAGTGAATTTCTAAACGAGGTCATCTAACGGAAAAAAATGTTTCAAAATTAATGTTCAAAAATAAAAATACATTGAATACAAGAAAAAGAGGATTAAGAAAACGTCAAATTTTGAAATTGCAAATCTTTAGGGAACCTTCACCATTTCCCACTGAGGTATCCTAAACAACCTTCACCTCTCAGACCGTTGTCTCCACCCCAACGAACCTATGGCACCAACCCGGGGTTTTCCCTCCCTTCCGAAATCGTTGCCGCGGTGAGAAATAGGGGTGGCCGATTGGCCGCGATAACAAGCTTTGGGGGTGCTAAGCACAGATTTGGCATCCGTTTCCGGTGTTACGGAAGGTTGCAGCACAGTGCCGTGGTTTGTCGACGTTTTAGATTTGGCCGTGCTATCTCGCCAGTCGGGGCCACTTGTCCACTGCATATGGCTACACCAATTTCTCCGCGCCGCAACGCTTCTGGCAGGGGAGGAAACCCCGGATTGGTGTTATAATTGTGCGACGGCACGGAAAAATGGGCGTGCCCTAGTGGGATGGCAATTGGTACTCCCCCCCCCCCCTTCTAGTGATAGCACCGATTTGGCTAAAACTTCGCCAAGAGGCTTTTCTGAGCGGTGGATTAAGAATCTCTTATCCTTTTCGCAATTTCTGAAGGATTAATGGCTCAGACAAAAACGCGCTCCACGCCCCGCTGAAAGCCGCTAGTGGGATAGTGGCCGTGGAACGCAAAATCCGAAGTTTTGTCGTGCACGGTAGTAGCTATCGCGGGGGCGGCAGCGACTGTCGTGGGCGAGTAGCTGCTTCCTGCCGTGGTGATAAGCCCCTCTGTGCTTTTTATTTTCAAAAATATACTCACGCACCGGTGCACGACGCGGCCGCACGCCAGCACGCAACTCGGCTAGTGCACCGAGCACTAGCTGGGGCCACCAGCGATTGAGCAGGACCTTCAGCGTCCAGGCGGAGCCAAGTACCGCGAAATTGGGCAATTGAACAGAAGGCATTGCCTTCATCCGAGTCCTGGCTCCAAACCGCGTCGTATGCCTCCCTTGGAAACTAGCGTCTTGAGCGACGAGCATCTTTTTGGGGCACGCTTTGCCCGTGATGGGCACGCTCTCGTGGTAGGAGGGCAAGCACTCGCCTATATCGTGTCTCCGGGAAAGTGTGAAGATCGGAGTGAGCGTAGAGCTTCTTTTTATCTGAGAAGGTTTAGGGGTAGGTTCTCTTGGCGAAATTTCAGTCATATCGGAGACTTTAACGATATAATTACCCTACACTTACCGTGATCTTTCGAAGCACCGAAAGTGGACCTCTTATTCATGTTCAGCACCTCGAATAAGCTCCTTAGCCCAAGTTAGAGCGGAAACGTTGATTGTGTAGCATTCTTTGCGTTGTAGCCCGTACAGGTTTAGAGATGAGTCGTGCCTTATTAATTTTATTTGTAGGTGGAAATAAGGCTTTAGAAGAAGAATTCAACTTGTTATTGCCGCTCACTTCGTAGTTGCGCGATATTGCTATGGATGCTTAAAGGCAATGTTCACGATTAAAGTCGTTTTTCTGTTTCTCCGCCTATTTCGAAAACGGCCCTATGCTGATTCCAATGTTGTCTCTGAAATCGTACAAGAACTTCTGGGAACGGAGTTATGGTCCCTCAAAAATTGAACTAAGGAAACATGGTGGACGAGTTTGCCGAGGCTTGTAACTTCCGTCTTTTGCAGCCGATGTGTGCGAGCTGGCCTGAGTAAAGAGAGAAGTTGAGAATGAAGGGAAGAACGGGGCTAATGACCGGAAATCATCGCTCATCTCATGTTCTCGAGCATTCGTTTGTTCACGTCGGTGGGCGTGTGTTGCGCTTTTGGGGTTTGCCTTGCGCCCGAGGTGGCAACTTCGGGCTCTTTTGGAGCCTTTCCTGGCTCGTTTTCGTGCGTTCTTTCGACGTCATCGTTACAGTGTGCCCCTCCACTACCCATTCCTAGTGGAGACTGAAACATATTTTTCATCATGAACACTGCCTTTAAATTATTTGTCATTCCAATATTCGAATTTCGAATATTCGTTCGTTCGAAATAAAAAATGAACGAATTTATTCGAAATTCTTTCGTTCGAAATAAAAAATGAACGAATTTATTGGAAATTCGTGAGTTTGAAATCAAAAATGAACGAATTTATTCGAAATTCGTTCGTTCGAAATGAGAAATGAACGATTTTATTCGAAATTCGTTCGTCCGAAATAAAAAATGAACGAATTTATTCGAAATTCGTTCGTTCGAAATAAGAAATGAGCGAATTTATTCGAAATTCGTTCGTTCGGTCTCTTCTTGAAAACTCCTCACTCTACTGTATAGTACATGATTAAAAAACACCAAATAAGGCTAAACTGCATTTTCTCCTTCAATCTTATGATATAAACAACAAATAGGTAATGCATTAATCATGTTTACTTTGATAGCCCTTGTTTCTACATAGAGCGAGAAAAAGAAATTATAAAAGTGTGCGTTTTCCAGAAATCAAAGCTAGAAAAAGAGTTGTGTTAACCGCTCACAGGAAGTCCTTCATGGGACTTTTCGCGCGACCGTTCTTCGTCTCTCCACTGCAGGTATATTTCTTACCGTCTGCCAAAGAATCTTCAGTCCGTAGTTCGCTGTGTTCGCCGCAGAGTGAAATTGCATTCGAAAACCGCTCAATGACTACGCAATTTTTCATTTCAAAACAGGAGCAGCAGTTTCTGAGCTAAGGTTTTCGTGTTCCCCCACTTCCAATCTTTAGACTAAGCCCTTGTTGTTTGTATTGCATAAGAATAAACCTCTCATACCATCTTGCTCCCAAAGGAGCTTGCGATCTGCTACCCATTGACCGCGTGATAGCCACCCACTTAGCGGCCGTCAACTCGCGGCAAACATGCAGATCACTACCACCCCAGTGACAACCACAGTGAACATGTTCATTCAAATGGACAAAGAGTCCAGGCCAAAAAATAATGCCACTGAAATATGCGGTTTAAGGCGTTTCTTGCCGTTTCTTCGTAATTTTAGTAACAATTGGTTGCCAACGCATTGTTTTGAGTGCAAGACTCGGGAACGAAAATCATCGCGAACACTGCCTTCAAAAGGCAGTGTTCACGCTCAAAAATGGAATCGATTTTATGTCATAAATCGAAGGTTTGAAGCTAGCAGTATGGGAAACTAACGAAAAAAAACCGACGAAAACTGTATGCAAATACAGAAATAACAGCTGTTTTTGTTATGGTGTAAATTGGACGAGTTTTCCCTGAGCGGTTGAAATAGCTAATAATAACGATCAAACGATTGGGATAGCGAAGCCGATAGACACTCACAGCCTCTACAAGAACGCTCTTCTCGTTGGAAGCTTCAAAAATCAGCCAAAGTGACCGTATTCGTATATTGAGGGGGGCGGGGTTGGAAGCTCATTGGCGTGGCTGACGAAAATTTTTGACTCAAATTTAATAGTTTTCACTCGTTTTTGACGCTTCCAACGGCGTGAGCGTTCTACTAGGGGCAATACGACACAAGTAGCGTAGTTATCTCAACAACTATTTCGAGCGTGTCTGCTGCCTTTAAAGGCAGGGTTCGCGATGAAAACGACTTTTGAGCTATCTTTATGAGAATGTAGATTTGGTCATCACAAAAGTAAAAATAAGTGAAAGAACCCGGAAAATCGCGGAAACAAAGTATGACGGATAATTACCGGTGTCGGCTGGCCCGCCCCCTTACTAACGAGATTTCCATTGATGTCTGCTTTTATTTTGCTGTTAAAGTTGTCAGTAATCTCCATAAATGCTTGGAAATTGCTCTAGAAGCAAAATAAAAGTTGACAAAACAGGCTTCACACAAATCTTGATACCTAATTGGGGGCGGGAGGACACCAAGCAATAGCTTGCTCTTGAGCGTTTTTTCTCCAATTTCTTACTTATTTTCGCTTTTGTGATGGCTAGATCTACCATTCCATGGCAATAGCACAACAACCGATTTTATCGAGAACCCTGTCTTCAATAGGCCCATGAAAGATTCTATTTACTTCATCTTGGGAGTTTAGAGAAAGAATTCATATCCGAACCAGGCATGTGCGAAAAACTTTGAGACCGAAAAAACCGGAAAACGAAAAATTTTCGGTTCTAAAACCCAAAAGTTCCCAAAAAAATCAAAAAAAAATGTCTTTCGGAACGTCTCTTTTTTTTTGCAATTTTATATTTTTGACTGAAAAATCAAGGCAATGCAATCGGAGTGCTCTAAATGGTGACAGAACTATGTTCTCTCTGAAAAACAAAAATATCCGCAATCGGCATACTCATGTGAGGAATTCGAGCCTTGTTGCAGTGGCGATTCCTGGCAGAATTATAACGATGAACACACTCTGAAACTCACATTTAAGACTTATGCGTCAAAACAGCGCCACAGTTCTCTGAACATTCAGGTCCACAATTTCACGTTTTTGATTCAAACTTGCGTAGAAATCAAGAATCGTTTACTCTTCAGAGATCTGAACGGAACAAACTCTGAACAGAGACGGTCATCAGCAATTCCTTATTCAAAACAAAACAAACACTTGTCAGTAGCTCGGTCTCCCGGAGCTATGGCCTAGTGCATACTTCCCGCGACAGGCGACGCGACATAGTGTCTGTCAACCATATCGACTGAAAGGCGATATGGATCATATCCATTGTCGCTGTCGCGCGTCGCGGGAACTATGCACTAGGCTTATCGGACGGTAATGGCCGCGACTTGACACATGCATTGAGTCGTGGTGTCCACAAGGAGGATAATTTCGACCACATCCGCTGGATGGACGCAATGATGAGGCCGTTCGCCCATGAAAGTATTTATTGGCAATTGTTCCTAATGCACCGATAGAGGGTGTAGATAAAGTTAGGTGCCGCTCTCAGATTTTTCGAAAAATTTTCCGTGTGAAAATTTTGAGCCTCTAGAAGATGAACTTTTTTTACGACTTTTTCATTTACATCTTTTGCGGAAACAAATTTTCCTGACCTTAATTTGCCGACGCAGGCTACCAGCTATGCGGAATCGATCAGCGTTATAAGATTTGTGGAGTTTTCTCTCGTCCGATTTGATATTTTTGTTTCTTCGGAGGATTATTCCTGCAAATTGTGACCATTATCCAGAATGCGCAGTAGCCGTTCCAGTCTGGGCTGGGATTCATGAAAGGCAAACCACGGTTGCGGCTGGGCTAGCGGAAGAAACCGGCATTCACGAAAAATCCGGTTTGGTTACGGCTGGGCTACGATTGGGCTACGCGTAACCGCACCTCGGAGCTGCGGTTAACCGCGGTTAGCAGCGGTTTTGCGGCTTAGTCGTCGAATTGATGGTGTGCTGTATTAGTGCACAACAATGAGGAAACGCACCTTTTGCGAATACGCATAAAAACTTGATATCTTCGAGGCAAGCTGAAAATACAGGAATGCCGCCGTTATTGACTGCCACATTATAGGCCCTCTAGCCATAATGTGTTCCTCTCGATAACAACGAAAATTCTCAGAATCATCAACCTCATCTGTAAGTTTTATGTATGTTGCCCATGGCTAACTAAAATCATTATGCCTGTCCTCCCTGCTCTCGCTCTCTTCTTTATTTTATAGTACATTGTTGTTCTTTTCGCCTCCACTTTTTGTTCCTAATTTTTGTCTTCCGTGCGCTGACCATTTACCGAGCAGCCACAGGCTCTTCGCTGGGGTTTCTTTCCCATTTCGGCTCCGAATTCCCTCATTTTTTCCTCAGAATTTTTTCCAGCACTTTTCGCACACGTTTTCGTTATTTTTATGTTGGAAAACCCTAACTTGATTTGGTACTGTGATGCATGATTTGGTTTTTTCGCATTTACAACGTTTTCTTCTACTTTTTTTTTCTGAAGCGCCCACTTGGATTTCGAATGTTAATGTTTTTTCACATGGTTCTATGATCAACCTGGGTTTTCTCGATGTTTTTAATTCAAATTTCTGTTTTTCCCTTGCATTTTGAGCTTTTTCCATATGATTTTTCTGAGGAGTCGTTTTAGTTTTCTCCTGTTGTGAGCGACAGTAAGCTTGTGTGAGAATGACAAAGAGAAAAAAAACAAAAAAGGGATTCTTAGACAAAAAAAGAGATGGAAAAAAAACTCGAAATTCAAACGACAAACGGCAATTAAGCATTCCTGTCTCGCAAGCCTGTTTTTTTCCTCATCTTCTAGTAAAAGATGGGAAAATGGATATTGAGAAAACATGTAATAATCCAGAGTGATAGCACTGTCAAATGGGAGTCTACGAGAAAAACAGCTTGATTGACCGGAACATATCATGTCTAGATACCAGTTAATTCCCATCGACTTTTAATAAGGCCGCTCTACTCCGGCTAGCTTCTGAAATGGAGGAGTTCATAGGTAACCAAACCCAGACAAACCAGCGCTTGGAGCGGGACCGGAGAGCGACTCGGGTGACGCTGTCTCTCCGCTCCAAGCTAAAATTAGCCATCTACTTGGGCCACAGCAGCCGCTCTCCGGGCGACAGCAGTCCCGCTCGAAGCGATCTTCGGTCCCATTTGGCACAGCGATCGCTGTCCGGGCGATTTTCGAAATTTTCCCAAAAGCTAATTTTTCTTCAACTCCGCCTCTTCTCGAAAGGTGCGTGAGTGTCGCGGTCCACGGCAAGGAAAGCCCCGTCTCGGCCCGCTACATGGGCGTAACCTTCGCCGAGGTCTGCAGTGAGGAACCACCCTCCCTGCGGACCGCGGCGAAAACCGCCCACCCCCCAGCCGTAAGATCCCTTATCCCCCCAGCGGTCAAAAATGTGTTGGCCTCCAAAGAGCGACTCGAAGTCACCTTCCAGGGCCTGCATCAGAATGCCGAATGAGGACTCGTGTGAGATGAGGTGCCTTTTATACCGGCTGTGCATGTGATAAATACATTAGGAAGTGATCATTCACTTTGCCATGTTTTTTATGTGTGTCACTGCACTACGCACCCTTCAGTAATCCCCGTATGATAGAAAACGGACGTAGGCTGGAAAACCGTCGGACACTTTGCATTGCCAGTACTCGGGGGGGGGCGAAAGAAGACAGAAACTTTCCGGGTGATCCGAGATTTCTGCCTGACTAGTCACAGAAAGCGAAAAGACAAAGAAAAAAAACGGAAATCGAATGTGCAAGGGACCCCATGCTTGCTCGGCTCGGCCTGCACGCATTTCTTGAGTTCCTGCACACTCCTTCTATGGTCCCGCACACTTTTTACGGCGTCTGACGCATTCACATTTTGGTCCCGCACATTTTTTATGGCGTCTGACGCACTCCTTCTTGGGTCCCGCTCACTTTTTACGACGTCCGGCGCACTCCCATATGAATCCCGCACACTTCGGTCAGGGGCTCTCTACACACAGAGGGAGGAGTTGCCCTGTTTTTGCAGTTCGACACATCACGCAACTCAACGCAAGCGAAGTGGTGCCGTGTGGAATTAGAGCCGCAAAAACAGCGACAACTCTTCCCTCGGTGTGCAGAGAGCCCCTGTTCCGCATTTCTTTTACAGCGTCCTGCGTACTCCCACCTGGGTCCCGCACACTGTCTACGGCGTCCCCCGCACTTCCTTTTGGGTTCCACAAACTTTCCTCGGCGTCCTGCGTACTCCTACTGCGGTCCGGCTTACATTTTGCGGCGTTCGGCGCACTTTCTCATAAGTCCCTCATGCTTTCTACGGCGACCTGCGCACTTCCACCGGGGTCCCTCAAACTCTCCCCAGCGTCCTGCGCAATCCCGATTGGGTGCCATATACTTTGTCAGGCATCCGGCGCACTGCCACTGACGACCCGTATACTTTGTCCGGCGTTCGACGGACTGCCACTGGGGTCCAATACACTTTATACGGCGTCCGGCGCACCGCCTATAGGGTCCCGTATACTTTGTCCGGCGCCTTGCCACTGGGTTCCGCAGGTTATCACTCAGAGAACAACCAATCCTGCGTCTCTCTATCTCTAGAGTTGGCACCGCTGTCGCCCCGAGAGCGACCGGACAGCGGCCGAGGCCGTTATTCGCACCGGACAAGGACCGCGGTGCCTGTTCGCCCCTCGGCCGCTGTCCGGGCGATGACGTCATAATTGGGAGGAGCCGGTTCCGCTCCGAGCGATGGTTTGTCTGAGGACATGTTCTATTCAGGTAGGATAGAACTATCCCTGAGCCTCATTCCAGTTCGCAATCAATACACAATACAAAAGGCTGCAAATGTTCATTGAGTTCCAAACGTCAGAAACCTCAAAACTGAGGTTTCAAAAAATTTCAAAAATCCTTCAGGTGAGCTTTCGGCTCCTAGAGCCTTCTCCAGACCTTTATTTCTAGCCCAAACTGGGCTAGAAACCACAATAGTCGTAGCAGACGATAGTAGACGACTACCGTGGTCTCTAGCCCAGTTTGGGCAGAAAATCGGTCCGAAGAAGGCTCTAGGAGCTAAAACTCATCTGAAGGAAGTTTCAAATTTTTGGAAACCTCCGTTTTGAAGTTTTTGACACGTTTGGAACTCGATGTACATTTGCAGCCTCTTGTAATGTGTATTGATTGTGAACTATTCAGATACATCAAGCTGTTTCTCTGGTACTCTCCCATTCAACAGCGCTATCACTCTGGATTCTCACATGCTTTCTCAAGTTTCATATCTCCTTCTGTCACTTGAAGGGGTGGGAAATACAGGCTTGCGAGACAAGAGGCTGTCATCCTGAATAGTTTCCAGTGCTTGAAATTTTGTTAACAACACGGTAGAGGTAGTGCGGGCCTACCTGTGCTGTTATCTCGGCCATATTGGTGAGCATGTATGCTGCCTTTAGAGGCATAGTAGGCTTGGCTGACCTTAGACGAGGTTCGGACCCGGCCATATGCAGCGGACAGCAGCTTCTTCCCGTACGGCACGCGCCTCCGGGTATTTTAGAGAAGGTTAGAGGCAGTGTTCACGATTAAAGTAGTTTTTCTAATTTTCTATCTATCTTCCAAACGGTCCCATGCTGATTTCAATGATGTCCCTGGAATCGTCCAAGACCCCGTGGAACCGGAGTTATGGACCGTCAAAATTCAGTGAGGGAAGCATGGTGGACGAGTTGTCCAGGGCTTGTAAGTCCCATTTTTTGAAGCTGATGTAAGCGAGCTGACCTGAGTAAAGAGAGACGTGGAGAATGAAGGGAAGAACGGGGCTTTTGATCGGAAATCATCGCTCATCTAACCACGAATTCAGAACGTGGGCGAAGTGGCCCAATGGGTTGGCTGGCCCACGAGATTTTCACCCACTTTCCGGCCGTTTTCCGTCGCACTTCCGTTCCTAATCTTATTAGACGAACCCAAAGCTTACGTTTTAGCCCAAAAAATGTGCAACTTTTTCTTCGTGAACACTGCCTTCAAGGTGAACTGTGGGTTTATCGTTGATGTGACCTGCATCTTGTCCCTAGAGTAACGTCTCTACAGATCGCGCTCCATGATTTTTTGTTTTCTGCCGAATTTCGCATTTTTTACAGAAAACAAAAAAAATCCCTGAGAAGGGGCAGAAAACAGGGAACAGAAAACGGAAAATCCCGCACACGCTTGATTCAAAGCTGAATAGCATCGCTTTCCGTGACAAGAACGATAGTTAAGTGCGTCAGAATGAGGCTACCGTGATCTCACTCGAGTTGGCTCTGAAATCTTCTAGGTTCTGACTCCAATTTCGCTACATATTTACCACAGATGGTGCTGTTTTCCTGCTTTGTTGTCCAGGCAGATCCTCCACTGCTGACCCCTGGAGAAGGACGGTGTGCGTAAGAAGACACACCGCTCTCCACTTCTTTTATACCCTACCCTTTATCAATTGGGTGCCATCAATTTGGTTTACGAGAGCCGAATAACATCATTCCTAAGATTACGGTAGCCACGTTCTGGCGTACTTAAAGGCAGTGGTCGCGATCAAATATGTTTGTCGCCTTTTCCCTCTAAACCCTTTTCTACGTCTCGAGTAGTAGGATCTATGAGAAAAAATCGCGAAAAAACCGCTGTTTTGGGCCAAATTTAAAGCCTGAACTTTCTTGTCTTTTGATGGTGGACGAGCCCACTCCACATCATCGGCATCGATGACCTCTTATATCAAGAACATCAGCTGCCTTGAAAATGAATTTCAATCAATGAACCTTCGGATTTATGTACACATCTAATCAAAAACATTGACTGGAATGCTTTCTTTCATTGCTCAACTGCTTTTATTAGGTGAATTAGCATTTAGTTCTTCCTCTGAATGTCGATGATTTTTGACTGCTCGGCATGAGACGGCGATCTTTTTCGTCATCGCTGTGCACGTGTGCACGAACTGGCATTTTTGGGCCTTAGAATCTCTATTTCTAGCCCTTTTTTAACCTCGCTACCTTCATAGTTTTTCAGCTGTTTTTGATCTAAGCTGAATTTTGTAATTTTTTCGATAACGTTTTTCATCGTGACCACTGTCTTTAAGTGTCGTTTTTAACTTTCCGTGTGGTCATGTTCACATTCAAACCACCGTGTGCCCAGCTCTGTCACTCGTCGACTACTCAGAAAAATGAAAACAAGTTACTTGTAACATAAAAGGCCGAAAACTAGTTACCTGTAACATATCTAAGCTGATGTAAGTTACTTGCGACTTATCTCAGGTCATTTAAGTTACATGTTATATATGGTCGGGATACTGCGTGCAGTGCGCCTCCGATATGTTACATGTAACTTAAATGTCACAGTATAAGTCGCAAGTAACTTAAATTGGCCGAGAGGATATTTCCAAGGGGGATGTACGACACACTCGCGGGGTTAGGCTTACGACTGGCTTTGCTGTTGCAGGGAAGGCCCCGCACAAAATTATTTTGCGTAGTGTGTGGTCTGGGACGCGCTCTCTGTGTCGTCTGCGTCACGTTATGGCCACCTATAGTGAAAATATGAATGTAAGTTACATGTAACATATGTGTAACTTACATGCAATATAAATTTAAGTTACATGTAATATAAATGTATTTTACATGTAATATAAATGTAAGTTACTTGAGACATTCAAGTAAGTTGCAATTGTATTACAAGTAACTTGTTTTGATTTTTCTGAGTAGTTGACACACAAAGGTGTGCAGGGGTTCCTTCCAAGAACGTTCCCACGACGTTGTGGGAGGAAAAGCAGCCTCACCATGAACAAATTTGCTTTCCATGGATGCGAATTATAACCGAAAATTGCTGCCACGTGGCCGTGGCTACGTTTTTATGGACGCGCTTTGTCATGGGAATGTTCTTGGGACGCACACCAGCACATCAGCACTTGCCCTTCATCGGGTATGATCTGGCAATTCGATTGCGGCAGTGAATCCAAATAAGCTGCGGTCTTGAATTATGTAATATGTTAAGGAATTTTAGCGCTCCCCCAAGAGATTACTGACCCGGAAAAACACACTTGTGTTTTCCATCACAGTCCAGTATTTCAACCAGGTTGGACAATGCATGAGACCTCAATGTTGCTTTTCCGTAATGCTATAGTGCTTTCAAAGCGACTTCATGGTCTGAAAAGGCGATTTCTCGGACGATCATCCAGCACAGTGAATAGAAGCGGCACTACAATCCTAAAAACCCAAGATTGAATAATCTTTATATCATGAGATTCTTACAGCTAAATATGTGTTTTTGACTCTAGCATTTGAAGATTTTTGCACGAGAAAAAGTGGGAGAAAATTCTCTCTGCTAATAATTTTAGGGCGCAGAACCATTTCCTACGTCGCAATCTTGTATCACATCAATCACACCTGACTAGACGAAGGGGTGGAACGTTGAATGCTTTCGATTTTTCGAACGATATTTCTTCGGACTCTGAGGGTTGTGTGAGGTCCCGTTGCTCCTCGAGTTCGTGGGCTTATCTATGCAAAAACTTGAAAAAAATAGGACGCGGTTTCCGGCGCACGCTGTATCTGACACTCAAAGGCACAGAACACCCAAAAATTATTTTCAGTTAATATGCCTGTCTTCGAGAGAGTTGGACGCTGATCACAGGAATTTGGATCTCGCACCTGGCACGTGTTATACAGGGAGGGTCCGCTACACAATGAAGTAAAAATCACAAAACTCATGTCTAAGGGTGTACTGTGCCTTCAAATATTTACGACCACTACAGGACCGACCCCCTTCCCTCATCACCACGGGCCACACCCTTTACCAGATTTTCAAACTTGATAGCTGCTAGATGGATGGTTGAAATACCAACGAGCCTTCGTTCTTCAGTCCATTGCCGAACTGTCTCCATCTCCTAGCACGCTATGGCGCAGCGATTGCTCATGAAAAGAATAATAGGCTTGAGACAACTCGTATACCTGTTGTTTACCCCCAGAATATAATCATCTTTGACTTACTTGACTTAATCGGTCGGCTTTCGCCTGACGCGGTCATTCCGCATCTTCACCGAGGTGTGCCGTCCTAGTAGTCAGCCGTGTCCATTTTTCACGGTCTTCAGCCACAATTTGAACACATTCCATCCAGCTGTCACTATTCCATTTCCTGCGAAACGAAACATCGCGCCTGAACTGTCTTTCGAAGCCGAGTGACATTAAATCCTCTTTAACCACATCCGTCTAGAACTTTCGCCTACGCCCAGGTGGCCGTTTCCAGACAGGATTTGGAAGCATTCTTACAGCGTGTTGTACGAGACGATCCGGCGTTCTTTTTAGTATATGCCCGAGCAGTCGAAGTCGACTTTCCATTGCTGCTTGAGATGGCGTTAGGAGATGCTGGCACCTCCCTCGCGTCAGGCGTTGGTGTACTGCGTCGATTTCCTTGTAAAGGTCTTCGCTATGGCATACACGCGGCCAGAAATATCCAAGCAAACGCCTAAAAAGCTTCCTCTCCGTGCAATCCAACCTTTCCATCTGCGTCTTCGGTGCTGCCCACGTCTCCGATCCGCACATCATGATAGGGCGAATAGCGGATAGGTAGACGCGCAACTTGACTTCCTTCGCGATGGTGGTGGACCACAAACACTTGGTTAGAGAATTAAATGCAGACGTAGCTTTCGCACATCGTTGTCGAATATCCGCTGCATAACTACCATCGTTCTTCAGCAAACAACCCAAATAACAGAAATCGTCCACCAGTTCGACACGTTGTCCGTCCACACAAACTCCCGTTGAAAGCCCCTGAGAGACCCACATCTGGTTGCATTTGTCGGGACGAAGACGAAGTCTATAGGCTGCGGAATACTTCGAAACGAGGTTCACAATCCTTTGCAGTTTTGCGTTGTTTTCAGCGAATAACACAATGTCGTCGGCGTACTCCAAGTCGACAAGGTAGCGTCCTGGTGGTGTTAGGATCACATCCGCACGGAACTGTTCTGCCACTGTACGCATGATGTCATCAACGGCGAAGTTGAAAAGAAAAGTTCCTGCGACGGCTCCTTGCCTTACTCCTGTTTTCACCTCGAAAGCTGACGTAAATCCGACAGGTGTACGAGCTGCTGCTGTTGTTCATTTGTTCATGTCCTCAGTTAACCGAACATACTTTTCCGGGACTCCATCTGCTCGCAGAGCATTGAGCAATCGATCACGATGAGGAGAGTCGAACGCGGCTTCAAAGTCCAAAAAAGCAAGCTGCAATGGCTTCGAATACCGCTGTCACGATTCAATTACTCTTCTCACGACGAACACTTGGTCGATGGTCGATCTTTCAGGTCGAAAACTGGCTTGCTCACCTCTGGTCGTTTCTTCATGATGTTTGATAAGTCGCTCGAGATTGATATGTTCTAAAACCTTGTACATGACGCGAAGTAGAGAGATTCCTCTGTAGTTCTTAGGATCCGTGACGGATAGCTTCTTGTCAAGAGGTACGATGTTCGCAGGTCTCCACGGATCGGGTATCCTTTTGCTCATCCATATAGCATGGATGGTGTTGGTCATTTCACGAATCCCAGACGGAGGAAGAGCTTTCAGCATTTCAGCAGTGATGTTGTCATCTCCACCTGCCTTTCCATTCTTCATTTTCCGGACACAATCCAAAACTTCAGACTGAGTCGGCGGTTCCGCACTGACATCAAAATGTGCTCTTTGAACATGCGGGAGCTCAGGTACCGATGGCGCTGGACGATTCAGTAGTTAACTGAAGTAATCCTTCCATATTGGCCGCGTCGCATCACCAACTGCAACTCCATTGGTAGTGTTCAAGGCAGGAGAACATCTCTTCATCTTCCCGCTATACTGTCGCAGCAACGTGTAGGGTTTCCTCGGATTCTTCTCCTCCCGAACCTTCTCGAACTCCTTAGCAACTCACTCAGCATTCTTGTGAGAACTTGTGATCGTTTGTCATACCCTCAAAATCGTAAGGCGTGAAGTATTCTTATATTCCGACGTCGTCCGACACATCATAAACTAGGGCAGCGACGTCAGTGCGACGCCGGATGCTTCATCATTTGCTTCATCATCACGGATTTTTTTTCTTCACTCGGCATTTCCCTATTGCATATCGTGTGATCCTTTCGCGGTTGCGTAGTACATATTATTGTAATTTTGTTTTCTTTTTCTTTCTTTCTCACGACGTCTCATATGTCGTAATAAATCTAATCTAATCTAATCTAATGCCCGATGCGTGTCGCATGTCCTAAACGTGCGCGACGTCCGACTGCGAAAAAAAACTGTGAATGAGATGTTTGTATGTCAACTAGCTGACGAGTGCCAGAGCTGGACGCTTGGTGATGTAAGTAGGAAAATGCTCGACCGGATCTGCTATGTACTGTCGTTCTCGGAGCCAAATTTCGGTTCGCATTTGCGGACTACGGCTGCTGCATCATGCGACACGTAATAATCGTGCTGAGACCGCTTGGTCCCGGTACGATTAACTTTTCTCCCAGCCCGATTTCAATCTTGCCTGTGCCCGGCAGTTTCGCTACAACTCGGCACCATTGTGGTGACATAGACTGGAATGCCAATCTCAAGATCTTTTTTACGTCAGGATCTGTGAAGGGCCAGCTTCGAAAGCTCGAAGCATTAAACTTTACCTATATTTTTTTACTCGAATGTGTAAGATCTTCATCGTTAGCCATACGAAGATAAGAGGAAATCTGGATGAGAGGCAATGAATGGAAGGCTAGAAGTGTATCCGTCGTTCAACATAGTTCCTCCTATGAAGCCGGGATCATACTTCCAGCGACGAGCGGCGCGACGCAATATTTACCATTCATATCGACCAAAATCGATATGCCTGATTTGTGCTGTTGCTGTCGCTGGTCGCCGGAAGTATGATCCCGACCTAAAAGGGCTTGAACGATACTTCCGTTCAACAGAGACTTACGATTCTTGAAGGCAGTCTGAGTTTTTAGGCATTTTTAAAGTTAACCGGAAACAAATGTAGCTTGAAATATAGGTCAACTAATGCCACTACAGTTGTCCCGCTTCCTCCTTAGATTATATTTTGTTCCAGGCTGATTATATTTTGTTCCAGGCTGGGGATACTGGTCAACGTGCAGTGAGACGTGTGGAGAAGGAATTCGGAAAAGGGTTCGGAAGTGCTACGGTAGCGGTCAATGCGGAGGCAATGAATATGAGAAGCAACCATGCTTTACTCGAGCATGCGAACGTGTTTGAGTAAGGAGTGATTCTAGGTGCACTAGTGAAAGGAGTTATATCAAGCCATTATATTATATTCCTCACCTGCACACCATCGGTTGATTTATGTGTCATGACATGGTGCCGTGTATTTCCATTGGCGCAGTATGTTCTTGTTTGTCTACTCAGAGATCGACATAGGTAAGGCATACCGTTGTCGTTCTTGAAGTGGGGAGACGTGATAATCCTTTCCGTACTTGTCGATCAGAAACTAGCACATCTTCTGATCTCAGCGCTCATTTTCCTCCCACTTGCCAGTAGATCCATTCATTTTCTAATTCTATTGTCATTCACATAGTCATGAATTTAATTGACATATATGTATTTATTTTTCTATTTTTTCTTGCTATTCCGTATATTGTATATACTGATATATCTTTCAGTGCATATATTTCAGTAGGTAACATTTGTGAGGGAGTGTTCGTGCACCCTTTTCTGGAATATCTCATACGGTTACAAATTTGATTTGTGTTCCTGCAGCTCCGGATTGTACTTTTAACCTATTTCTTTCTTGATTTCAAGTTTGTGTCGACGAGTAATAGTCGCACTTGCGGGTTCCTTAAACTAGGGTTGTCTATTGACAACATTGACTGAATAGAATAAAGGATTCCTACTACTCCTGTTCTATGCATTTGGACGTTTTTCTACCTTGATTCCTGTTTATCATCTTTAGTGTATTGCGATACAGCCGTTATATGAATGACAACAACTGAACAGCTATACTGATGATGTCATTATCGAGCTCAGTTAGCTGCTCGGAGAGCAGCTAGGATTGACTGTATGGATGACTGAAAGAATGGCTCAGGGACGCAAGCAAGAAACGTTAAAAAAAAGACAGCTTAAAGGCAGTGTTCACGTTAAGAGTCGTTTCTCTGTTTTTCCGCCTATCTTGAAGGCGGTCCCATGCTGATTTCAATGATGTCCCTGGAATCGTAAAAGATCCCTGGAAACGGAGTTATGGCCCTTCAAAATTCAGCTAGGGAAGCATTGTGGACGAGTTGTACAAGGCTTGTAACTCCCGTTTTTTTGCAGCTGATGTGTGCGAGCTGACCTGAGTAAATATAGACGTTGAGAATGAGGGGAAAAACGGGGCTTTTGATCGGAATCCATGGCTCATCTAACCACGATTTCAGTGAAACTGTTATAGGAAATGGGCGGAGTGGCCAAATGGGTTGGCTGGCCCTCGAGATTTTCACCCACTTACTGGCCGTTTTGAGTCGCACTTTCGTTTAGAGGGACCCGAAGCTTCCGTTTCAGCCAAGAAAAACGTGCAACTTTTTCTTCGTGAACACTGCCTTTAAAGACAATGTTCACGATAGGAATCGTTTTTCTGTTTTTTCGCTCACCTTGAAAACGGTCCCATGCTGATTCCAATAATGTCTCTGCAGTCGTACAAGGCCTTCTGGCAGCGGAGTTATGGTCCCTCAAAAATTGAGCTAGAGAAACATGGTGGACGAGTTGTCCGAGGCTTGTAACATCCGTCTTTTCCAGCCGATCTATGTGAGCTGACCTGAGTGAAGAAAGAAGTTGAGAGTAAAGGGAAGAACGGGGCTATTCATCGGAAACCAACGCTCATCTTACGATCTCGAGTTTTTATTTGTTCACGTCGGAGGGCGGGCTTTGCGCTTTTGGGGTTCGCCTTGCTCTCGAAGCGGCAACTTCGGGCTCTTTTGGGGCTTTTCCTGGCTCGTTTTCCTGCGTTCTTTAGACGTCAACTTTACCGTGTACCTCTTCTGTACCCATTCCTAGTGGAAACTGATACACAATTTTCATCGTGAACACTGCCTTCAAAGGCATCGACGCGCTGGAAATCACTCGCCGTTTGTTGGGTTTGAGTCATTGGTTGAGCCCGCCTGAGAACGTAGGGTAGGGTTCGTTGGATCGCCAGCGCAATATTGTGAAGATATTGGTGTTCGAATGCCTCGAATCTCGTTAGAAGAGACCGGCCCTCCGACAGTCATCTGGGGCCGGATGCATCAACGCGCCGGGTTGAGACAGGAGCAGGGCAGTCTGCATATTTGACAATCGCAGTGCGAAGGCAGTAGATCATCTAATCAGTCGTGCCCCAGCAGTATCTTTCGTAGCTGTAGCTGCCCCAGCCTCCTAGCTGGGGCAGCAGGGGCACTATTGATTTTGTGATTTAGGGACACTTTCGAAGGCGCATACTGCCCTGCCCCTGCCCCATCTCGGCCTGTTGATGCATCCGGCCTCTGGTATCTCGAAAGGAAACTACTGCTAGCCTAACTAGCTATTCCGATTGAAATGTACTTTCTGTAATCATTTTTTGACGTAGAATTCGAATATGCTCTTTGCAGCTGCCTAGAATCACTCTGAAAAAGTTAGAGGCACTTTTTCTCTGATTCTCGTACGTATTGTACCCTCCAAAAAGCGCACTAGTTTTATGAAAATTCGGAAACGGGCCAGATAATTATGTTCAGCTCCGAAGCGACCCCCGTAGACAAAGCTTTTGCAAAATCTTACTTTCCGGACATTGTGCAGACTGATAGCGTTTTGGACTTTTCGGGTCAGCGTTCAATTTTTTACGCAAATCCGGAAACGGACCTCGGAATTATATCATTTACGGGGTGCAGAAAGCGTCAAAGGAAAGGTTCCGGATTTGAGTTAAAATTCGCCCTCTCGGGGGTTACTTTGCTGATCACGAATCTGATGTTTATTTTTCGTTTTTCCAAAGTTATCGCCTTAAATTGTTCAAAGCTTTCCACCGGCAGAAAAATTTGACGCCAAAATCGACTTTTCACGATATCCGGAATGTGACGACAGATGTGGCTCGAATCGTTCCTCTGAGGGTTATTAGGAGTGCTCAACACGAACCTGATGTCACTTTATCGATTTCCGACAGCTTACGTTAGAATTCAGTAGGTATACGGTAGTTTGGTCAAAGTCTCAGATTTGACTCAAAGTTTCTATGTGGGGTTATTTGGGGTACTGAATACGAACTCGATGTCCATTTGTCGATTTTCGAACTATTAGGGTGGGTTTCGCCTCCTAAATGGCATTTTACGTTTCGTGACCTACAGTAAACCTTGAAATTTCAACAAGCGAACCCCAGTCACGTGTTGAGCAACCTAGATTACCCCTACTCAGATATTCGTGGGGAGCTCCCGAAAACGACAGCAGAAGTTCCCTCGAAACAACTGGGGAACTTCCTCCGAATTGCGGGAGGCGAAGGGGACCTCCCGACAGCAGAGTCATAGGGGAAGTTCCCACAGCAGGAGTTCTTTTTTTTTCCCGACTGCAGGTCTTCCCGCGACCTTCCGACTGCAGGTCCTCCCATTGTTCAGTGATTGATCAAAAATCAGCTTGCTAACCGTATACGCTGCCGCTTTGTTTTCGCGTTCATCATTTCCGGGGAGGAAGCTAAGGGAGCAATCGTGAGGAGAACTTCCCTTGTTCTCCCCCCGTAATCGACTGTTTCCAACGTCAATCGTTGTGCATGATTCGAGGGTAGAGGGGCGAGAGGTCCTCATCCGGTGAGACGTCCCGCTCCTCTCCCCTCGACCGAGTGATAACGACCAAATCAGGTCTATTGTCCTCGGGAACTTCCCCACAAACATCTGAGTACATGCATACATGTTTCTAGCGAAACCCGGAAAAGTTTTTCAAAAACACCCTAGAAATTTTCATGGGGACCATTTACCTTGCCGCGAAGTTATAAAAACGCTTAGAACTTCTTTCAGAGTGAAACTAGGCAGCTGCGATGGGAATATTCGGACTTTCGTCGGAAATGGTTATAGAAAAGTACATTTCATTTCGAATGGTTAGTATGATACACGGATGCGGACTTCTAGGTGTCGTGTCAGGCGAACGTACATTGGAATGAGGTGGATGAGAGACGCAGACCGGTCGCTCCCTTAGCCAACTCGATTACCCCATGCGCGGACCAAAATACCGTCCAACGACAAGCACGAGAGTACGTGTTGAATGATAAGTGCAAACCCGCGCGTTGTATATGAGACGCATGGGGGTTAGGTGAAAGGCCAATTCAAGGTATTAAAGTACAAGCAGAGGTCTTTACATTGATGGGGAGGTGAATAGGTAGACCTCCTCTTGCACCGATGGCCCAAAGGTGGAGGCTCGAGGGTTTCATTCCCTAGGCAGCTTTGTAGGCGACAGGCCTCTCGGCTGGTATGTACGTAAATTACTAGTTTCGCGGTTCATCATGAAGCATCTCGGAAAACCGGCAGCTTTCAATAGCAGGAAGGTGCGCTTGTGGCCGAAATTCGGTCCACGTCCAAGGAGGCTCTGTGGACACGTCCTCCAGGCCAGATGTGACTGAGAGAGCGGCCGAGCTCCGCGTCTAAGTCAATTCGACTGTTTGAGATCAAATAAGTGAAGAAGTTAATTGATCAGTAATTGGTATGGTATCTGTAATTGGTAGTCTGTTGGTACCTGCTCGTTGGTGCCCCTGCTTCTACTGAACCCAGCAGACGTTCGAGTGTACACAGGGAACGTTCGAGCGATATAGCGTGCACAACTATATCGCGAAAGTATCCCATACATTGCATAAAGGTGTCGCCGTCCGGCACACTAAGGCCTCTGGTCTATAACACCTTAGGATCCGTACCTAAGGTGTTCATGGAGTCTTTGGCCACAAGCCACAGTTTCGCCACCCTGACCTGTCGATCGCTGTCGAGTGATATCCAAAAAACTGCGCTATCCAGACTTCTGAGCTATTTCCATGCACCGTTTGCTGCTTTACAGGAAACCCGCCTCGAGGATAGACCCGTCATCAGCGTCGGAGAGTACACCATCTAATGCGGTAACGCTGACGATAGGAGAGTGGGAGGCTGTGCAATAGCTGTAAGGAAGGATTTCAATGGTATGGTCAAGGAGTTTGGCTCAACGTCGTGCCGGAATGCATTCGTACGACTGCGGGGTCACAGAGGATTCAATCTGTGGATAGTGAGTGCTCATGCGCCCACTGAAACCGCCGAAGACAATTCGAAGGATGCGTTTTATGAGGAACTCAATACGTTTCTGGCCAGGATACCTTGTCAACATGCTGTTGTCGTGGGGATTGACGCAAATGCGAAGATGGGGCTTGATCAGGAATCCGAAGTACTCGGTAAATGGTTCTACTCAGTGGAGCAAACATCGGACAATGGCTACCGCCTTGTCGACTTTTGTGAACGCAGTGGTCTGATTATTGCATCGACATTCAAGAGGAATCATCGCCGCCATCAGCTTACGTGGCCGGGACCAACCCAGCTATCTCCAGAAGAGCAGCGGAAGCGGAAGATAACGACTTCGAAACTACAGCTTGACTATGTGCTGACGAGGAATATTCCAGTATCGGGCATTCGAAGATCTAGAGCTGTGTGGGATGTCGCATTCGAGTCGGATCACCGTCCTGTTCTGTTGAACTTCACTGCGAGGAGTCATAAGAGGAAGCGAGGGGCTTAGCCTCTCCAGAGGATTGACATGACAAGTCTCAGAGATGAGGAGTGCAGAAGGAATTTTTGACAACGCGTTTCTATTCACATCGGAGTACGGACTAAGAAGACACTTTGCGACGCGGATTCTTTTGTCAAGTGCATCCAGGACGCTTCGAAAGAGGCACTCCCGGTTGTATAGCCTAAGAAGAAGTTCGCCTACGTCTCAGAAGAAACAACATCTACCTGACTTACTTACTTGACTTAATCGGTTGGCTTTCGCCTGACGCGGTCATTCCGCATCTTCACCGAGGTGTGCCGTCCTAGTAGCCAGCCGTGTCCATTTTTCACGGTCTTCAGCCACAATTTGAACACATTCCATCCAGCTGTCACTATTCCATTTCCTGCGAAACGAAACATCGCGCCTGAACTGTCTTTCGATGCCGAGTGACTTTAAATCCTCTTTAACCACATCCGTCCAGAACTTTCGCCTACGCCCAGGTGGCCGTTTCCAGACAGGATTTGGAAGCATTTTTAAAGCGTGTTGTACGAGACGATCCGGCGTTCTTCTTAGTATATGCCCGAGCAGTCGAAGTCGACTTTCCATTGCTGCTTGAGATGGCGTTAGGAGATGCTGGCACCTCCCTCGTGTCAAGCGTTGATGTACTGCGTCGATTTCCTTGTAAAGGTCTTCGTTTTGGCATACACGCGGCCAGAAATATCCAAGCAAACGCCTAAAAGCTTCCTCTCCGTGCAATCCAACCTTTCCATCTGCGTTTTCGGTGCTGCCCACGTCTCCGATCCGTACATCATGATAGGGCGAATAGCGGATAGGTAGACGCGCAACTTGACTTCCTTCGCGATGGTGGTAGACCACAAACACTTGGTTAGAGAATTGAATGCAGACGTACTTTCGCACATCGTTGTCGAATATCCGCTGCATAACTACCATCGTTCTTCAGCAAACAGCCCAAATAACAGAAATCGTCCACCAGTTCGATACGTTGTCCGTCCACACAAACTCCAGTTGAAGGCCTCTGAGAGACCCACATCTGCTTGCATTTGTCGGGACGAAGACGAAGTCCATAGGCTGCGGCATACTTCGAAACGAGGTTCACAATCCTTTGCAGTTTTGCGTTGTTTTCAGCGAATACCACTATGTCGTCGGCGTACTCCAGGTCGACAAGGGAGCGTCCTGATGGTGTTAGGATCACATCCGCAGGAAACTGTTCTGCAACTCTACGCATGATGTCATCAACGGCGAAGTTGAAGAAAAGGTCCTGCAACGGCTCCTTGCCTTACTCCTGTTTTCACCTCGAAAGCTGACGTAAATCCGACAGGTGTACGAACTGCTGCTGTTGTTCCTTTGTTCATGTCCTCGATTAACCGAACATACTTTTCCGGGACTCCATCTGCTCGCAGAGCATTGAGCAATCGATCACGATGAGGAGAGTCGAACGCGGCTTCAAAGTCCAAAAAAGCAAGCTGTAATGACTTCGAAAACCGCTGCCACGATTCAATTACTCTTCTCACGACGAACACTTGGTCGATGGTCGATCTTCCAGGTCGAAAACCGGCTTGCTCATCTCTGGTCGTTCTTTCACGATATTTGATAAGTCGCTCGAGAATGATACGTTCTAAAACCTTGTACATGACACGAAGTAGAGAGATTCCTCTGTAGTTCTTAGGATCCGTGACGGATAGCTTCTTGTGAAGAGGTACGATGATCGCATGTCTCCACGAATCGGGTATCCTTTCGCTCATCCATATGGCACGGATGGTGTTGGTCATTTCGCGAATCCCAGACGGAGGAAGAGCTTTCAGCATTTCAGCAGTGATGTTGTCATCTCCACCTGCCTTTCCATTCTTCATTTTCCGGACACAATCCAAAACTTCAGACTCAGTCGGCGGTTCCTCACTGACATCGTAATGTACTCTCTGAACATGTGGGAGCTCAGGTACTGATGGCGCTGGACGATTCAGTAGTGAACTGAAGTAATCCTTCCATATTGGCAGCGTCGTATCACCAACTGCAACTCCATTGGTAGTGTTCAAGACAGGAGAACATCTCTTCATCTTCCCGCTATACTGTCGCAGCAACGTGTAGGCTTTCTTCGGATTCTTCTCCTCCCAAGCCTTCTCGAACTCCTTAGCTCTACACGTCCACTCTCGTTCGCGGTCACTTTGAAGCTGCCGACGCAACTTCCTCCTCAGACGCTTCTCCTCCACGAAGTTTCCTGCAGTTCGGAGAGCACATACTCTGTTGTAGGTAGATGTTGTTTCTTCTGAGACGTAGGCGAACTTCTTCTTAGGCTGTACAACCGGGAGTGCCTCTTTCCGAAGCGTCCTGGATGCACTTGACAAAAGAATCCGCGTCGCAAAGTTTCTTCTTAGTCCGTACTCCGATGTGAACAGAAACGCGTTGTCGGAAATTCCTTCTGCACTCTTCATCTCTGAGACTTGTCATGTCAATCCTCTGGAGAGGCTGAGCCCTCGCTTCCTCTTATGAATCCTCGCAGTGAAGTTCAACAGAACAGGACGGTGATCCGAATCGAATGCGACATCCCACACAGCTCTAGATCTTCGAATGTCCGATACTGGAATATTCCTCGTCAGGACATAGTCAAGCTGTGGTTTCAAAGTTGTCATCTTCCGCTTCCGCTGCTCTTCTGGAGATAGCCGGGTTGGTCCCTGCCACGTAAGCTGATGGCGGCGATGATTCCTCTTGAATGTCGATGCAATAATCAGACCACTGCGTTCACAAAAGTCGACAAGGCGGTAGCCATTGTCCGATGTTTGCTCCACTGGGTAGAACCATTTACCGAGTACTTCGGATTCCTGATCAAGTCCCATCTTCGCATTTGCGTCAATCCCCACGACAACAGCATGTTGACAAGGTATCCCGGCCAGCAACGTATTGAGTTCCTCATAAAACGCATCCTTCGAATTGTCTTCGGCGGTTTCAGTGGGCGCATGAGCACTCACTATCCACAGATTGAATCCTCTGTGATCCCGCAGTCGTACGAATGCATTCCGGCACGACGTTGAGCCAAACTCCTTGACCATACCATTGAAATCCTTCCTTACAGCTATTGCACAGCCTCCCACTCTCCTATCGTCAGCGTTACCGCAGTAGATGGTGTACTCTCCGACGCTGATGACGGGTCTATCCTTGAGGCGGGTTTCCTGCAAAGCAGCAAACGGTGCATGGAAATAGCTCAGAAGTCTGGATAGCGCAGTTTTTGGATATCACTCGACAGCGATCGACAGTTCAGGGTGGCGAAATTGTGGCTTGTGGCCAAAGACTCCATGACTCCCTAGGTACGGATCCTAAGGTGTTATGGACCAGAGGCCTTAGTGTGCCGGACGGCGACACCTTTATGCAATGTGCGGGATACTTTCGCGATATAGTTGTGCACGCTATATCGCTCGAACGTTCCCTGTGTACACTCAAACGTCTGCTGGGTTCAGTAGAAGCAGGGGCACCAACGAGCAGGTACCAACAGACTTGTATACACACCCCCAACATCTACCTACAACAGAGTATGTGCTCTCCGAACTGCAGGAAACTTCGTGGAGGAGAAGCATCTGAGGAGGAAGTTGCGTCGGCAGCTTCAAAATGACCGCGAACGAGAGTGGACGTGTAGAGCTAAGGAGTTCGAGAAGGCTTGGGAGGAGAAGAATCCGAGGAAAGCCTACACGTTGCTGCGACAGTATAGCGGGAAGATGAAGAGATGTTCTCCTGTCTTGAACACTACACATGGAGTTGCAGTTGGTGATGCGACGCTGCCAATATGGAAGGATTACTTCAGTTAACTACTGAATCGTCCAGCGCCATCAGTACCTGAGCTCCCGCATGTTCAGAGAGCACATTACGATGTCAGTGAGGAACCGCCGACTGAGGCTGAAGTTTTGGATTGTGTCCGGAAAAGGAAGAATGGAAAGGCAGGTGGAAATGACAACATCACTGCTGAAATGCTGAAAGCTCTTCCTCCGTCTGGGATTCGTGAAATGACCAACACCATCCGTGCTATATGGATGAGCGAAAGGATACCCGATTTGTGGAGACATGCGATCATCGTGCCTCTTCACAAGAAGCTATCCGTCACGGATCCTAAGAACTACAGAGAAATCTCTCTACTTCATGTCATGTACAAGGTTTTAAAACGTATCATTCTCGAGCGACTTATCAAATATCGTGAAAGAACGACCAGAGATGAGCAAGCCGGTTTTCGACCTGGAAGATTGACCATCGACCAAGTGTTCGTCGTGAGAAGAGTAATTGAATTGCGGCAGCGGTATTCGAAGCCATTACAGCTTGCTTTTTCGGACTTAGAAGCCGCGTTCGACTCTCTTCATCGTGATCGATTGCTCAATGCTCTGCGAGCAGATGGAGTCTGTTAATCGAGGACATGAACAAACGAACATGTGCAGCAGTTCGTGCACCTGTCGGATTTACGTCAGCTTTCGAGGTGAAAACAGGAGTAAGGCAAGGAGCCGTTGCAGGACCTTTTCTTTTCAACTTCGCCGTTGATGACATCATGCGTAGAGTTGCAGAACAGTTTCCTGCGGATGTGATCCTAACACCATCAGGACGCTCCCTTGTCGACCTGGAGTACGCCGACGACATTGCGTTAATCGCTGAAAACAACGCAAAACTGCAAAGGATTGTGAACCTTGTTTCAAAGTATGCCGCAGCCTATGGACTTCGTCTTCGTCCCGACAAATGCAAGCAGATGTGGGTCTCTCAGAGGCCTTCAACGGGAGTTTGTGTGGACGGACAACGTATCGAACTAGTGGACGATTTCTGATATTTGGGCTGTTTGCTGAAGGACGATGGTAGTTATGCAGCGGATATTCGACAACGATGTGCGAAAGCTACGTCTGCATTTACTTCTCTAACCAAGTGTTTGTGTTCTACCACCATCGCGAAGGAAGTCAAGTTGCGCGTCTACCTATCCGCTGTTCGCCCTATCATGATGTACGGATCGGAGACGTGGGCAGCACCGAAGACGCAGATGGAAAGGTTGGATTGCACGGAGAGGAAGCTTTTTAGGCGTTTGCTTGGATATTTCTGGCCGCGTGTATGCCATAACGAAGACCTTTACAAGGAAATCGACGCTGTACATCAACGCTTGACGCGAGGGAGGTGCCAGCATCTCCTAACGCCATCTCAAGCAGCAATGGAAGGACGACTTCGACTGCTCGGGCATATACTAAAAAGAACGCCGGATCGTCTCGTACAACACGCTGTAAGAATGCTTCCAAATCCTGTCTGGAAACGGCCACCTGGGCGTAGGCGAAAGTTCTGGACGGATGTGGTTAAAGAGGATTTAAAGTCACTCGGCATCGAAAGACAGTTCAGGCGCGATGTTTCGTTTCGCAGGAAATGGAATAGTGACAGCTGGATGGAATGTGTTCAAATTGTGGCTGAAGACCGTTAAAATGGACACGGCCGACTACTAGGACGGCACACCTCGGTGAAGATGCGGAATGACCGCGTCAGGCGAAAGCCAACCGATTAAGTCAAGTAAGTCAGGTATGGTATATATGAGCGGAAATTGATGGAATGCATATTGTATGATTGATAGATAACATGGCAATTAGTGGCGATCGACTTTTCCTTTCCTAAAAAAAGCGTGAAGAAATTCCAGTTTGAAAAAGCAGTTTTCAGTGATTTTTTTGCTGTTTTTTAGCGCTACTGTTATTTAGGGCTCCCATCGTATAGGGAAAACCAGAAAACGAAATTCATCGTGGACGATGCCTCAAGAGTCAGCGTACGCGCAACAATCTGTGACTGATTGTCTGAACGTTTTGCGCAGCTACATACATAGGCCCACAATGTAGTGTAAGGAGCAAAAAGGCTTGAAGCTCTCAAATTTCGGAGTACAACTTCTAAAACCCCCGGAACATTCCACCTCCCGCCCTTAACACGTAGGTAGTTCCGTTTGTGATGTATAGTAATAATTTGAAGCTCTGATAGATTTGTGGTGACAGATGAATATCAACCACTTTATCCGCGACGTTTCGGGTCATAGATCCATCATCTGGCGGCTAAATTGCGATTATTTGGCCGTAGAACATACATTAAACATCATCGCAGATCTGACCTACCGCTGCGCGGTGGAGGGGTGGATGGGAGGGTGGTCTTCTTGAAACGACCTGCTCAACCACAGCACAAACGACAAATGGTGGGGACCGTCAAATGTCGCTAATCAGTGAGGTCAGATCGGAGTGTTAGCATCTTCATCGCATCCCTCATTTCTTCCCGGTTGTTCATCGGCGGAAAATGCAACCGTATCTCCAAAGCTTCCCTTATCTTTCTTTCGGCCGTATCAGTAATGTTTTTATACAGTATACTCGCTCTCATTTCTGGCGTCGCCTCATATGCATGCCGTGATGTTCGATGCTTGGAGAATGCACTATTGAGATACGACGACGGCAATCTTAGAGCACGCATATGCTCATCCAGCCTCTTGTGGAGAGGCCTACCGGTTTCGCCGATGTAAAAGTCTCCACATCCCAGGCAGGTGACCTTGTAGACTACATTACGTGCTTGGCATATTTGTAGATCTGCAGTACAATATCTGCAGCCGTTACGCCCACAGCGGTCTTCATAAAGTCTGGATCAAGTTAGAAGGTCTCTTAGGGTGGCGGGTGGACGAAACACAAGTCGGAGAGGAGGAGCTGATCGTTGTACTGCTCTGTTCACGTCCTTGGCAAAACTTTCATTCACAAAAGGAAGGACAAGAGCAGTTCCAGATGTTGATTGATACGGACGCCAGGTAACGAAGTCGTTCTCGATGTAGCCGTTTGATGTAATATTTCGGCCAACTGGCTTTCTATGTCTCCCTGATAATCTGACGTTAGCTTTCTTCCTGTGCTGAGTGAACTCTTAACAACACTCCTCTTCATATAGGCTGGGTTGCAGCTGCGCGAGTGAAGGAGAATATTCTTTGATGCGGGTTTCTTATACCACTTCGTGTGAACCACACCTTCTGCTATTCGGACTTTTGTGTTTAAGAATGGCAGGTAGTTGTCGTCTCCCACAGCCTCGACTGTCAGATTTATAGATTCGTATCGGGGAGTTCAAACGATTGAAAACTTCCAGAAGCCCGCTTGATGACTGCGTGATAACCATAATGTCGTCGATATAGCGGCCATAAAAGAGAACATCTGAAGTCAAACAATTCCTTTCAAAGCTGTCCATGAATAGTATTGCCAGCGATGGTGCCAGCCTGTTTCCCATCGCTAGGCCGCGCCTCTGTCGGTAGATAACGTTACAAAAGCGGAAGAAGTTGAATTCCACCACTTCATTCAGCAGCGTCTTGATGTCATCGTACTGAAGATTGCACATTGTTTGATAGGCCCTCTCCTGCAGTGACCATTGGAAGTTTGTGGGTTTTGACAAGTTGGTAGAATGTTGGGACTGTGGCATGGGTGGGAAGAAGTCGTTTCACATTTCTGTCGTCCACTTTCTTATCCAGAGTCTTCCTAATCACGCCTTCCAATTTCTTGCAGTTTCTGTTGTATTCGTCCATGGATAAAATACTGTACGTATTGGAATCAGAGAGTGTTGCTAAACATAAGTCGACATCTCTTTCTTTGGTCATTACCACAAATCCTCCGCATTTGTCACCCACGGAGTAGCGCACTTCAGGACGGAGACGTAGCGCTTTCTGTAGTCCGGCTCTCTCCGAAACGGTCATGTTGTCACCAACTCTTGTTCTACGATGATTCTCTATTATACCAAGAATGTCATGTTCCAGAGCAGCAAGTCTTGATAACGAGGCAGGAACGTTGCGCGGCGCACACACGAATTTCCGCGGAAATGGCATTACTCTAGATAGATGCTCGGTGAGAGTAGGGACGGACGGCCCTATCTGCTCTTTCCATCTTTGTGCGTAAGCGTACTTATGTATAGCAGTCACCACATCGGTTTTCGTACCATCGTTGAGAAGTGGGCGTGGTGCAAAACTGGGTCCAATATTCAGAATCGATTCTACAGCGTAAAAACATAAAATTTCGAAAAAATTTGTTGAAAATAAATCTTGCGGGGAAATCTGTTGTGGACTAGGGTATGCAGAAGGAAACAAGTCGGGAAGTTTGCAGAAGGGTTCCCGCAACTTTACATCGGTTTAGTTATCCTAAGGAAATAGGGTGCATTTATAATTGTGAAACGCACTGTAGGGGTGATCCGGTTATCCGTTGGTCGTTGTCAATCATATCGCCATCAATTATGGTGCATCGCCTGGGGGGAGCTTCATGTACAACGAAATCTCGTCGAAGTGCGTTCCGTCTTAATCTCTCCAACTTTTGTTGCAGTCGTTCCTTCCTCGACCTTCCCAAAACATCGCAAATCCTACCGTTGCACTGAAGCAACCGTATCCAGCATTCGCCTGACAATCTTGAGTTGTAACACATTCCTCAGTGCAACAATATTGCGTATACATCGTGTTCGAACGCTCTTCTGTTCAGATATTGCAGAAGAAAGGACTGCCGTTCTCAAGGTGTTAACAGCATGGCGAACATTGTTGTGACGGTAATTCTCGAAACGGTTCAGCATGTTGGCGATGAAGGAAGGGGTAAGAGAGGTATTCTCGCAGCGCTGAAGAAAACAAATTGACTCATCTACACATAATGCATGCTGATGGAATGCCACATAATCAAGCATAATCTTAAAAGTACTAGATAGATGCTCGGTGAGAGTAGGGACGGGCGGCTAGATAGATGCTCGGTGAGAGTAGGGACTTTCTTCAGCGCTGCGAGAATACCTCTCTTACCCCTTCCTTCATCGCCAGCGTGCTGAACCGTTTCGAGAGTTACCGTAACAACAATGTTCGCCATGCTGTTAACACCTTGAGAACGGCAGTCCTTTCTTCTGCAATATCTGAACAGAAGAGCGTTCGAACACGATGTATACGCAATATTGTTGCACTGAGGAATGTGTTACAATCAAGATTGTCAGGCGAATGCTGGATACGGTTGCTTCAGTGCAACGGTAGGATTTGCGATGTTTTGCGAAGGTCGACGAAGGAACGACTGCAACAAAAGTTGGAGAGATTAAGACGGAACGCACTTCGACGAGATTTCGTTGTACATGAAGCTCCCCCCAGGCGATGCACCATAATTGATGGCGATATGATTGACAACGACGTAGAATCGATTCTGAATCTTGGACCCAGTTTTGCACCACGCCCACTTATCAACGATGGTACGAAAACCGATGTGGTGACTGCTATACATAAGTACGCTTACGCACGAAGATGGAAAGAGCTGATAGGGCCGTCCGTCCTTACTCTCACCGAGCATCTATCTAGAGTAATGCCATTTCCGCGGAAATTCGTGTGTGCGCCGCGCAACGTTCCTGCCTGGTTATCAAGACTTGCTGCTCTGGAACATGACATTCTTGGTATAATAGAGAATCATCGAAGAACAAGAGTTGCTGACAACATGACCGTTTCGGAGAGAGCCGGACTACAGAAAGCGCTACGTCTCCGTCCTGAAGTGCGCTACTCCGTGGGTGACAAATGCGGAGGATTTGTGGTAATGACCAAAGAAAGAGATGTCGACTTATGTTTAGCAACACTCTCTGATTCCAATACGTACAGTATTTTATCCATGGACGAATACAACAGAAACTGCAAGAAATTGGAAGGCGTGATTAGGAAGACTCTGGATAAGAAAGTGGACGACAGAAATGTGAAACCACTTCTTCCCACCCATGCCACAGTCCCAACATTCTACCAACTTGTCAAAACCCACAAACTTCCAATGGTCACTGCAGGAGAGGGCCTATCAAACAATGTGATCAAAACACGGCCTATCGTTTCATCTTGCGGAGGACCAACCGACGGAGTGAGCTGGTTCCTTAATCATCTTCTGTCTCCCTTGCTGAAGTTTGTTCCATCGCATCTGGTGAACACGGATGAGTTCCTCCGAGGATTGCGAAGCTGAGAACTGTCAGGAGATGATTTGCAGTATAAGAGCTTTGATGTCGCAGCGCTCTACACTAATGTAGATACAGGCGCAGACGTCACTGCATGTCTCAATTCGTTGTGCCTACATCAGGAAGAGATCCCGCTGTGCAATCTTCAGTACGATGACATCAAGACGCTGCTGAATGAAGTGGTGGAATTCAACTTCTTCCGCTTTTGTAACGTTATCTACCGACAGAGGCGCGGCCTAGCGATGGGAAACAGGCTGGCACCATTGCTGGCAATACTATTCATGGACAGCTTTGAAAGGAGTTGTTTGACTTCAGATGTTCTCTTTTATGGCCGCTATATCGACGACAATATGGATATCACGCAGTCATCAAGCGGGCTCCTGGAAGTTTTCAATCGTTTGAACTCCCCGATACGAATCTATAAATCTGACAGTCGAAGCTGCGGGAGATGACAACTACCTGCCATTCCTAAACACAAAAGTCCGAATAGCAGAAGGTGTGGTTCACACGAAGTGGTATAAGAAACCCGCATCAAAGAATATTCTCCTCCACTCGCGCAGCTGCCACCCAGCCTATATGAAGAAGAGTGTTGTTAAGAGTTAACTCAGCACAGGAAGAAAGCTAACGTCAGATGATCAGGGAGACATAGAAAGCCAGTTGGCCGAAATATTACATCAAAACGGCTACATCGAGAACGACTTCGTTACCTGGCGTCCGTATCAATCAACATCTGGAACTGCTCTTGTCCTTCCTTTTGTGAATGAAAGTTTTGCCAAGGACGTGAACAGAGCAGTACAACGATCAGCTCTTCCTCTCCGACTTGTGTTTCGTCCACCCGCCACCCTAAGAGACCTTCTAACTTCATCCAGACTTTATGAAGACCGCTGTGGGCGTAACGGCTGCAGATATTGTACTGCTGATCTACAAATATGCCAAGCACGTAATGTAGTCTACAAGGTCACCTGCCTGGGATGTGGAGACTTTTACATCGGCGAAACCGGTAGGCCTCTCCACAAGAGAATGGATGAGCATATGCGTGCTCTGAGATCGCAGTCGTCGTATCTCAACAGTGCATTCTCCAAGCATCGAACATCACGGCATGCATATGAGGCCACACCAGAAATGAGAGCGAGTATACTGTATAAAACATTATTGATACCGCCGAAAAAAAGATAAGGGAAGCTTTGAAGATACGGTTGCATTCCCCGCCGATGAACAACCGGGAAGAAATGAAGGATGCGATGAAGATGCTAACACTCCGATCGGACCTCACTGATTAGCGACATTTGACTGTCACCACCATTTGTCGCTTGTGCTGTGGTTGAGCAGGTCGTTTCAAGAAGACCACCCTCCCATCCACCCCTCCACCGCGCAGCGGTAGGTCAGATCTGCGATGATGTTTAATGTATGTTCTACGGCCAAATAATCGCAATTTAGCCGCCAGATGATTGTCTATGACCCGAAACGTCGCGGATAAAGTGGTTGATATTCATCTGTCACCACAAATCTATCAGAGCTTCAAATTATTACTATACATCACATTGATATGAAGCTCAGGAACAATTCTATACTTATAGTTCCGTTTGTTTTGTGTAATTCAAATGCGAGGCATTCAAAATGTTATACAGTGAGGGGCAAAATTATAGGCCTACCCTAATTTCCTCTTAAAGTGGTTAGGTCCTCGGGTTTCGCGATACTGAAGGATGACCATTGATGTCAGGAACGAAAAAAAAACTGTAGGAACGATGGTTTCAGAGAATTTTGACCATTCGTGAGAAAGCATCGATTGTTTTAAAGAAGAACGTCATTCTCCAGCGGTGCAAAATTATAAGTCCACTTGTTTGAACATTCATCAAGCCGAATTCTAACGGGTAACAGGGAAATCCCTTATCAATAAAATGAGTGAAAAACCCGAATACTCGCGGGAAAAAACGCTCAAAAACAAAGTATAACGACTAATTACCGGTGTCGGCCGACCCCCTATTTAACGAGATTTTCATTAATACTTGCTTCTCCCCCTTGTGTCTTGCTGTTAAAGTAGTCAATAGTCTCCAGAAATGCTCAGAAATTACTTCACAAGCAAATTAAAGGTTGACAAGGCAGGCTCTTACACAAATCTCGATAATTGGGAGCGGGAGGTCCCCAAGCAATACCTTGTTCCGAAGCTTTTTTTTCATTTTTTTACTTATTTTCACTTTTGCAATGAGCAGAGCTACCCTTCCATGGGGATAGCTCAACAACCGATTCTATCGAAAACCCTGCCTTCAATTCAGCATGCTGAAAAACCGTAGAAAACATTCTAAAGGCAGCAGACACGCTCGAAAAATTTGGTCAGATAACTAGCTTTCTGAAGTCGCATGGCTCCTAGTAGACTGCTCACGCCTTTGGAAGCGTCAAAAACGAGTCAAAACTACTACATTTCAGCAATGCAAATCGAAAAATTTGTGCAACCCCGCCCCAAAATACAATTCGTCCAGATTGATAGTATTAATACCGTCCCTTTGGCTGGTTTTTGATGCTTCCAACGAGGTGAACGTTCCAGTACAGGCTCTGAGAGTATATCGGCTTCTCTACCTCAACCGTTTTGTTACTAATATTCGCTGTTTCAACCGCGCGCCGTAAAACTCGTGCACTTTCTTCACCCGATAACAAAATAACCGTTATTCCTCTATTTGCACTCAGTTTTCGTTCGTTTTTTCGTCAGTTCCCTATACAATCAGCTTCAAAGCTTTGATTTAAATCATACAATCGATACCAACACCTTAGGATCCGTGCCTAGGGAGTTCATGGAGTCTTTGGCCACAAGCCGCAATTTCGCCACCCTGAATTGCCGGTCATATTCGAGTGATATCCAACAATTTGTGCTGTCCAATCGTCTGAGCTACTTCCATGCACCGCTTGCTGCTTTGCAGGAAACTCGCCTAAACGATAGAGCTGTCATCAACGTCGGAGAGTACGCCATCTATGTACTGCGGTGACGCTGATGACAGGAGAGTGGGAGGCTGTGCGATAGCTGTAAGGAAGGACTACAATGGTATGATCGAGGAATTCGGCTCAACGTCGTGTAAAAATGCATTTGTGCGACTGCGGGATTACAGAGGATTCAATCTGCGGATAGTGAGTGCTCATGCGCCCACTGAAACCGCCGAAGACATTTCGAAGGATGCGTTTTATGAGGAACTCAATACGTTGCTTTTCAGGGTACCTTGTCAACATGCTGTTGTCGTGGGGTTGACGCAAATGCGAAGATGGGACTTGATCAGGAATCCGAAGTACTCGGTAAATGGTTCTACCTAGTAAAGCAAACATCGGACAATGGCTACCGCCTTGTCGACTTTTTTGAACGCAGTGGTCTGATTATTGCATCGACATTCAAGAGGAATCATCGCCGCCATAAGCTTACGTGGCAGAGACCAACCCAACTATCTCTGGAAGAGCAGCGGAAGCGGAAGATGACAACTTTGAATTTACAGCTCGACTATGTTCTGACGAGGAATATTCCAGTATCGGACATTCGAAGATCTAGAGCTGTGTGGGATGTCGCATTCGATTCAGATCACCGTCCTGTTCTGCTGAACTTCACTGCGATGATTCATAGGAGGAAGCGAGGAGCTAAGCCTCTCCAGAGGATTGATATGACATGTCTTAGAGATGAAGAATGCAGAAGGAATTCTGGACAACGCGTTTCTATTCATATTGGAGTACGGACTAAGGAGAAATTTTGCGACGCGGACCCTTTCGTCAAGTGCATCCAGGACGCTTCGAATAAAGCTTTCCCGGTTGTACAGCTCAAGAAGAAGTTCGCCTGTGTCTCAGAGGGAACAACATCTACTCACAACAGAGTATGTGCTCTCCGAATTTCAGGAAACTTCGTGGAGGAGAAGCGTCTGAGGAAGAAGTTGCGTTGGCAGCTTTAAAGGCAGCATACACGCTCGCAAACATGGTCGAGATGTCAGCATAAATAGGCCTGCACGGCCCCTACCATGTCGTGAACGTCGTTTGAAGCGCTGAAAACCATCCAGGATGACAGTAATTGACCATCCCTGTCACGTACGCCCGTATTTTCACTGCCCTTTGAGTAACAGAATGAAAAGTTGAACTTGAAAAAACATGTGGCAACTTAGAATGATAGCACTATCAAAGGGGATTGCACGAGAGAAACAGCTCAATTTACTTGAATATTACCTGTCTAAACACCCCTAAACTCTCATCCACGTTCGAGAATGCCGCTCTACTCCGGCTGGCTTCTGAAAATGGAGGATTTCATCAGTGCACAAACATGTAATATCCAGGTAAATCGAGCTGTTTCTCTCGTGCACTCCCATTTGATAGTGCTATCACTCTAAATTATCACGTGTTTTCTCAAGTTTAACTTTTCATTCTGTTACTCGAAGGGGTGTGAAAATACGGGCGTGCGAGACATGATTGCTCAAATATTGTCATCCTGGAGGATTTTTAGCGCTTGAGACGTCGTTGACGACATGGTAGGGCCGTGCGGGCCTATTTATGCTGATATCTCGACCATGTTTGCGAGCGTGTAATGGACGTGTAGAGCTAAGGAGTTCGAGAAGGCTTGGGAGGAGAAGAATCCGAAGAAAGCCTACACGTTGCTGCGACAGTATAGCGGGAAGATGAAGAGATGTTCTCCTGTCTTGAACACTACACATGGAGTTGCAGTTGGTGATGCGACGCTGCCAATATGGAAGGACTACTTCAGTTAACTACTGAATCGTCCAGCGCCATCAGTACCTGAGCTCCCGCATGTTCGGAGAGCACATTACGATGTCAGTGAGGAACCGCCGACTGAGTCTGAAGTTTCGGATTGTGTCCGGAAAATGAAGAATGGAAAGGCAGGTGGAGATGTCGACATCACTACTAAAATGCTGAAAGCTCTCCCTCCGTCTGCGATTCGTGAAATGACCAACACTATCCGTGCCATATGGATGAGCGAAAGGATACCCGACTCGTGGAGACATGCGGTCGTCGTACCTCTTCCCAAGAAGCTATCCGTCACGGAGCCCAAGAACTATAGGGGGATCTCTCTACTGCGTGTCATGTGCAAGGATTCGGAACGTGTTAATCTCGAGCGACTTATCAAACATCGTGAAGGAACGACCAGAGATGAGCAAGCCGGTTTTCGACCTGTAAGGTCGATCATCGACCAAGTGTTCGTCGTGAGAAGAGTAATTGAATCGTGGCAGCGGTATTCGAAACCATTGCAGCTTGCTTTTTTGGACTTTTAAGCCGCGTTCGACTCTCCTCATCGTGATCGATTGCTCAACGCTCTGCGAGCCGATGGAGTCCCGGAAAAGTATGTTCGACTAATCGAGGACATGAACAAAGGAACAACAACAGCAGTTCGTACGCCTGTCGGGCTTACGTCAGCTTTCGAGGCGAAAACAGGAGTAAGGCAGGAACCTGTAGCAGGTTTTTTTCTATTTAACTTCGCCGTTGATGACACCATGCGTAGAGTTGCAGAACAGTTTCTTGCGGATGTGATCCTATCACCATCAGGGCGCTCCCTTGTCCACCTGGAGTACGCCGACGACATTGTGTTATTCGCTGAAAACAACGCAAAACTGCAAGGATTGTGAACCTGGTTTCGAAGTATGCCGCAGCCTATGGACTTCGTCTTCGTCTCGACAAACGCAAGCAGATAAGGGTCTCTCAGAGACCTTCAATGGGACTTTGTAAGTACGGACAAAGTATCGAACTGGTGGATGATTTCTGTTATTTGGGTTGTTTGCTGAAGAACGATGGTAGTTATGCAGCGGATATTCAACAATGATGTGCGAAAGCTACGTCTGCATTCAATTCTTTAACCAAGTGTTTGTGGTCTACCACCATCGCGAAGGAAGTCAAGTTGCGCGTCTACCTATCCGCTATTCGCCCTATCATGATGTACGGATCGGAGACGATCTGAAGATTTGGAAAATTTTACGAACACCGATTTCAAAAACTTCCGGAAGTCTTCCGTAACTTACTGAAATCAATTGTCGTAAGTTGCGCAGCCTCATGTCTAACATGTTCGTAACATTTTCGGAATCGTTCCGTAACACTCTTGAAGGCATCGTTCGCGCTGGAAATGAATTTTCATTTTTTCAGGCTCAATTTCATGATTGAGCGCGGTATACCACACTGGTAAACTTTGGCGGGTCAAAAACGTTGGGCAATGAGGTTGGAAGGCGTCAAAAATGAAGATCCGCCATCAATTCTCACCAGTCATCTAGCACTTTTTCCTAGAATGTTGGTGCGACCGTAAGACAACATGAAAAATAGTTACGGCACAAACTCCTTATGCAGAAAAACTCCAAAAATTACAGTGACGAGGCCTCCAAAAGCAGAAAACCTTCAAAAAGGATTTTGGCGCGAAATTCAAAATTTGTATTTACAATGTGTGCCGATTGACTTTTCTTTGAAATGAAGGTTTTTCATTTACCCCTTCGACGCTTTCGTTCACTAGAGAGGCCAAGCTACAGAAAAACATGAAAAAATAATATACGGTTTTCTGCGCGTACGATGCCTTTAAATGTTGATCCCAACTATAACCCTGATGCAGAAAAAACTGCGGTTTTCGAAAAAAAAAACTTGTTCTCTCCTTTGTTCAGGCTGTTTTAGCAAGGTGTAACACAGCATTCGATTTCTCCTTCTAATCCAGGTTCTATATCGCTTCCCGTAAAACTAGTTATTTTAAGAAGTTTGCATTTGAATAGAAAGTAGTGAATAATTATATCTGTCGAGACTCGTCTTCTTCTGAATCACCTAATCTACCTTTAATGAAAAGAAATTCGGCTTCTATCAGCACAAGATGATGACCCTCACAAGGACTCACGGGATCCTTCAGGAAAACAACTTTAGCATTTTTTTCTAAAATTTTATTTTACAAAACTTTTTCTTTGTGCGATGAATTTGTGACGCCAAAGTTGATAGTTGAAAAAAAAAACAAGCAAACCACTAATCAGCAAAATTTATTTTGCGGAGTATTGATTTTGTTTTCAAAAAATCTAAAAAAAACTTGGAATCGGTTGTTTGATAAAGTAAAAACTAATTGGTAATAATAACAGTTTCAAATAAGGGATTGCTTGTACTACTCAGCAACAAAAGAAGTGAGCGCTTCAAAGTCATTACAAAAAAAAAGAAATTTCATGAAATGATATTATTTCATCAAAAGCAGATTAGGCTAATTCTGAAAGTTGGGCTCTGCAGAAAAGGTCAAGGATTTGGCGTTGCTCTAAAATGTCTTGAAATTGTTCCATTGGATTTGGCTATCAAACTTAATTCCTAAATGTAGTGAAATTGTTGCAAACGGATTTGGCAGGAGCTCTATGAATTATCACAGTCAAATCACGCGTCAAAAGCTCCCCTGGCGAGCAAGTGAAGACAAAAAGAAAAAAAATAATCCTCAGCCAACAGTGCTGAACGAAACGTGGCCTTATGAGCTAGAAATAAGATTTTCGAATGTTATTCTGCCTTTTCAGTGTGGCTCCCACTAAGGTACCAGACCTTCCCTCACCGATTAGATAAAATTATGAAAACGAAATCTAACGCAATTTATTCGCTACTGACGCTATGTCTTCGTGTCCTCAACACTTTCACGGTTTAAATTGTATGGAAACGTTTTGCTGCTAGACTTATTCTTGTTCTCATTTGATTCAATATGCGCTGCAAGATAAAACCCCTTCCGACGCGTGATTTGACTGTGATAATTCATAGAGCCCCTGCCACATCTGTTTGCAACAATTTCACTACATTTAGGAATTCAGTTTGATAGCCAAATCTAATGGAACAATTTCACGACATTTTAGAGCAACGCCAAATCCTTGACCTTTTCTGCGGAGCTCAACTTTCAGAAATTTCACAACTTTTTCCAAGGGTTTCCCTTCTACAATATCGTGAAGCTCTAAAAATCAAGGTGTTTTTTTTTCGAAAACATAGTGGTAGAAATGAAGAAACAACCGCTCCGCTGCTAAGACTGCAAGATAATAGTTCCAACGCGACTTCCCACGAATAAGATGCAAGGCATATACTTTTTGAATTTGAAAGTCGAAAAAATGATGAAATTAGTTTTAAAATGACCCAATTGTACAGGGTCTAGGCACTATCATAGACGGGGGGCCACCCACCATTCAAGACAAATAAAAATGAACCGCCAATTGGTAAGGCTACCGTTGAGTTTTTCCATAGAGCTCTTATAAAAACAATGATTGATAGCGCAGTATCAGGCATCTTTTATAAGAGTTTCATCATTTCTATGAGTAAATCTTGGGTGGCCCCACCACGTCTAGGATAGACCCAGGGTCAGCCGCTCTAGCCAAACTTCACCGGTTCATGTTAATGCGGCTCGTCTGCGCCGGCCCATATGTCTGATTCGGAACAAGAACGATAGCTAACATCGGCATGGATCGGGGAGAGAGTTCGCGTGCATTGTTGAAGGTTGGCGCCAACTCGGTGCACCTAGGTTATAGCACATGGCACCAAGTTTGCGCCACCTTTCAACAGTGAACGCGAAGTCTCTTCGCGATCCATGCCGACGTTAAGTGCGCCAGAAGAGGACTACCGTAATCTTAGGAATGATGTTATTCGGCTCTCGTAAGCAAATTTGATGATTCCCGATTGATCAAGGGTAAAGTATAAAAAAAGTGAAGAGCGGTGTGTCTTCAATCACACACCATCCTTCTCTAGAGTCAGCAGTTGAGGATCTGCTTGGACTACAAAGCAGGAAAACAGCACCACCGGTGGTGAAGATGTAGCGAATTCGGAGTCAGAACTTAGAAAATTTAAGAGGCAACTCGAGTGAGATTACGATAGCCTTGTTCTGGCGCACTTGCCTATCGCTCTTGTTGATTCGGGGGCATGGCTTGCATACGGTGTCCTGAACATTAAACTGAGGTTATGCGCACGTCTACTGATGTCCTGCACACTCCTACTAAGATTCAGCACACATTCCATGACGTGCTGCTCATCCCTACACGGGTCCTGCACACGTTTCATGATGTCCTGCACACTCTTTCTAAGGTCCTGCACACATTCCATGATGTCCTGCACACCTCTATTGGGATCCTATACACGTTCCATAATGTCCTGCACACTCCTACTGAGGTCCTGCACACGTTCCCTGATTTTCTGCAGACTCCTATTGAGGTCCTGCACGCATTCCTTGACGTCCTGCACACCCCCTACTGGGGCCCTGCATGAGTTCCTTGATGTCCTCCACACTGCTACTGAGGTCCTGCACACATTCTACGACATTCCGCACGCCCCTACTAAAGTCCTGCACAGGTCCCATGATGTCCCGCACACTCCTACTAAGGTCCTGCACACGATCCATGATGTCCTGCACACTCCTACTGAGGTCCTGCACACATTCTACGACGTCCTGCACACCCCTCTGGGGTCCTGTGCAGGTCCCATGATGTCCTGCAAACTCCTACTAAGGTCCTGCACACTCCTACTGAGGTCCTGCACACATTCTACGACATTCCGCACACCCCTACTGGGGTCCTGCACAGGTCCCATGATGCCCTGCACACTCCTACTAAGGTCCTGCACACGTTCCATGATGTCCCGCGCACTCCTACTGAGGTCCTGCACACATTCTACGCCGTCCTGCACTTCCCTCTGGGGTCTTTCACAGGTCCCATGATGTCCTGCACACTCCTACTAAGGTCCTGCACACTCCTACTGAGGTCCTGCACACATTCTACAACATTCCACACACCCCTACTGGAGTCCTGCACAGGTCCCATGATGTCCTGCACACTCCTACTAAGGTCCTGCACACGTTCCATGATGTCCTGCACACTCCTACTGAGGTCCTGCACACATTCTACGACGTCCTGCACACCCCTCTGGGGTCCTGCACAGGTCCCATGATGTCCTGCACACTCCTAGCAAGGTCCTGCACACTCCTACTGAGGTCCTGCACACATTCTACGACATTCCGCAAACACTCCTACTGAGGTCCTGCACACATTCTACGACGTCCTGCACACCCCAACTGGGGTCCTGCACAGGTTCCATGATGTCTTGCACACTCCTACCAAGGTCGTGCACACGTTCCATCATGTCCTGCACACTACTACAGAGGTCCTGCACACATTCTACGACGTACTGCTCACCCCAACTGGGGTCTTGCACAGGTCCCATGATATCCTGCGCACTCCTACTAAGGTCCTGCACACTCCCCCTGAGGTCCTGCACACATTCTACGACATTCCGCACACCTTTACTGGGGTCCTGCACAAATTCCTTGATGTCCTGCTTACTCCTACTAAGGTCCTGCACACGTTCCGTGATGTCCTGCACACTCCTACTGAGGTCCTGCACACATTCTACGACGTCCAGCACACCCCTACTGGGGTCCTGCACAGGTCCCATGATGTCCTGCACACTCCTACTAAGGTCCTGCACACACCTACTGAGGCCCTGCACACATTATACGACATTCCGCACACCCCTACTGGGGTCCTGCACAAATTCCTTGATGTCCTTCACAGTCCTACTGAGGTCCTGCACACATTCATAGACGTCCTGAACACCCCAATCGGGGTCCTGCACAGGTCCCATGATGTCCTGCACACTCCTACCAAGGTCGTGCACACGTTCCATGATGTCCTGCACACTCCTACTGAGGTCCTGCACACATTCTACGACGTCCTGCACACCCCTACGGTGGTCCTGCACAGGTCCCATGATGTCCTGCACACTCCTACTAAGGTCCTGCACACGTTCCATGATGTCCTGCACGCTCCTACTGAGGTCCTGCACACATTCTACGACGTCCAGCACACCCCTTCTGGGGTCCTGCTTAGATCCCATGATGTCCTGCACACTCCTACTAAGGTCCTGCACACGTTACATGATGTCCTGCACACTCCTACTGAGGTCCTGCACACATTCTACGACGTCCTGCACACCCCAACTGGGGTCCTGCACAGGTCCCATGATGTCCTGCACACTCCTACCAAGGTCCTGCACACGTTCCATGATGTCCTGTACACTCCTACTGAGGTCCTGCACACATTCTACGACGTCCTGCACACCCCTCTGGGGTCCTGCACAGGTCCCATGTTGTCCTGCACACTCCTACTAAGGTCCTGCACACACCTACTGGGGTCCTGCACACATTATACGACATTCCGCACACCCCTACTGGGGTCCTGCACGAATTCCTTGATGTCCTTCACACTCCTACTGAGGTCCTGCACACATTCATAGACGTCCTGAACACCCCAATCGGGGTCCTGCACAGGTCCCATGATGTCCTGCACACTCCTACCAAGGTCGTGCACACGTTCCATGATGTCCTGCACACTCCTACTGAGGTCCTGCACACATTCTACGACGTCCTGCACACCCCTACGGTGGTCCTGCACAGGTCCCAGGATGTCATGCACACTCCTACTAAGGTCCTGCACACGTTCCTTGATGTCCTGCACACTCCTACTGAGGTCCTGCACACATTCTACGACGTCCAGCACACCCCTACTGGGGTCCTGCACAGGTCCCATGATGTCGTGCGCACTCCTACTAAGGTCCTGCACACGTTACATGATGTCCTGCACACTCCTACTGAGGTCCTGCACACATTCTACGACGTCCTGCACACCCCAACTGGGGTCCTGCACAGGTCCCATGATGTCCTGCACACTCCTACCAAGGTCCTGCACACGTTCCATGATGTCCTGCACACTCCTACTGAGGTCCTGCACACATTCTACGAAGTCCTGCACACCCCTCTGGGGTCCTGCACAGATCCCATGATGTCCTGCACACTCCTACTAAGGTCCTGCACAAACCTACTGAGGTCCTGCACACATTCTACGACATTCCGCACACCCCTACTGGGGTCCTGCACAAATCCCATGATCTCCTGCACACTCCTACTGAGATCCTGCACACATTCTACGACGTCCTGCACACCCCAACTGGGGTCCTGCACAGGTCCCATGATGTCCTGCACACTCCTACCAAGGTCGTGCACACGTTCCATCATGTCCTGCACAATCCTACAGAGGTCCCGCACACATTCTACGACGTCCTGCACACCCCAACTGGGGTCCTGCACAGGTCCCATGATGTCCTGCACACTCCTACTAAGGTCCTGCATACGTTTCATGATGTCATGCACACATTCTACGACATTCCGCACACCCCTACTGGGGTTCTGCACAAATTCCTTGATGTCCTTCACACTCCTACTGAGGTCCTGCACACATTCTACGACGTCCTGAACACCCCAACTGGGGTCCTGCACGGGTCCCATGATGTCCTGCACACTCCTACTAAGGTCCTGCATACGTTTCATGATGTCATGCACACATTCTACGACATTCCGCACACCCCTACTGGGGTTCTGCACAAATTCCTTGATGTCCTTCACACTCCTACCAAGGTCGTGCACACATTCTACGACGTCCTGCCCACCTTAACTGGGGTCCTGCACAGGTCCCATGATGTCCTGCACACTCCTACTAAGGTCTTGCACACATTCCATTATGTCCTGCACACTCCTACTGAGGTCCTGCACACATTCTACGACGTCCTGCACACCCTTCTGGAGTCCTGCAGAGGTCCCATGATGTCCTGCACACTCCTGCTGAGGTCCTGCACACATTCTACGACGTCCTGCACACCCCTACTGGGGCCCTGCACAGGTCCCATGATGTCCTGCACACTCCTACTAAGGTCCTGCGCACGTTCCATTATGTCCTGCACACTCCTACTAAGGTTCTGCACACTCCTACTGAGGTCCTGCACACATTCTACGACATTCCGCACACCCCTACTGGGGTTCTGCACAAATTCCTTGATGTCCTTCACACTCCTACTGAGGTCCCGTACACATTCTACGACGTCCTGCACACTCCTGCTGAGGTCCTGCACACATTCTACGACGTCCTGCACACCCCTACTGGGGCCCTGCACAGGTCCCATGATGTCATGCACACTCCTACTAAGGTCCTGCACAGGTCCCATGATGTCCTGCACACTCCTACCAAGGTCGTGCACACATTCTACGACGTCCTGCCCACCTTAACTGGGGTCCTGCACAGGTCCCATGATGTCCTGCACACTCCTACTAAGGTCTTGCACACATTCCACTATGTCCTGCACACTCCTAGTGAGGTCCTGCACACATTCTACGACGTCCTGCACACCCCTACTGGGGTCCTGCACAGCTCCCATGATGTCCTGCACACTCCTACTAAGGTCCTGCACACGTTCCATGATGCCCTGCACACTCCTGCTGAGGTCCTGCACACATTCTACGACGTCCTGCACACCCCTACTGGGGTCCTGCACGGGTCCCATGATGTCCTGCACACTCCTACTAAGGTTCGTGCACGCTCCTACGGAGGTCCTGCACACATTCTACGACGTCCTGCACACCCCTACTGGGGTCTTGCACACATTCTACGACGTACTGCACACCCCAACTAGGGTCCTGCACAGGTCCCATGATGTCCTGCACACTCCAACTAAGATCCTGCATACATTCCCTTATGTCCTGCACACCCCTACTGAGGTCCTGCACACATTCTACGACGTCCTGCACACCCCTACTGGGGTCCTGCACAGCTCCCATGATGTCCGGCACACTCCTACTAAGGTCCTGCACACGTTCCATGATGTCCTGCACACTCCCACTGAGGTCCTGCGCAGGTACAATGATGTCCTGCACACTCCCACTGAGGTACTGCACACATTCTACGGCGCCCTGCGCACCCCTATCGAGGTCCTGCTGTAGTTCCATGACGATCTGCATACTCCTACTGCGGTTTCGCGTAGTCAACCGACACTTCAGCACACCCTGCGACGCCTTCTTATCGATGGTGCGCATGGAACGAACACGTGCCGCGTTCAAAAACATCCCTCCCGCACAGCGTCCTCTTCCGAGCCGAACGTTTAAAGTACACCACCCTGGAGAGCAAGGTGTTTATATGGGGTCTGAGAAAACAATGACTGATAACGGAAAAACCCATCATTTTTATAAACTAATCTTGAGAGGCCGGTTTCCGAGTTTGAAACGCCCGTTAGGGGCCCAGAAGTCATTATGGTGAGTTCTGACAATTATTTTCGTCATTCCCGTGGCCGATTACCTCTAGTCGCAAATTTTCGGGCGATTTGGTCCACGCTATGGTTTTCGACGGACGGAGGTGGAGGCGGAGGCGGTGGCGGAGGCGGGGGCGGTGCTGGAGAACGTTTTTGCGTACTTTGAGAGGTCATAACTTTAGAAAGCGGGGACCAGTTAGGATGAAACGTTGCACACATATGCAATTTCTTGCAGCGCGTCGAATGGTGTACAGCTCATATCTCTGGTTACGGTATGAATAGGTGATCTCATTGTAGGGCATCCGCGCGGGAAGAGATCAAAGCCAAATCCTGGTGCGCGCTTCGCGCGCACCACAATTCGAAAGGAGAGTATCGACACATAATTTATCACTGCTACCACGCTCTTTATTCAAATGCGAATTTTGCTACGGAGTCAAAATCAAAAATTTGCCATCAACCCCCCCCCCAAAGGGAAGCTCTGAACGAATCAAGTCGGAAACTTCGTAAAATCGACAAATAAACCCTAGACTCGGGATCAGCGCCCCAAATACCCATTCTGGAAGGTTTCAATCCATATCTGGAGCATTTTTCTAAGACGCTTCTAGAGCTCTCTAATTGGTATAAATATACGCCCAACCGAAAAAACGCGACAACGTTTGGAAATGTGCCTTCTCTCAAACCCTGCTACGGGGGGTAGTTTTGGGCTCTGATCACATTCTCAGGCGAACTGGAGCGTCGACAACAGGGGTGCTATTCATGAACGCACATTCGCTGGTCTGGTGTGGTTACGGTTTGGTTTGGCTAGCAAGCCCCCGCGTGACCAAAACCACTTCCCCGCGCTAACCAGCAATTCATGAATGATTTCGCCGGCTTGGTTTGCAAACCGGGTGTCAAAATGTGTTTGAAGCTGGTAAATCGGTGCCAGCTAATCAATTCTGTCGGCGTCAGTGTTCGTCTTTTTTATTCTTCCTGTTTTTCCTGATTATTCACTGTGAAAAGTTTAATAATATAGGTTATAAAAATTCAGTTGATTTTAAGGTCAGAGTTACTCGCAAACGGCCCGCTGTTTTAAAAAGAGTAAATACGTGCGATGTCTCTGTTGTGGTGACTTAGGGCGAGACAAGGACGTGTATGGAAAACTCGGAGCATTTTTGCAGCTCTATGTAAGTTTCTGAACGACAATAATAGGAACAAAGAGAAGGATCGCAGTGAAAACGGTGAAAAATCGTCTAGTGCGCTGCGAATGCCGCTGTCGCCATGACGCGCTAGACGAAAATTGGGGTGGGTGTAGTTAACACGCTCCACTGACAATCGCTTTCGGCGACGCCTAGGCAACAGGGATGTGCGGAAAAAATATTTTTGGAAACAGAAAACAAAAAACAGTAAATCTAGTTTGACAGAAAACAGAAAAAAAATTTCCGAAAATGGGCAGAAAACAGAAAACAGAAAATTTTCAAAAATTAATAAAGCGTGTCCAGCGTACACTAAACGAAATTTTTCTAAACATTGAACTTTTTTTATACATTTTTTTAATGATCTATGCTTTTTTCATTGAATTTTCAAAACCTTACAGTTGGCCAGAGCAAAAAGTTTAGACGCTCTAGAAGTCCAGATTATGAGTGCGATGAGGTGACAAATGTTCATCAAACCTTCCTTTTCCCAGGCAATATAAGATCGACTATTTATTAGAAGCTCAATACATATGTCTTTGCAAGGAGTACGTACTCAGACGTTCGCCGTTGTCTACAGGACGTCGATCCGCCCAGAACGAGTCACCGCTGGCGAACAGGCAGCTCTACGCGGGGCCGTCCCGGTGTGCTGTTGAGCAGGGAGCGACGGGCTGTTAAACAGCCTATCGACCAGCAATCCCGCCGAGTGCCACAAATCCACCTAGACCCAGTTGTTGTCCGCAGGACGTCTATTCGGGGTGTTTATGGCGGTGTAGGTCGATGGGCTGTTCTACAGAACATTCGCGAGGAGGGTTGTTGGTAGCGTCCATCAATCAATGTATCACGAAGATTGCGCCGCCCGAGTTCTTTTTTTTGGTTATGTTTGATTCGCAATTCGTTTTTTTAAATGATGCTGTAGACTTCTATAATAATTCTTCTTATTTTATGATTTTGTGAGATCTGTGTTTCGTTTTTCAATAACGTCTTTCCGTGGAACTGCCGAGAGGTGGACCTCGCGGAGTTCCCGGTGGTTGACCCGAAGGATTCTGTGGTTTACAAAGCTTTCAGCAACCGCCTTCGTAGGCAGATTTCTGTTTTTTCCGTCCGTTTATGTGTGTCATTTGCGACGTCGTTCTAAGATGTTTGAGAGGAATCTCTGATCATTCGATTGTGTTTATTTGCCCCGATTCCCATCCATGTTGTCAATACTCGGGGAGGTGTAAATGTAGCTAGAAAAAAAAGTAGATAAAAAAAAATGGGCGTAGTTAGTTTTTTACGAAGTATTCGAATTTCGATTATCATTCGGAAGTCCGTTTTCGAAATATTCGCATAATATTTGAAAATCAAAATTCTCGAATTTTAAATTTTGAATGATTCGAAATTCCAAAAAGCATTCGAGTAATTTTCGAAAATAACAATTCTGTCCGATGTGTACCAAATAGCCTACCTGGAAAAAAATTTGGACACGAAGAAACATTGAAGTCTTGATGATCCACCTACCTTTCTGAGATAGAAAGGTTTTATGATCTGCGATTAGGCCAGAGTCACTCACAGCTTCAACTACTAGTAGCGAGTATACTCTGACCGAATCGAATGATTCGAATATTCATTCGGCTGTAAAATTCGACTTCGAAAAGTCGAATATTTGAAAGGTGTCAATTTCCGAATAATTCGAAAAACCGAATATTCGAAAATTGCGATTTCCCGAATTATTCGAAAACCGACTATTGGAAAAGTGCCGATTTCCGAATGATTCGAAAACCGTATATACGAAAAGTCAAATATTCGAAGAGCTCAAATTTTCGAACTATTTGAAGAACTAAAAATTCGAATCAATCGAGAAGTCGAGTATTCGAAAAAGATTGAAAATGCCAAAGCATAACAGCGAGGGCATCCTCGCAAGGTACTCCATTTTGCTCATTCCGGAATGGGTTCCTAAAATGGCTTTCCCATCAAGTAGTCTTTCCAGTATATTCGAAAATCAAAATTCATTTCTCGAAAATTGCTTAAATGTTTTTTCTATTTTTCGGATAAATTTTCTCCGGAAAAAAAGTTCGAACTCTCGTAATAATCAACTATTTCGAAAAAATAGTTCTGAGCTGCCATTTGCTGTGACTATCACTTTGTAGAAATATTCATCGGCCCACCACAATGTTAGGCACGCGGCACGCGCGGGCGTGGCGTGTATGTATTAATGTTCTGACGCCTTGCCCGCGCAGCACGCGCGTGGCGCCCACTGCACCAAGGCAGTGGCGGCCGTAACAACTTTTTCGTCACTTTCATTATTAATCCTTCTTCAATTTCATCCCGTTTAATAATAATTATTTTTAGTGCTATCCCCTGCTACTATGATAATGATCGCAAGTACAGATTTTGTTTGCTCGGCAAAATTAAGACCCATTTTAATCCGCTCCGACATAACGCCGCCGCTTGAGTATTTGTAGTCTCCGTAGGCGCGTCACGCGCGTTTAGCACAAGATGCTTGGCTTTAGGCGAGACTTGACCACCACTATACCTTTCCGGGGAAGCGCTTTTTCGCACCCAAGCACCAAGACCCTTGCGCCGCTCTCAAGACCTACTACTACGGTGCGGCGCGACCTAAGCTAATTTGCTGCCACCGAGTTTGCACGACTCCAGGTGGGGGACAGGGCTGAACACGCGAGCTTGAAACCCCTACGCTCTTCCGCAGTCGCGGAAAATGCCGCTCTTGAGCTACAATGAAGCCAGTGTATTGGATTACTGAAAAATTAGCCGGAAGTGGGCAACTAGCTTCTTTCCACATTAAAATGGTGGCGAAATAGATTCGCGATTTGAACTGGTAACGAGACAGTAAAGCGCGGAAACGCCGCTATAGCGGTAATAACGATCGAAAACGTTTTCTTCGCCACCGCCTTGTTTTATCATTTTTCCTAAGTAAGGAGCGGTATTTGATGCGGCAGCAAAGGTATGAAAAGTGCGTTAGGCAAATGGTATAATTTTGCGACACGAGGTCGCGTCGCTCTGCACAGCGACAGCGATCGTCTCCCGCCCTTTAAATCTGTCGCTGTCGCAGTGCGCTGCACAGTGACAGTGGCAACGACAGGAATAGGCACAGTTGCAGTATGTGAGCCCTCCACGATACGTTGGTGCGACCGACGCGCGACAATTTCCTACGACGGCCAGTGCCATTGCCCCGATGATGGTCCCGTATTTGTGCTAAATGCCATGACTGTCGCTCATGGCAGCGACAATGTGTACCATTGACCTTATGCGACGTTTATACTCCCGCCGCCGAGAGGAGCGGTGTATTGCAATCCTCTAAGTTGTAGTTTATACTTCCGCAGCAAAGCGGCGCGGCTAAGTGCAATCTTACAATATCGATCGTGCCGCGTCGCGTGATCAATATTAAGGGTCGTTTATACTCACGCCGCCAAGCGGCGCGGCCAAGTGCATTACTGTTGTATTGATCACGCGGCTACGACACGATCGATAATATAGCATTACACCTCGCCGCGCTGCTGAGCGGCGAAACTATAAACGATGCCTTACAGAAATGCGCCTCTCCGCGCCGCATGGCGGCGGAAGTATAAACGACCCCTAATATCAATCATGCCGCGTCGCGCAGGGCTGCGCTTGACTGAATTTTGTAATTTGATAAATCGTAAATTGTAAGTTTTTTCAAATTCCTCGTAATTCGCAAATCGTAATTCACAAGGCCTGAGCAAAACCAAGCCTTTCCAGCCGCGAAAACCACTCTAAGCTAATGCTTCTAGAGTAGTCATTGTAGATTAGTGAGCTAAATAGCTCCCGTCCGTATTTCAAATAACTGTTTCTCTGGAACGGGAGGGTTTTGGAAACTAAAATCCTGGCACTGTCCATATCTGGACAGCAACATAATAAATGCAAAACGAGAGAAAAACGGTTTTCTTTGGCTGGCCGTTCATGCCACCGATGGAGCACCTTGTACGGTGACGCAATATTTCGCACGATCCAATCGCGTGAGAACCCCAATTCGGGCGTGGGATGAATAGGCCAAGATGGTGCCTTGATAGAGTGTGCTTTCAAAGGTTGATCAGAAAAAAAATTTCTATTGAAATGATGATTGTGCATTTCGATTATTCGAATTTCGAAAATTCGATTATGCTCTTTAAAATATTCGAATTTCGAATATTATTCGAGATTCTGTCTTCAAAATAATCGAATTTCGAATAATATTTGAAACAACTTTCTACGAAGTATTCGAATTTCGATTGTTGACGTCATAAGGCTGCTGATGCTTCACTGGGATGGTAATATCAGGTCTACGGGATGTTGATAGGATGTGAATGCGGAATCGGGGATGGAGACTCTCCTCCGATGGGATGTCTACAGCAAAAGTGTTTCCGCGGATAGGTTGTCTACGGCACCATGGAGGGGGGGGGGGGGGACGGGCTGTTCTCGAGGGGCGATCTCTGCCCTTTTCGGATGTCTACAGGGAGCATTGCGTGAGCTGACATCTCATCCGTGTCCTGTAGACAACGGCGAACGTCTGAGTATTGAAGTGGGAGCCAACTTTCCGTTTCTGAGTGTACATATTTTCACACTTATTGCGGGATAACTGCTGATTTGAACACTGCACTACTCCTCAGAGCTGAAAGTCACGCCCGTACCGCGCGCCTGTGCCATTAGAGTATAAATGACCTTACGCGTCGTTCGCTCCACCGTTGAGAACCTCTCGTACATCTGTGGCAGATTTATCATCTGCCTCGTAGGCCCACCATCGATTTCTTGGAGCTTCCTCTTAAGTGAATTCTGTGCCATCTGCGTTGCAGTGAATTAATACACGTATTTAGAGTTTTGCGTGTGTGGTACAGTTGGGGCCAACATTACCCCGCTCTACCAGAGCGGGTACGGTGGGGAGCGGGTATTCGTAGAGGCTTGACTGAGAGAAATTGCCGCTGCGGCTCCGCGATAGTGCCGCTTTGGCGCGTGCAGGCACCGAAGCGGCACTATCGCGAAGCCGCGGCGGCACTACCGCGAAGCCATGGCGGGGACCGGACAGCACCGCTTCGGCTCCGCGATAGCGCCGCAGCGGCTTCGAGAGTGTCTGATATGAAGTTATTTAAGAATTATAAGACAACTAGAGGGGGTCTAGTTGTAGGAACGAAAATTCGCACCTGCGGTCGTTACGTCCTTCGTCTGATAAGGACAGAGGTTTCCGCCGTTTTGCGCACAAGGAAACACGGAATGTACCTCAAACTTGGGTATATTGAACCGGCGACAATTTCGTTTTACCACACAGGACAGTGCCTCGTACTCCACGCGGATTCTCTGCTGCATCCTCGAGGAGCCGGCGCGGTTCTAACGCGGAGCTGCTGCGGTACTATCGCCACGATGTCGAGGCTCAAGGCACGACAGCAGAATCGCCTGATCACGGAGCCGCTGCGGCACTATCGCGGAACAATTGCGGCACAGTCGAGGATCGCGGCACTTTGCCGACAATGACGCGACACATTTTTAGAGGAATGAGTTTCGTGCTTATTTAGTGGCTTGCAGGGCCCAGCCGACTTCCCAATGAGTGCCTCCATCTCCCTACATAAATCTGTTTCAAATTGAAGGATCCCGGAGAGTTGGTTGCTTTGGTTCACCTCGGCAAGGATCGAACCCGACCGTGTACAGCGAACAGCACCGTTTCCTTCCACCACGCCACACATGCCCTAACGGATGACCACTACAGCGAGATAAAAGTGTCTAGCGTGGTACAATTGCAGAGATCCTGGTGAAGTACACCCTCACCCTATCGGCTTAGCTTCGAAAAATCAAAAAAAACAGTCCTGCTGCAAATCGCGGTACACGTTTTTTCTGTTTTCTGTCCAATTTTGCCTATTTTTACAGAAAACAGAAAAAAATGGCCAAAAATGCGCAGAAAACAGAAAACAGAAAATTTCGCACATCCTTGCTAGACGAATGGTTGTCAACGGCTCCGGGGGGAGGGGTTCCGCTCCGATTTTTCGCCGAGCCGTCGTGCCCTAAGACTGCCTGGTATTGAAAAAGAAAACATACCGTCACATTAAAAATTCAGTGAAATTGCATAATCTGCACGGAATTGAACGTCTTGTTGGCTAACCGCACTTAACCCACCCTAACCAGCCTTTCCGAGGTGGGTTCGATTCTAGCCCACCCGTGACCCAGAGATAGCCAAACCGGAGCTTGATGAATCGCTGGTTTGCAACCAACCCGAAACAAACCCTAACCAAACCAGCAAATGTGCGTTCATGAATCGCTCCCCAGGTTGACCCGCCCACTATGAGTCTCCGCTGGCCAACGCGGCGATATTCGGCGGGGCCCTGGTCGCGAGTTATGATCTGGTCGATGTCGAGCTGTTGCACAGCTAGATACCAGTGAAGTATACGACGCATTTTACAGGCATTCCGCGAATGGTGATAGCGCAGCCGGTTCAGTTACCCAAGTTTGCGGTACTCTGGCCCCGCCCAGCATTTGGAGGTCCTGTCTATCCGTTGGTGACCCCAGTGGAGGCTGGGCGACCAGCCGCGTCGCGGTCGATGTGCCGACCGCGACACGTGTCGGTGAGCCGGCCAAGACGCGTGTCGGTGTGCCGACCGCGGCGCGTGTCAGGGTAAAGTTTTTTTTTAATTTAATTCTTTTCATATTCTTAAGCTAGATGAAATAGTCCTGTGAGCTGCTGCTCAATAGGCCACTAAACGCGACACATCGTGTTGTCAACAGCCGGACGTCGCTGGACAACGGGCAGGTCTCAGGCTGACAATACGCGCGATTTGACTTGTCAACAGGGAGCGGTTTATGAGATGACAACTTATCAACCTGTTGTCGACGCCCCAGTCTGCCTGAGTTTGTGAAGTTCGTTTCCGGATTTTCCAAACACTTATGCGCGTTTTTTGAGAGAAAAAAGGCGCTTAACAAAAAATTGGAGGCTTCTAGCCTCTTCAGATTTGTAACTCATGAATCCACAGCTTATATTTTTGAAAAATAGGAAACCGACTTCGAATACAAGCTCAGTACGTCAAATAACCATTCATCGAACTTTTTAGCCAAATTCATCCGAGAGCCACAAATGTCAGGTTCATCTCATCCGCAGGAAATACGAATTTTGACAGACTATAACTTTTTTCGCAGATGTCTTTAGCAAAACACGAGTTTAGTTTTGAAGAGAGCGTGCCAGAGTTGACTAGAAAACATTCATCAGCTTTCTGATACGGAGAAACACCATGCGAGGTTCCTTAGTAAGTGCTCCACTCAGCTTCCGTTTGGAATTCTTATTTGGTTATCTCACTTTTTTCCCCAGGATTTCAGGTTTCTTTCGCTTTTCACGTTTACTTGAACGGAATAAGCATAAACGGGATGTCAGATAATGTGGCCACAAGTCCTACGAGGCAGTCCAATAAGACTGTATTGCTGATAGGTACATAGTTTCGAAGTAGTTTGAGATTTCTGTCAGTTAAATGTCACAAAGCGGTCAATACCTAACTTCTGAACACGCTGTTTATTTTTTTACTCGCGTTTGCTTCCTCGTTTCGCAATTGATGTAAACAATAACGGGGTTTTTAACAGAATATTCGATTGGTAGTCAAAAAAAAAGATTTGAGTGTGGACGTGTAACGCACGGGCAAAGTGAAGAGTGGGAAACGATTAAATTGATCAATAAAGGAGAAGGTTGCAAAAGCCTTTCAGTTAGTTGTTACTGCTAATATTTGTCACGCTTCCGACTTCTACTAGGTTGCCTGCCGACTAGCGCTTTTTGTAACTAACGATAACTAAACTGCAAGTTTCTTCACGCTCATGAGGCCCATCGAAAAATGATTTTACCATTTTAAGCTGCTCGTAAAATTATCGAAAACTTCAGAGCGTGGGCAGCGCCGAAGACGCAGGTGGAAAGGTTGGATTACACGGAGAGGAAGCTGTTTAGACGTTTGCTCGGATATTTCTGGCGGCGGATGTGCCACAACGAAGATCTCTAGGACGGGATTGACGACTTACATCAACGTTTGACACGAGGGAGGTGCCAGCGTCTCCCAATGCCATCTCAAGCGGCAACGGAAGGTCGTCTTCGTCTGTTGGGGCATATTTTAAGAAGACCGCCAGATCGTCTTGTTCAACACGCTCTAGGGATGCTTCCAAGTCCTGTCTGGAAACGGCCCCCTGGACGTAGGCGAAAGTTTTGGACGGATGTGGTGAAGGATTTGAAATCACTGGCATTGAGAGGCAATTCAGGCGCGATGTTTTACTTCGCAGGAAGTGGAATAGTGATCGATGAATGGATTGTGTTCAAATTGTGGCTGAGGACCGTGACAAATAGACACGGCTGACTACTAGGACGGCTCACCTCGGTGAAGATGCGGAATGACCGCGTCAGGCGAAAGCCAACCGTTTAATTCAAGTCAAGTCAAAACCGATACCATTTTTGAGCGTGTCTGCTGCCTTTAAAGGCAGTGTTAACGTTAAAAAATGTGATTCAGTTTCCACTGGGAATGGGTAGTGGAGGCGCACTCTGTAACGTTAACGTAGAAAGAACGCATGAAAGCGAGTCAGGAAGAGCTTTAAAACAGCCCGAAGTTGCCACTTTGAGCGCAAGGCAAACCCCGAAAGCGCATTGCCTGCCCACCGACGTGAACAAAGGAAAGCTTGAAATCGTGAGATGAGCAATGGATTCCGATCAATAGTCCCGTTCCTCCCTTCATTCTCAACTTCTCTTTCTACTCAGAACAGCTCGCCTATATCGGCTTCAAAAGACGGAAGTTACAAGCCTCGGAAAACTTGTTCACCATGCTTGTCTAGCTCAATTTTTGAGGGACCCTAAATCCGTTACCAGAAGGTCGTGTACGATTTCATATACATCGTTGGAATCAGCATGGGACCGTTTTCAAGATAGGGTAAAAATCAGAAAAACGATTTTCATCGTGGACACTGCCTTTAAGCGAATTGGAGAACGAACTTGAGGGAATTTTTGAGCAGAAACGCAATTTCGCGTTTCATACTGAGAGGTCCGAACAAAAAACTACACGAAACACTCGACTCGTGAATCTTGTTTTTTTGCAAACTTCGTCGGACATGAAAAAGCTCAGGCCAACGTCCTTTTTCATGTTGTGTGGAGCGACCGAAGAGTCGCCAAAAATTTGTATCGGTCTAACAGTAATACCACTAAGTTTTTGCGCAATCGTGTAGTGTTTGGCGAGAGCAGTTGCTCAGACTGCCAGAAGGGACAGGTACGCTTTCTATGGGTCGAATCGACGACGAGCCTCACAAGGTGCAGTAAGAGTTGCGGCATTCTGCATCAGACGACATTGTGGATGACTGTTACAAGGTGTGAAAATGTCAAAACAGGAACCATGATTCGTGCATCTACGCTAGCGCAGTAGCAGAGGGAGATTCGTCTGGGATTCGTTCGTCAGAACAATACTACATAGAGGCCCCGTCGAAGGGAGTTGACATGAAATTTTCCTATTTATCACTTCGTGAACGGCTTGAAACCTGTTTAAATTATCTGTTGTTATCAGGAGAAGCTCAATCTAGAAGAACCAGGTGGTAGCCATCTCTATTGGCACGATATATGGAAGTACCCTCTCCTTTTCAGTTGTAGCAACCCTGGTGACGGCTCTGTGATGATGCAAGTAGAGTTTTGCGTAACTGGTGCTTTGATTCTGGTGTTTGTCAGCGTTCCTACGTGGTCGCCGTCATCAGAGCCTATGTAGTATACCGCGAAATGTCAATTGTTCAACCATCCCCTGGCTCCTGTCAAAAAATCTGAAGCTAGCCTATTGGCTAAAATGCTCTCCTGACCTCAATCCTGAATAACACTTGTGAGGAAGTTTTATGTAAAGAAGGTCATGCCCCAGCAGGCATTAGAGTAGCACAGGGGCGTGTGAAATGGCGATTTTGACTGGGAATTTTAAATCACCGTATACGTTGCGGCTTTGTTTTCGCTTTCATAATGCTCGGAAGGAGTTCAAGTGACTTACCGTGGAAGGAACTTCCTTTATTCTGCCTCTAAGGAACTGCTTCGAGCGTCCTTCTCAGGGTCAGGTGGGCGTTGTCCAGCTGTATAACAGGGGGGGGGGGACGTAAAAATTTTCGAAATTAAGATTTTTTCAGAGGGGGGACGTAAAAACTTCGGGCCAAAATTTCAAAAAGTCGGGAGTGTTTCTAGTTGCGTTTCTCTTTCTGTGAAAAAAAAACACGTCGTGGAACGAGGGGTTCGGACGTTGTTGTCTCACATATTGTAATAGCAACAAAAAGATCAAAGAGAACATTAGTGCAGCACCACAACAGTACATGTGAGAAAAGTATCTTTACATCACAAAACAATAGACATATTTTAGGCAGTATTCAAATTTTCAGCAAATAAAACAGAATTTTAGACGAGTTACACTTATTAGTCGGGACTGTTACCGTTTAAATTCTTCACTTCGAAAATTGGGCAACGTACGTCCCCCCAGAAAATTTCGAATTTTCGCAATTCTGAAAAAATTCAAATTCTCCATGAAATTCCCACAAACTGATACCTAACACCCCTCCCAGCACCTTAATATCACGAAGAAATGCGCCTAAAACACGTTTTGCCGTTGTCCAAAACCGTTGTCCGTAACCACGCCTTCGGCCGGAAATGGACAACGGTATTTTTATCAAAAAAGCAATTTTTACATCTTAAAGTTAAAATTCCCATTTTTGACTTCCCTTCTACTCACCACCACGATTTCGTTCGGAAACTCTTCAATTTAGAGCATTCCGGAGCAAGGGGTGCTACTTACCACTGCGGCGAGCCGCCGAAAATATCGCGCTCCAATGCCAAGCTGCGTCTACCACCTTCGGTAGTTTTGCTGGCACTGTTGCGCAGCCTGCAAAACCACCGCCGGTGACACCCCCTCTTCCACCGGCGCTCGCACCCCTTCTGTTTTAACAGTATTAGTTGGGAATCGACCTTTTTTGAACCTGTGGAGATTTACGCACCCTCAAAAGGTATCCATCCACCCGCTCAACAGTCTCGAGCCAGTTGGAGGTCCTTTATTCGTCAAAACGTAGACTTCTGCCGGTATTTGCTATTTGATAGTGCTATCGGTCATTGCTCTACCGGAAACTCCATCAAAATGCTCAGAGTTTTGATAGTATATCATTCATTCTGCCCTCGTATCCAGAGTGACCCCATCCGACTAGGTTCGCACCCAGGTGTCGTGGAGCATTATGATTAGTGAGCTGTAATCGAGAGTTCAAAACGTCCTCGAATAATGCTCGGCATACGCCAGAGCTTTGTCCTTTCCGAAGTTGGCATCTATTAGAATTTAGGAAACGTTCTACATCCTCACCGCAATTTTCTTCACTACAAAAAATTCCCATCAGCTCAAGCCCGCCTATTGCGACATTTTTAAATCATTCCTGACTTTTTGTTAGCTTACTGTACGACCAAGATTAGGACAAAATTTAATGCAAGCCAGGAACAAGTATCCAGCGTTTTTCGATTTCTGTTTTAATTTGCCCTCATTTTTCTTCATCGTTATGCCAACATGAGATTGTGAGGCGATCTGTGCCAGAATTTTAATTACTTCTTTCGCAATAAAAATGTTGTTGCATAAGGGCAAGTCAGAACTACAATACCGCTCGTAGGATTTGGTCAGAAAGCGCGCGAGGTCGGGTTTTAGCGTCTTTTTCTTATAACTCATTTCAAAATCCACTCTAAGCGAAACTAGGGTGATATGCGTGATCCTGGTGTCAAGGGCTACCAAATGGTATAGCCCTTGTAGGGGTTTCGTTTTGAACTCACGAAGTTTGACAGGCAGGATATACTGTATATTACCAGTTGATGGAGGAGGGGGGCTCGGCGTGCTGCCTCTCCCCAGCACACGTTCGGTTTTGCACACTCCCCTATTCATGCTTTCTCTCCCAACAAGGCCAGCAGCGCTGATTCTCGCCGGTCCCTCAACCAGCAACTCAATCGGCGTGTGTGCTTTCACGCTTCAATGCGTCTGGCACTAATCGACCTGGGGTCCTGTATTACGTAAATATACCTCGCCTCGCCTCTGTCGATGGCGCGCGCTCACGTCGCGGCGTAGCATTGGAGCGCTCTTTCTCACAACACAGTGCTTCCACACTCATACACTATTCGAGCTAGGTGACTTGCGATATTTAGTGTATGTGAGAAGTACAAAGGTCTCTGCACAGCGTTGATAACTATTGATAACTACAGTGTTGGTGGATACGTCACTCAAAAACGCGATTCTCGCCAAAAATACTAACCTGAGTTCACAATTACGTAAAAAACTTGCGGAGAGTCAGTCGTGTAGTAACCGTATCGTGCGAGCTATGACCTTTGAGCAGGAGCTGTAAAATTCGTGCAGGACCCACTTCTTTTCGGCTTCCACGTCTTTAAAGGCAGTGTTAACAAAGAAATGTTGCACGTTTTTTTGGCTGAAACCTAAGCTTTGGGTCCCTCTAAGAAGGCTAAGAGCGGATGTGCGACGAAAAACGGCCGGTAAGTGGGTGAAAATCTCGTGAGCCAGCCAACCCATTGGGTCACTCCGCTCACGTCCTATAGGAGTAGCCCTGAGTTTGTGGTTAGATGAGCGATGATTTCGGATCAAAACCCCGTTTTTCTCTTCATTCTCAACTTCTCTCTTTATTCAGATCAGCTCGCATACATCGGCTGCAAGGAACGGGAGTTACAAGCCCCGATCAACTCGTCCACAACGTTTCCTTTGCTGAATTTCGAGGGGCCATAACTCCGTTTCCAGGGGGTCTTGTACGATTCCAGAGACATCAATGAAATCAGCATGGGACCGTTTTCAAGATATACGGAATAACTGAAAAAAGGCCTTTTATCGTGAACACTGCCTTTAAATCTACACATTGTCCATGTTGGGGTGAATACATATTGGGCTAAATAAATGTAAGCAATGCACACATTCTGCGATACCTTGAAGGCACAGCCCAACTTTGAAATCGTTTTCCGTTTTTCTTGCTTAGCTTTAAGAGGATTTTGGGCTGATCACAATGGTGTCTCCAGAATCGCTCAGAACCCACCACGAACACAGCCATTATCCATCGTGACCACTGCCTTCAGCTGTGTAGAAAGCGGGTCAAATTCACATATTGGTTGTTTCAGCAGGGAATCATACCCCTGCTTTTGATACTCAACGATCATACACAATTCTCTTCTTAACTTTCATTGGCCATTGTAAAATCGCCTCGGAAATGTTTGTCCGATCGGCGTTCTTCCTAAAAAGCTTAGACTACGAGCTGCATGCATGCATGACCACGCAGAGGAAGGAGCGACACCGACCCAACTGTCCAAACGCTAAAGAAGAAGACGAAGCAGATAGTGTCAGGGAATCCAATAGTAAAACATTTCACAGAAAGCGCCAGTTTTTATTCAACTCGACATTCTTTCCTTCTCAGGATGGAGAAGTCTACTCTTAATTTTTTTGGCTCTATGCCACCGGATTCATCTTAGAACTTAGGGGTATTGATTCATCAAGCGTCTTCGCTGAGAGGCTCCATGGCAAGCATCACGCGCCTGCGTGTGCGCAGCGTTCTCTGTCTTAAATACGCCTCTCGGTCACTGTTGAGGCCCGCACAGGGTGTGAGATGATTTTAATTATGGGTTTATAAAAATTCGATGTCGCTTGAGCATTTTTCCTTCTACTGCCTTTCAAATGCAGAAAATAAATGAATACAGCAAGTAAAACAACTGCAGTCAGCTACTTTTCGCCTTATGAAAATATTTAAACTGAAGAGACCATTCATGGTCTCATAGAGGACCACTTTAGGAGAATGTATCCAAAAAAAATTCATTGAGATTTTCCTCAATAAAAAATTCTATAATCAGGCACAGAATCTCTAAGTAAAAGCAAAAATGCTCGAGCGACGTAAAAGTGTTATAAACTTACGAGAAATAATTCTAATTATCGAAGCCTAAATAGATGGAACATCAGATGATTAAACAGTCAAAATAGAACATTTGTTTCAACGAAACAAGTTTTCTCCTCAGATTTTTGAGAATAGGGGTGGGGGGTGCTGAAGGATTTGCGTGGGAACTTAACCAATACGGCACAAAGCTATGTATCGTATTGTTACCACAATACCAGCTGTTAATTTTGGGTGGGGGAACGTCGAACTGTTCCTTCGCCGCGCGCGGCACCATCCCTTCCGCTTACCCGCGAGATTTTCCAACGGTTCACACTATACATGGGCATTCGATCCCAGTTTACGAATGAATGAATAATTCGAATACGGCCTTTCAAAAATTTTCCGAATGAATGAATACATTCGAATAAGGTCTTTTAAAAATCTCGAATAAATGAATACATTCGAATAATGCCTTTTGAAAATCTCCGAATAAATGAATACATTCGAATAAGGCCTCTAAAAAATTTTCAAATGAATGAATACATTCGAAAAGTCGGCAAACTATTCGAATATTTGAACCCTATCCGAATATTCGAATTATATTCGACATTTCAAAATCGAGACCAGGACCACAGCGGAACTTTCGATTTTTTTTTGAGGGGCTCGGAGACCTTTTTTCGTGAACTTCCTTCAAAACGGAGACTATTTGGAGATTACCGGAACAATTCCAGGTTCAATGACCCCGTTTAAGCAGAAAACGGCCACTGTGGTAGTGATAGATGTGGCTTTGTGATTTTAAGGGGACATCAATGCATCGATGGCCGCTAGAGAATTTTTCGGCAAAATGTTTGTATGCGGGGCTGAGCTAGATCTCAAGATGGGGAGGGGAAAAGCGACCACACAACATTGATCATTGCGCCATCCCTTGCCAAGTAAATTTTCCGACCAGGGAAGGAATTCACGAAACGATAACCACGGTTTAGCCATGGTTTGAGGCCAATCGATTCACACACGATGTGCTCAACAGTGGTTACGGTAGACATGGTCAAAACGTGGTTAGCGCTTCGGAAATTCCGCCCCAGGCTACGGCGCCAGGCGTTATGTGTCACATGGATGAGGTCGGACCGTGCGTGTGCGGAAATTTATGTTTTCTGGTCGCTTGCGCCTTCTGTTTCTGTTTTCTGGCAAACTCGACTTTTTTGAAATTTCCGTACATCCCTGGGTTAAACCCCTCGACGTCCGGTGGGGGGAGGGATCGGACCTAAGACCAAGCACTTACAAGGGAAGTATACAAAGCGTAGGTCTGATCTGCCAAAACGACTAGTGTTGTTAGTATCTCTTCTGGCTCAATAGTAAAACTGCGCAGTATCCCGCCGCGAGCCGCAGGTTCCAAGAAGGTACAAGCTTAAAAAGCTCATTTTTTGTGCTTTTTGTACCTTCTAAAAAGCGCGTTATTCTTCGGAAAATCCAGACACGGACCTCATAAATGTGTTCAGCACCCAAAACTACCACCCTGAGCAAATTTTAGGTGAACAAACATTTTCCGTACTTTGTCCGGACTGACAGCGTTTTGGACTTGTACGGATTTTCGGTTGGGCGCTTATTTCTACTACAATACCGGCCATAACTTCTGTCCCAAAGCGCGTCGGCGACGCGAAATCGCGTCGAAAACGCCTTTTCCGTTCGGAGTGGACTTTTTGAGAACCTGAAAAAACCATTCGATTCCTCTCGATGAGGAGATTGCGAGTATATGTTCGAACTTGAGAAAACTCAAGTCTTCACATAGTTATGGCCTATTTTCCCTAAAAGGAGTCAAAATCTTTGGAAGTGGTTATTTTACGAATCTGGAAACACCGTTCGCTTCCTCTCGTCGTCCTGATTCCAAAAATCTTCTTAAGTTTAGAAAAATGTTACTTTTTGACATAGTTATGGCATATTTCGCCCACCCAAAGAGTAGGAATGCTCCCTCAACGGCGAAACTTGAACATGAGCATCACCAGTATATTTGTGTCGTAATTCCGACTTCAAAACTATCTCTGTACCTGGAAAAGTGTGAGATTTGACTCTTAATCTTTCTTTGTTTTATATGAACTCGGTTTTGGCGATGGTCTCCCTTCAATTTCTCGGTTCTCCGCGCTCTCTACGCTATTGCTCTTCTCTCTCTGACGCACTCCTCGCTGCCTGTTCTGCCTCGCTCGAAGACAGTCCCCCAAAACCGAATAGAATTCGAGGAACGGAGACGGACTGGAGAGTCAGTGTTATGAAAGCCCGGTATCTGAAAGGCCAAAGGTTGAAATGGGAGAGGAGTAAACATCATGGGCGTTCTCTGAGATATTGCTATAGCGAGACGGAACGCTGGTCGGCGGAAAGCAGTTATCTGAAGAGGTGGTCCGTATTGAATCAGCCAGCAAGAGAGAATCGGAACAGGAGTTAGCGTTATGGGTGGTTTGTCCCTGGTTTACTAAATCCTATTCTCACCCTACGGTGAGTAATTCAGTGGCTATAGACCACCCAGCCAGCGCGCGCGGCCGCGGCGCGCGCAGCATTTATTCGTTTCCCACGCGAAGTGTGTGAATCATCATTGAGCAGTCTTCCGGGAATGCATACAAGCAAATCCATATAAAATTTTCAATCTCACCTTCTGCATGAATTGCGCTTTATCCGCGGACTTCACACGGTCATCCAGTGCTTTGCCCAGCTCGTCAGTTTGATCTTCGTAGATCATTTCTTCTAGTTTTCCCACAAACTTTAGCGGATTTTGTTATGTCTGTTGAAGTATTTTTTCTACCTTGGTACAATTGTGATTTTTGCTGATAAAACGTGGATTCATGACTTTACTGGTACTGAATGATGGCCGAAGAGTGCAGAAAGATGAATCACACCCTTCTCCGGGAGACGAATAAATGCTGCGCGCGCCGCAGCCGCGCGCGCTGGCTGGGTGGTCTATAGCCGCGGAATCACTGACCGACAACAGAAAATTTTCAGAATGGCACTGTTGGATATTTCTTTTTAAATTGAGCTAACACGGAGGGTTTTTCTCAACTAGGTGAAAATTCATTTTTCTCATTAAACGAGGATGCGATACTCTTCTTTTATGACATGATTTTACATCCGCATTCCCGGAAGAGTGCTCAATGATGAGTGGAAAACGAATCAATGCTGTGCGCGCCGCGACCGCGCGCTGGCTGGGTGGTCCATAGCCACTGAATTACTCACCGTAGTGTGAGAATAAGATTTAGTAAACCAGGTAAACCAGGGACAAACCACCCATAACGCAAACTCCTGTTCCGATTCTCTCTTGATGCTGATTCAATACGGACCACCTCTTCAGATAACTGCTTTCCGCCGACCAGCGTTCCGTCTCGCTATAGCAATATCTCAGAGAACGCTCATGATGTTTACTCCTCTCCCATTTCAACCATTGGCCTTTCAGATACCGGGCTTTCATAACACCGACTCTCCAGTCCGTCTCCGTTCCTCGAATTCTATTCGGTTTTGGGGGACTGTCTTCGAGCGAGGCAGTACAGGCAGCGAGGAGTGCGTCAGAGAGAGAAGAGCAATAGCGTAGAGAGCGCGGAAAACCGACAAATTGAAGGGAGACCATAGCCAAAACCGAGATCATATAAAACAAAGAAAGATTAAGAGTCAAATCTCAAACTTATAAAGGTACAGCGACAGCTTAGAAGTCAGAATTACGCTACAAATATACTGGTGATGCTCACGTTCAAGTTTCGCCGTTGATAGAGCATTCCTACTCTTTGGGTGGGCGAAATATGCCATAACTTTGTCAAGATGTAACATTTTTCTAAACATGATAATATTTTTGAAATCAGGACGACGAGAGGAAGCGAACGGTGTTTCCAGATTCGTTAAATAACCACTTCCAAAAATTTTGACTTCTTTTAGGGAAAATAGGCCATTACTATGTGAAGACTTGAGTTTTTCTCAAGTTCGAACATATAATCGCAATCTCCTCATCGAGAGGAATCGAAAGGTTTTTTCAGGTTCTCAAAAAGTCCACTCCGAACGGAAAAGGCGTTTTCGACGCGATTTCGCGTCGCCGACGCGCTTTGGGACAGAAGTTATGGCCGGTATTGTAATTGAGGGCTCTGGAAGCGTTTCAGAAAAATGTTCCAGATTTGACTTAAAGTTCTCCCAGGGGGGGGGGTTTGGGGCGTTGATCACGATTCTGTGATTTATTAGTCGATTTTCAAAATACTAAGGTGGGTTTTGACCCCTAAATGACATGTTACCTACCGTAACCTACAGTAAGCCTCAAAATTTCGACAAATGGACTTCAGATTCCGAGAGAATTTTTTGAAACACAAAAAAAAATTGCCTGGGTGCCCTTGCCTTTTCTCCAGGCTTGAAAAATGCTCATAACTTTTTTGAACCTGCTGCTCGCGGCGGGATACTGCGCATTTTTACTATTAAGCCAGAAGAGATACTAACCATACTAGTCGTTTTGGCAGAATCGACCTACGCTTTTTATACTTCCCTTGTTAGAAAGACTTCCATAACGGCCCCGCCATAGTCGGCCTACATGCTGTAGCCAGCCCGGTCGATACGTATTCATTTTGCTTTGCTTACTCAGGTCGAAATTTCCCCCCCGATTTGTCTCGACTGATACCACTTGTCCCGCTCGTGGCCATCCCGGTCGATGCGTTTGCTTACTGAGGTAGGAAACCCCCTCCCCCCCCCCCCGTTGTGGCCGGACTAAGCCGCGCGCTCGAGTGTGCCAGCCTAATCTATACACATACATCGGACCACTAGGAAGGGGGTAGGACGGCGCTGGATCACTAGGGAGGGGAGGTATGGCGCCGGGTCACTAGGGATGGGAAAGGACGGCCCAGTCTGGCCTTCGGCCGACTATGACCGGGGCCTAATGGCCGAGGCAGGGGGGTATTGTGAGCCATACTGTTAGTCTAAGCTAGTATGTAAGTATATAATGATAATTGTGGTAATAATATTTCAGAACTAATACACAAAAAATAGCTAAGAGTTGACCGGTGAGTGTTGACCTGACCGCAAATGTGCGGTACCCAGCTGGGAGTGCGCAGGACGGCGGGGAAAGTGCACGAGTCTCAAGCGTGAGTGCGCCAAGCGCCTGTGAAGTGTACGGGACCCAACTGGGAGCGCGTCAGGTGCCTGGGAAAAAGTGCGGCACCCCACTGGGAGAGCGGGAATCTTGCTTACAAGAACGAACTGCAGAAAACCTACACATAAAAAGGATTACCCCATTTGCAGGATTACATTTTGTGAAGTTTCTATTTCAAGGGTAAACGAAATAGGTTATGTCTAATTCGGTTGCGGGCAACTCGTCTCCGTCGATGTGGTCCCCGACATTTTGGCAAGGGATTGGACTGTCTGGGTGGGCAAAATTTATACTTTTGTGCAAATGACTAGAGAACCTTTCACACCTTCAAATTTTTCAGAAAGCTTAATTTGGGGTGCATTTTAGTTTTCATCGTAAATGGATGCGGGATGAGTCGCCTGTTACCGGTCTAATTCGAATGTGGGGCATCGAAATTTGCCGAATATTCAAATAAACCCCAAAATTTTATTTCACGAATGAATCGAATATTCGAATTAATGCAAAATTTACATTCCCGAATGAATCGAATATTCGAATGAATCCGAAATTCAAATTTCCGTATTAATCGAATATCCGAATAAATCCAAAATTTAAATTCCCGAATAAATCGAATATTCGAATAAATGCAAAAATCAAATTTCCGAATAAACCGAATATTCGAATAAATCCAAAATTCAGATTTCCGAATAAATCGAATATTCGGATAAATCCAAATCTCAAATTTCCGAATAAATCGAATATTCGAATAAATCCAAAATTAAAATTTCCGGTTAAATCGAATATTCGAATAAACCTCAAAATTTGAATTCCCGAACGAATCGAATATTCGAATGCTCGAATATCCGAATCATTCGAATATTATTCGAATATTTATTCGATTCGGTCCCAAGTCTAGTTCACACCAAATGTATACGACGGTGGGGGACCGTCGACTCGGACAGAAAATAGGGCTGACCGCTCGCAACAATAGGACCGACCGCGGGATCGGCGACGTTCCGACCGCATCATTGCGAGCTTTCCGACCGGTATTCAGCCGCGGTCAGTACGAAAGTGAGCGCGTTCCGAACGCAAATCTGCATCACGGCGCTTTGCGTTCGGACCGCGGGCAAGTATGATATCACGGCGCCCTTCCGATTGGAGGGGCTCAGAACAGCGCAATACGCCAACAGGAGATCCTACAATCATGGTGCCCACTACTGGCTATTACAGTATGAAATAGCCAGTACTGGATATCACGATTGGGGGACTCGATGCTAGCGTATTGCATAACAACATAACACGAAAATTATAAAACACAAATTTATTACCAAATTAATCACTTGATGGTACATCAGTTAGCAATGAAACGATAATTGTGGAACAAATTGTGTTTGCTCACAATAATGGCTAACGGTTATACATAAAATTCTGCAACGAAATACATTACATGATCGAGTTCACAAGTTTTCAAAAAATGACTTCAAATACTTGTATAAAAAAACGAATTGGAAGTATGGGCAATTTGGATTTTAGAATCCGAAAATAGTGCACGTGGGTGTGATTATAAATGTCAAATATTCGAAAAAAACAACTGAAAATAAATTTTAGTAACTGAAAACGTATTTACTCGAACTGCGAATTCCCTTTTTGTGTCCTATCCAGTCAAGTGATTCATATTTTGAATGTTATTACTGTAAAAATCTAATCGGCATTCATTTATTGTGCTTCCACGCTGTTACATGAAAATTATGTTTCGAACAACACGGTTTCCAGTTATTTTAAATCGTCTTTCAAAAATTGTGGACCTTAAAAATAAAACTTTCACAGCGCACAAAAGTGAAGTCATCAAAACTGAGAACCCAAGTGGTTACTGATCAATGTTTTCAAAGGACACAGATACCCAGAGCGCGTTTAAAAAATATAGTTAACTATAAGACCGACTGCACATTCGAGGTTCCCTACAGCAGAGAAGCGAAATCGATATCATTAAACGAGATAATGGTAGTAGGGGCATGTTATAAGGCTAGTAGAACTTACAAATATCTCCTCATGTGAAACTAAGTGGGCATCTACAAAACCCGCACTAAGTTTTGTAAAAACGGGGAGCATCTGGCAAACTTGGCAAAAAAACGTCCGATGCATGTGACTTTTTGAATAGTGATTTTTTCGAATTCTGAAAACGCTAGCATATTCGCAGATAAAAAAGCTACTTAAAGGCAGCGTTCACGATGATCATCCTCGTTGACTTTCCACAGTGAAATGATAGGCGAGAAGGATCCTAGGCTCTCAGTGTCGAAAGAACGGTAGAAAACGAGCCAAGAGCTGCAAAATAACGGCTGCAAACAAGCGTTTTGGTGCCCCAGACACGGCTGGTGCCCCAGATCCGCCTCTCGGAATGAACAAATGATGACTCAGATTACAGGAATGATCAAGTCAAGGAAGTGCTGATAAGTGAGCTGATCGCTTCATTGCACTGATAGGTCTCATCCTCCTAGCGGTCAATTCCTCCACGCTCAAAAATCAACGTAAACAAGAGAGAGCCTATTTTTGCTCAGAAACGCGTCTTTCCGTCCTTTTTAACATGCCTTGCTATATAGGGCACCAGGCCTTCCGTGAGCCGTGGAGATATCGGAAGTGAAATTTATCGTGAACCCTGCCTTTCATTATGCGACTTTTAGGCCGAAGATCCCTAAATTCGCTTGGTTTTTGAAAGAAATAGTTTTTTCAACCGTTTTTCAAAAGCATCGCGCGCGGCGAAATGCCGCGAAACTTTGAGCTGTATTTGTACAAGTAATGGAAGAGCAATCTGTATGCTTTCTTAATAAATTAGGTGTAAATGAGAGAATCTCAAGGTTTGTTTGGGTTGAATTTTCGAAAACTTTCAATTAAGAGTCCGGGGTTCTCGCAACAAAACTCCGAATTTTCATGTAGTTCTCAAGCGTGTTTAATGAAGGATTTCGAGAATTCAACCAACACAAACCTCGAGATTCTCACCTGCACCTAATTTATGAAGAAAGCATACAGATCGTTCTCCCATTACTCTTGCAAATACTGCTCAAAATTTCGCCGCACTTCGCAGCGCACGAGGTTTTTATAAACAATCGCAAAATAAATTTCCTTCAAAAACAAAGCGATTCTAGGGATAGTCGGCCCACAAGTCGCATATTTAAGTAGCAATTTCATGTGTGAGTATGACAGCGTTTTCAGTAGTCAAAAAAGTCTTCCTTCAAAAAAGTTACATGCAATAGACGTTTTTTTGCCAAGTTTGCCAGATGCTCCCCGTTTTTACAAAACATAGAGCGGGTATTGTAGCTCTCCCATTCTTGCCATTTTTCTCAGCCAATTTTTGTCGATACATCCCACAAAATGATGACTCTTCACTTTGAAAGGCTGGAGTAACCGATCTCGGAATGGACGGAACATTGTTATTGAAATAACGCTTTAATTAGCCAAATTGGAAGACACTCTCTAAATATTGAACAATTTGTGAATGTTATAGGTACAATACCGCCGCTATCTAAGGGTAAAAAATATGCGAAGTGGGCAATGAAAGGCTTATATCAAAGTTTGGCATAAATTTTGAGTGGTGAATATTTTAGTCCCGCCTAATACCTACAGCTGTCACAGCAAGGTTCGGACAAGAATTTAGTCGGGGAAAATCTATACTCCCGGAAAGTGTTACAGACCTAGCTTTGTTACGACGGCCTCTCCAAAGGCAGTGCGCAGAAACTTAACGGGATCATCGTACTGTAGTGCAGCATTTCCTAGAACAATAACATCACTGGATTCAACTGTTAAACCGTAACACAAAACGCAAACCTGGATTTTTAGTCTTCGATCTGTTCCATCTGGTTTTCCGCGTCGTCGCTTCGAGCCTTCCCATGCGAAATCTCTCAGAAATTTCTGGAAAATAGAACCTATTCAAGTCGCAAACGTCGTGGGCCTATGTTGCAAACGCAGATTTATCAGTTGGCTGTGTTAAGACTGTAGCAACAGGTATGAGAGTAGCTTATTATTGAAAAAGCTGTTTTGTGAATTCCATGTCAAGTGTACACACATTTTATGCATACATTAAGATGTAAAAGCTTCTTCTCAACTTAAAGGCAGCATACACGCTCGTAAACGTGGTTGAGATAACTACGTGAATCGAACCGTATGGCTTACAACATAATGCTTACGCATTTTGAAGTGTCAAAAACGACCCACAATGCCGCTACATGAGTTAGAAGTTTGCCCCACCCTGTATTTTCACGCCCCCTGTATTTGCCCTTTTCCTCCAACGCAAGGTTGCTGGGCCATCTTCGCCGTCAGTGACGTGTGTGGCTCACTTGTTAGGCAATCTACCAACAGTACCGACGGTGAATATGACCAAGCAACCTTGCGTTGCAGGAAAAGGGCAAATACAGGGGGCGTGAAAATACAGGGCGGGGCCAACTTCCAACTCATGTAGCGGCATTGTGGGTCGTTTTTGACACTTCAAAATGCGTAGGCGTTGTAATCTGGGCCATACCATTCTATTTCCGTAGTTATCTCAATCACGTTTACAAGCGTGTATGCTGCCTTGAAAGGCAGCAGACACGCTCAAAAACGTTGTTTGGATAACCACTGGGGTCGTATGGCCCCTACTAGAACGCTCGTGCCGTTGGAAGCGTTGAAAACTAGTCTAAACTACTAAATTTGAGCAATGCAAGTCGAAAAATTTCGTCAACCCCGCCCACGAGCTTCGACAACCCCGCCTCCACATACGAACTCGTCCAGATTGATTCTTTGAATACAGTTACTGTGGCTGGTTTTTGAAGCTTACAAATAGGTGAGCGTTATAGTACAGGCTGCAGGAGTCTATCAGCTCCGCAATCTCAAGTCTATCGGCTTTGCACACCTACAACGTCGCTCCAAATTTTTTCTCAAATCCCAAAGCACTTTTTTGCTGTTGTGCGTACTCCTGGCTAAGCTCCTCCCACTTTTCGAAATATAAAAACACTCCCTAAAAACCCTTACACACATCCAACGACAACGCACACTTTATTTCAACTTCTACGCACTTTTTGCCCTTGTGCCCTGAAGCCCCGCCCACTTTCGGTACATTGAAAACTTGCCTCCGAAGCCTTCACACACCTCCAGCCTGATTACCCACGCTTTTCCAAATTTCAAAGCATTTTCTTGCCGTTGTGCGCACTCCTTCCGAAGCCCCGCCCACTTTCCGGAACATTGAAAACTTGCTTTCGAAACCCTTGCATACCTCCAGCGCTGATCCCAACATTTTTTTCGAATTTCAAAGCATTTTCTTGCCGTTGTGCGCACTCTTGACGAAGCCCCGCCCACTTACCGGAACATTGAAAACTTGCTTTCAAAACCCTTGCATACCTCCAGCGCTGATCCCAACATTTTTTTCGAATTTCAAAGCATTTTCTTGCCGTTGTGCGCACTCTTGCCGAAGCCCCGCCCACTTCCGGTCAATTTCCTTTGACACCTTTGGGGCTTCCTTGTTTCCCTCAAAGCTACCCACCCAACTGAATCCCTACACACCTTCCACAGCATTCTACACATGCCTTCGTCAACCGACTTTCAACACCCGTTTTCAATAAGTATTATTGTTAATATTGTTAATAACATAGCGTAAACAACGCAGGTAATCATAAAAAGGGGTGTACACACAGGAGACACAAGGGGAACACAGAACCATACAGTGGAAAGCAAGAAAAAAAAAGCAAATTATTAAAAAAACGAGATGACACAGAAACTGCAGCAGAAATAATCCACGATTCAGGCGTGAAGTGGAATGTGTCCTCGCCGCTACACACCATGCATTTTCCCTCACGTCTGCGCGCGGTTGGTCCTAAAGTTGCGCGGTTTCTGCCCGCTTTGCAAAGTTGCGCGCGGTCCGAACGGAAAGAGGTGGGAGCCGTGAAAGGGCAAAAGCGGTCGGACCGCTCGCAACTTTTCAAGATCGTACTGACCGCGTGCTTTGCGCGCGGTCAGCCCTATTCTGTTTTTTGCAAGCGGTCGAAACGGTTCTTGCGCGCGGTCGGTACTAAGGGCGAAAACTTGCGCGCGGTCAAGCCTATTTCCTGTCCGAGGATAATCTCAGCGCGGAGAGGCAGCACGCAAGTCGGCGAGGCCACAGACGGCCAGCGCGTTGCAGACGGTGAAGTGGGAGCCACGAGGACGCAGACACAGGACGCCGAGCCCTCTCCTCCTCCATCAACTGGTAATTTACAGTATACCCTGCCTGTCAAACTTCGTGAGTTTAAAACGAAACCCCTACAAGGGCTGTACCATTTGGTAGCCCTTGACACCAGGATCACGCATATCACCCTAGTTACGCTCAGCGTGGATTTTGAAGTGATTTATAAGAAAAAGACGTTAAAACCCGACCTCGCGCGCTTTCTGACCAAATCCTACGAGCGGTATTGTACACTCCCCAAGGCTAATCAATCGGATAGGAGGTGCAGTAACTATTTTTTTTGAAAATCCAGGTTGAAATATACACTTTTTTTGAAATTTTTGACCACAAAAACTGTTACGAGGTCCTGGACAACGGTCTGTCTGACCCTGTTCCTTTGTTGTGGTGAAATCGAGGGGGGACAATGACATCCTCTTCGATGAGGGGGGGGGGGAACGATGACGTCCTCTTCGAGGGGGGAGGGAACTTCACCGTCACCCTTCGGAGGGGTCGTGGTCCCAATGCACAAAAATAGAGAAGTTGTCTTGTCTTTTTTTTGGTTGGAATTCCACTTGGGACCACTTTGCTCGAATGGAATAGCCTGATATTTCGAGCTGCAAAAGACGGATCAACTCTTTCATTTTTGTGCACTCAGACAACAACCCTTTGGAGGGGACGTCACTCTGAGCAGTCATGAAATTTGTGAAATATCTAGACCATATATTTAATGTGAACATATATTCACTTATTTCATTGTAGTGTTTTCACGTTTTCACCAACACCTGCTTTTCATGCCTGCTTGAAGCAGGCGGCAACACGTGCCGCTTACTTTACAATGACATACGCTGACGAAGCACTCCGTTCACCACAATAAATGCTTTCAATCGTTTTGAAGAGTTTTTCACGCTTCAGTAGAAAAAAATCATCTGCATTATGTCTGAAACAACCATCGAGAATATATTCGTACAACTGCTGATGGGTTCGTCGTAATAGCAGTTGATAACCATCAAATGCAGCAGCTCTATTGAAGTTGTCACAAATGTCATAGTGGTGGTCCGATTGCTTGATGATTGTCGTGCTCTGGTTGTCTATATTGCATTCGATGCCCTCGCTACAGCTCTTTCCTCATTTGCACGAGATTCGGGCACATCCCGACGGCTTCCATTCTAATTTCGTTTTGATGCGTAAACATGCCTATTGCAAAATCTGATGTAGTTGCGGGCGACCAGCTTCTTCATTGCTATTCTTTGAAATTTGTCTTACTTCTCATACTACACTGTTAGAAATCGCTGATTGTTCGTAATTCTCTCTTCAAAGAAACACACCATTCGTAGACATGACAATTCACGACGGCAGCGATGAATAATTCATCTTTGTTCCTAAGCTTTCGAACTGCTCAGCGCGTAAAGGAACAGTACTTCTCAGACATGCATTTTCTGTTTTTATTTGATTGTGTAGTAGACCACTCCTAGACCAGGTTGTTCAATAAGTCTTGTCGTTCGATAAGAGAGGGCTTTGCTGCTTTCCCAAAAAAAATTGTTTTGTTGGTACACTCTTCATATGAACGTACGTGAAGTTTTATTTCAATCTGTCTATTAATGCTTTGTTTACAAGCAATTTAGTGTCTCCGTGTCACAGCAATGGAAAAAATTGAAAATCGTGCAGTCATAAAATTCTTATTTTTGGATGGTTTAGCACCAAACGAAATTCACGAACGAATGGTAAAGGTGTATAATGAGTGTTTACCTAAAATTAGAACAGTAGAAAATGGGTTGCTGAATTTAAACGTGGTCGTACAAGCCTTGAAGACGATCCACGCGAAGGTCCAAAAAGCGCATCAACACCAGAAATCATAGCCAAAATACAGGACATGGTTTTGAAGATCGTCGGTTGACTGAGAGAAATTTATTAGAGGCTCCACACATCTCATTAGGCAGTATGAGCCATATTTTATATGAAATATCGGGTTTCAGAAAGCTGAGTGTACATTGGGTGCCGCATTCGCTAACAGTGGAACAATAACACATTCGAGTGCGACTTTCTCAGCAACATTTGGGGCGTTTTGAAAAAGATAAAGTGAATTTTGTGCGTCGATTCAGAAAAAGATAAAGTGAATTTTGTGCGTCGATTCATCACTATGGATGAGGCTTGGATTTTTTTTGCAATTTTCTTGACTTTTTTAAGTGTATTAATGTTCAGGGAGATTCTACTGAATAATAAAGTGTATTTTGAACCATAAAATTCTGTTTTTCTTATCGAACGACAAAACCTATTGAACAACCTGGTATAACATGTGCCAAGTGCGAGACCTCAATTCCTGCAAATAATCGAGATATAAGCGACCACCTCAGGCCCGACCTGCTTCGCTCACCAGCACAGGCCCGGCCGGCCTGAGACAACTCGTCCAAGAAATTTTTGCCTTCAGAATGCAGGCATTTTCAATGATCCATATCTCCGTTCGTAAGGATCTTGGACGATTTCAGAGATACCATTGTGATCAGAGAGTGGCTCTCTCCAAGATAAGCATGAAATCTGAAAAATAATTTTTTGGGTGTCTTGTGCCTTCAAAAGCGATATTACTCAAAGGAGTACTTTTCGATAGATTGCGAGGTTGGTTCTTCCTGAAGAGGTTGAAATAGAACCCCTAGATGAAGAGTTTTTTATGAGAAGTGTGTAAAATAGTTTTTAGGATCACCAAAATGTTAGATGATGTCCTCATTCATGAACTTCAGACTACATTTACGTATTCCGTGATGTAATGAATCGCAGTGTACTGCTGAGCACTTGCATGCACAACGCATGATTTTCGGCCAGTCCTCTGTGGAACTGAGGACTCTGGGCTCTCAAAAAATGCAATGCAGATCAAGCTTTGTTTCCCGTTTCGATCGACAACTCCCGTCATCTGTTCGCCATTATTACCTGGCATAATTTTATGTACCTCCTACTCACTAATGGAGGAACTTTGGGATTTACATCATCAAGACAAAGCACGCAATGGCATGAATATAAGATTCATTCAGAATTATGAAGAACCATTCTACAAGTATTTGGCTCTCTCACGAATTCGGAAATCCAGGTTTATCGAAAATTATGCTGGTCCGTAGATTTGAACTAATCGCTCTTGTGATTATCCGGCTCATTTGTAAAATCAGGACAATCGGTCATTTCAAAATGGAGCGCGTGACGCGCTGGTGTCGCAATGGAATATGTACTTATGATTACTTTCTACGCGTGTCACGCACTTGCGGAGACTATGAATACTCCAGCGGCGACGCTATGGAACATCGGAATAAGGTGGGCTTTAACTTTTCCAAGCAAGCAAAATTTGTGCACGCGTCCACCGTCATGGTACCAAAGAATAATACTGTAATCAATTATAATGGAACGGAATGAAACGGATGGTGGATGGCTAGGGAAATTGATGAAACAGCCGTGACGACCGTGTCCGTCATGGCGGAGCGGACGTCACACGCGTTCCGCGCGAGCGTTGCATCAGTTCATTCATACCCAGCGTTACGTCTGCGCGTCACACGCTGGCGTTGATGAGTATGAATAGCGCCTGAGTTTGGTCGGGAGGGAAACCCTGGTCGTTGGGAACTCGAGAATGGATTCCAGGCAAAACTCAAAACCACTTGAATTTGAAGGCAGTGTTCACGATGATTTTCGTCCCCGAGTTTTCCACATAAAACAATGCGTTGGCCTTCAAGGGTTACCAAAATTACGAAGAAACGGCGAGAAGCGCATTAAAACGTTGTATTTCAGTGATATCATTCTCTGACCTGGACTAGTTGTCCGGTTGGATAAACATGTTCATGGTGGTTGTCACCGGTGGAAAGTTGGGTCAATCGAAAATGGAAGAATATTTAATGCAAAGCAAGATTAGTTAGGGCCCTAAAGAAAGAACGGAGCAATAGAAAGTAGAAAATTGCAAAGGACGGGTTCTACAAAACATTTCATTGTCGCAACAAACACTTCCTGTGATACTTAAGGACAGTGTTCACGATAAACATCGTTTCTCTGTTTTTCAGCCTATCTTGAAAACGGCCCCATGCTGATTCCAATGATGTCTCTGAAATCGTACACGACCTTCTGGGAATCAAGTTATGGTCCCTCAAAGATTGAGCCATGGAAACATGGTGGACGAGTTGTCCGAGGCTTGTAACTTAAGTCTTTTGCAGCCGCTCTATGCGAGCTGACCTGAGTAAAGAGAGAAGCTGAGAATGAAGGGAAGAACGGGGCTAATGATTGAAAATCATCGCTCATCTCACGATCTCGAGCATTCATTAGTTCACGTCGGTGGGCGTGTGATGCGCTTTTGGGGTTTTCAATGCGCTCGAAGTTGCAACTTCGGGCTCTTTTGGGGCTCTTCCTGGCTCGTTTTCATGCGTTCTTTCGACGTTAACGTTACAGAGTGTCCCTCCACTATCCAATCCTAGTGGAATTTCGAAAACTTTTTTCATCGTGAACACTGCCTTTAAGAGGCGGGGGGATACTTAAAGGTAGGAGACACGCTCGAAAAAGTTGTTGAGATAACTACGTTTTTGGAGTCGGATGGCTCCGAGTAGACCGCTCACGCCGTTTTAAGCGTCAAAAATGAGTCAAAACTACTAAATTTCAGCAATGCAAATCGAAAAATCTCTGCAACCCCGCCCCTGAGCTTCTGCAACCCCGCCCCAAAATACAAACTCGTCCAGGTTGATACTACTAATACGGTCATCTTGGCTGGTTTTTGATGCTTCCAACGAGGTGAACGTTCCAGTACAGGCTGTAAGAGTATATCGGCTTCTCTATCTCAACCGTTTTGCTGCTAATATTCGCTGTTTCAACCGCGCGCCGCAAAACTCGTCCTTTTTCACCTGATAACAAAATAATCGTTATTCCTCTATTCGCAAACAGTTTTCGTTCGTTTTTTCGTCAGTTCCCAATACAACCAGCTCCAAACCTTTGATTTATGTCATAAAATCGATACCATTTTCGAGCGTGTCTGCTGCCTTTGAGCCTTTCGTGTACTTCTGGTGCGTTTTTCTCAATGTCTACGTCATTTCAGTTCTACCCGGGAGCCACCTATTCAATATAGCGAATAATCTCAAAATTGAAGATTATCGTGAACACGGCCTTTAATATAGCGACTCTGTGATAAGCAATTTCTGCGCCTTTTCACTGAGTCGTTTTCCACCGTTCTTTCGACACTGGAGCCTAGGATCCGTCTCGCCGATCACTCAGTGTGAAAAGTCACCGGGGATGATCATCACGATTGTTGCCTTTGAACCAATCCGGTGAAAGGTGTTGTACGCTGTGCTTTTTCAATTTGATGGTACGGGAGAACCGGTTAACAAGTTGGTTACTTACTAACTATCAAACGAATATCTTTATTTCCGCAGTCGTTTATTATAACAATCGTAGATGCGAAGCGGTTGCTTTTCAGAAACTTTAGCTATGAAAATGAAGATAACATTCTCAAAACCAACCGTTTTATTATAGTGATACAGTGAACTGCGAGTAACAGGGAAATGGAGGTTAAATTTGTGAATCAAATCGCTAAAACAAGCGAAAGCTCAGGTGAAATAGGAAAACTTTTCAACAAGTTGGTCAATTACTGTTTATAAAATCAAATGATACCGATTGGCCTATCGTGGAGATTTCTCTTGGATATCACATACAACGTAATACCGAGAAAAAGTTAACAATTATAGCTAAACGGGTTTCTCCAAGCGAAAGCATTGCAGAAACACTCCAATATAAAAAAAACATCAGGAAAGTGGAGTGGCCGTGTCTACAAAGATCAAAAAATATTTCATGAGAACAGATTTGTGTGGATAGAATTTTCAGTTCCCCAAAACAAACAGTTTTGGAATTTCACAAGGAAGAGCGCTAGGCTTTTCGAAGAAGGACTTCCACTTGGTTGAAAAGGTTCGTGTGTTGGTAATTGTACTGGCTACAGCACTTTCACGGGTTCGCTTTTCTGAACAGCAAACTGAAACGGCTTGTGTTCGCAAGAATATTCAACGAAACCTCAATCATACGAGAGATGCCAGTCGATGGCACAATACATAGTAGAGTCTTTTTCTTTGTGTCTCCGGTGCAGGAGGTGGGGAGGAGGGCGCAGCGAGCGCGAGGGAAAGCTCAGAAGATTTTCAACTACTTAACAACCATCATCCCAACAATTTAACGATTGCCTCGTTAAGTTGTCGATAAGGCGACGGAACGTTGTGGGAAGGCGTCTATCAACTTGTTCAATCTAGAGTAGGTCTCTAGTTGTTGAAAGCCGGTTTAAGCAACTTGTTACCTCCTTATCATTAAGTGAAAAACCTCCTTTCAACTACTTGTTGGTTAGACAGCTCATTCTGACTGCTTATTTCGCTCTAATCAACAACGTGAGGACCCCCTTTCAAAAAGTGTTCACAATCTTTTTAACTAGTTAAACACTTCCATCCAACCACTTTTTCCCACTTATCAACAAGAATACACTATACTAGCCATCGAATAAGTTCGAATCATCCAATAAATGATTTTTCCTCAATCTGCCCAGGCCTGACTTATGAGAGGTTTCCCTCTTACTCACACTCGGGAGGAAAATTTATTATCGGATGATTCGGAATCGTTCGATGCATAAGTAAAGAACACATCACTGGCGAGAGAATTCGAAATTATAAGAAAACATTTAATCAATATTATATGGATCATGAATACTCTTGAGCAAGATCGACTAAAGCAATCTTTATATGAAAAGAATAATATCGGGTATGACACTGTGGAAAAAAATAGTGAGGGAGCAGAAATATGAACTGCACTGGCCAATCACATCGCTTCATTTTTTAGAGTATCATGTCGTAGGCGTCATCCCGCTTCATTGTTTCGTGGCTTCAACCTCACACGTTCTTCATAATATCCGTGACCGAACATGTCCTGCCTGAATGTGATGCGTTAGTGAACCTTGAACAGCCAAGGCGACTGACTTTGCTACACTTTCACCTCCTAATATGTTAAAGATTCTAAAGGCAGTGTTCACGATAAATTTCACTTCCGATATCTCCACGGCTTACGGAAGGTCTAGTGCCCTATATGGCTTATAAAGGGCCCGAAAGAGGCGTTTTTGGACAAAAATGAGCCTTCTCTTATTCACGTTGATTTTTGAGCGTGGAGGAATTGACCGCTAGAAGGATGATACCTATCAGTGCAATAAAGCGGTCAGCTCACATATAAGTACTTCCTTCACTTGATCATTCCTGCAATCTGAGTCTTCATTTGTTCATTCCGAGGGGCGGATCTGGGGCACCAGGCGTGTCTGGGACACCAAAACGCTTGGTTGCCGCCGTTATTTTGCGGCTCCTGGCTCACTTTCTACCGTCCTTTCGACACTGGGAGCCAAGGATCCTTCTCGCCTATCATTTCTCTGTGGAGAGTCAACGAGAATGATCTTCGTGAACGCTGCCTTTAAGCCCCATCTATTTATGTTTTTGTGCCCTATTTTTATTTTTAATGTTATTGTTATAGTTGAAATGTTTAAAGAGTTGTTTGAACATGTGCGCGCTTCTAGGTGTTTTCGAGAGTGTGGAATGCCGTGACTTAAAACTTTCTGAACATCATACGAGCAGCGCAAAACGCCCTCAACATGTTTCCGACAGATGATCTTGTCTCGCACAGCCTACAAACATGCTTCCACCGCGAGTTTTCCTGGAAGGGGATAGCGGACGCAATTCGGGAGCGAGCGAACATCTTACCGTCGGGCATCGAACATACTACGGCATCCTAAAGCTGTCATTTCGAATTTTCGCCCGCTCGCTGCAATCGATTTCGCGCGAACGTCTTCACTATTTTTCTCCCACATTGCTGCTAGTGATTTTATGTTTTCCTGGTCCTGATTCTCATGACATAATTCTGTTATGTTGTGTCATGTACTGAGCAAGGAACATTTCTCAGTGCAGGCCGAAGTGATGCACTGCAAATTTTGAAAGCGTTTTTTCTTCACAGTTTCAATGACATCTAATATGTAGCTCCTTGTCTTTTTCTTTTATTTAGCTTCGCCCGGTTAGAGCACGGTCCAGCCTCAAGGGAAATGTTTTATACTATGTTATGGCCGCTGTAACTGTATGGCAACCCTGCCAGTCGCAAAACCTCATTTCGCTCAAACAGAAGAGAAAACACGATTAAAATGTCAAACATGTCCCAGAAAAGAGCAAATGGGCCACGCCCAACAACAATCTTTCGACCTCAATAATTTCAAGACGCGCGACGGACTTCAGTACAGTATGTACATATGTAGGTAGCTAGAATCTATTAGGTTGTGGAACAAGTTTTCGAGCTTCTTTGTTTTTTGATATTATCGTAAGCCTTATTTAGGAAAGTGTCATATAGCATTCGAAAGCGCATTTTATCCTGTATCAAATGATCATTGTCGTCTCTCGAAAGAACTAGTCACTTTTGAACTTCATGTTTGAACTTACTGTGCGGTCCGTATTCCAATATTTTGAAATGTTTTTATCGTGGACTCTGCCTTAGAGGGTTCAGATTGATTCGGATATGTTTTGACTCGGTCGGAATGCCAGGTAATGAAATGTCGTTGTCAATCTGGGGAAATAATACATCACAGGCAGTGTTCAGAATAATTTGCAATGATGATAAACGACGCTCAAACGACAGCTTCGTCCCCAAGTATGACTGAGGTAATGTTGAAATTGAAAAAATGCTCTCGATGTATGCCATGCGTTGGTCTCTCTCTACCTTCTTGCTAATATAAAACCGTTTCTTAGGTAATCAAAAGGTTTGTGTATCCTTTGTTTGGAATTCTTCAAATCCTGCACCTTTTTTTGTCGGTGTCTTTCGCTTTGGAGCGCATTGATAGTGAAGAATGAAAAGCGTGACGGCTCACGGCTCACACCATGAAATTCTTTTAGCTTTAGCTCAAAACATTTTTATTTGTGTATCGTTTCGAGCGAAATTTTGTTGTTGTGTGTCTTCCCCCGTATACATATGCGATAGGAAAATCCTTAATAGTCTTTCTAGAAATATTAACTTATTTTTGAACGTATAAATATTTATTTGATCACTAGGCTGAAGCAAATCCTAATCACTTCAGCCGCTCCGCGGATGGTTGGATTATTTTGAAATGCTCACGTTTTCGCCTGACTACGTTTCCTCACCCAATTATTTACACTCTCCGATTGCGGGGGCGTAAAAAAAGGGAAAACAACCATCATGGTCGAAATATAGTTGCTAAAAGGCGGTGTTCACGATAAAAAAACGGTATTCTAGTTTTTGATGATTTTGAGTAGGCAAGTCAACGAATTATGGGTTAATAAGGGAAAGTTCACACAAAACTTTCAAATTCCGGAGAAAAAACTATTTAAAAACATTAATCAGACTCCTTATTTTCATCAAAGAGAGCGGCTAAGGCTTCGAAGAAGGAGAAGAAGGTAGGAAAAGCCCTACAGTATTCTCCCCCATCCCCTACGCATGGACCCGCACACCACCGCTCCTACATTACCAATGAATTGGGTTATGCTTTCCATTCCCGACTTCTTTCGTTTTGCAGTACAGTGCAGGCCGGCTTCGAAAGGACATCTCTAGGTCAATTACTGACTGCGGAACTAAAAATTTTATGTCAGAAGAACATGTTGGGATCTCGTTATGCTTTGTTGTTTTGTTGCCAAAGGTCTCTGGGGTAGGCCTGTAACCGATCAGTGTCGAAATGTATCCAACTGCAGGTCTGCCGCGAGAGCCAGAGGCAGTGGAACGCCGAAGTATTACGAGCTTCCCACCAAAGAAACTCAACAGCCTTCATTCACCTTTACAAACAGCTATCGAACACGCATACGAACATGCTTCCGCAGCTAAGGCAACAGCTTACGGAAGACTTGCGTAACATGTTGGATAATGTGATCCTAACATGTTTGGAGAGTTCTGAGAAGTGGACCAGGCCTCGGGTTCGTGGCGCCAGGGCCCGTAGTAAACCCCCCTTCAGCCTACGCAAATCAAGCTGATGGCTGTGCTGATAGCCGAACCGCAATGTGCAGGCGCACACGTTGAAAGATAGCACACAAGGCTATCAGCTCATGGTGTGGTCTGTCCGATTAATCAGACCGATAAAGTTCTCCAACAGCCTGATTTTTGAATAAGCCTGATTGTGAGAGTGGTGCGAAATAACACACCGAGGACGGAGTCTCAACAGCCCAGCCCCGTAAGTTACAATTAGTAGCTTACGGTTTAGGCTGACAGCTCAGCTGTGCGCAAAATCGCGTAATCCTTTTTCTGCGCCAATCATGTACATGCGCTGGCGCTTTTTGAAAACGTCGATATCCTTTTTTTTCGCGACCCATCTCACTCGCCTTGTTTTTTTTTCGGTTACAATTAAAATCGTTGCATTATTTTTGCCTGTTAAACTTAATGAATCTTTTTCAGTTCATTCTTTCTTTATTTCCATACATGGAATAATACGAGAACTCGCCATTTTGTTTTGACAATTAGAAACAGTACTTTTCAGCGATCGTCTATTCCGGAAGTAATATTTCGAACCGGAACTCCACGAAATGTAGTGTTTTTTTCAGGAACCGAAGACTGGGGGAAAAATTCCGATTTCCGGAGGCATGTCTGTCTTGGAATTTCCCTTTCATTGTGGGATTGGAATTTGTATGTTTTGTGCTAAAATTCATGTTTTTTGTATGACTTGAAGTTCTTGTGCATTAACACTTCCAAGGAGATTGGCCGTGTGCGACACGAAACATGGGAGATTGAGAGCAAAAACTCCATAATAGTAATGTCGACTGTTTGTTATTTGGATCACGTTCTGAAGCAAATTCGGATTCGATGATATGGGGCTCCCATTCTTCGGCACTGATTATAAAGATGGGGTTTTTATAGATTTCCACATATAGCCTAGCTCCCTCATTTTGAGCCGGTCGAAGTAAGTCGTTTCGGGCTTATCACGTCAAAATCTTTTTATCACTATTATGTTTTGCCATCACCGACCGCTCCACTGCTTGCCCCTCCCGGACTGTTCCGAGCGAGCTAGGCCTTATTTGTTTAACGTCCTTTAATCCCTTCTGAAGAGGTGAGACTTGCTGCTTGGGCGAGATTTTGACGCAGGTGCAGGTAATTTTACGACCCTCCTCACCCCATTACGTCAGTGCTAGAATAACTAAAGAAACGCCCGCAGGGGCGGAAATTCACATCGAACTTCCAAAGGAATATCGGTGCTGGAGCTCGTAATTTGTCATGTTTTGTGCAGCTCCTGTTCGGAAAAATCTCCTGATCCTTGATTTTTTGATAATGAAGAGATGTTCCTGGCGTAGTCAAAAGAATTTATGTTCCAATAATAACGGAAAACTGGGCCCGTCCATCAATTCAATGCACGTCCTAGGCCCGCGTCATAGTTGGCCGATGAGCTGCACTCAGAACTGCCGATTACCTTCTTCATCGTGCTGACCGCATGTAAAAATCCCCATTTGTGGTCGGCTTGAGTCCTTCTGTTCAGTTCATCGTCTGGTTTCCGCTTTCCAAAGGAATGCCGTAGGTTGCGACAGGTTAAAGCAGGTTGTGTGAATCCTAAACGGGTGAGGGGTCAAAGAGGTGGTTGATGAGGGGTGCTAAACTCGGATACCAACTCCGTCTCCATTTTTTTTCTTACTGCAGTGGGAATGTGGTTATTAGGTTTAACTCTCACATCTCATTTACAGTTTACCGCCTAGAAAAGTTGTTCGCGGTCCTGAAGACTAGAACGTTGCCTGACTTTCGAATACGGTGGATCGCCGCAGGTTGCGACTGTGTGATGCGCGGTTGTTTGTATCCTTTGTGCGAGGTGGGGTCGCAATTATTTATTCTGAGAATAAAATATTCCGACGGGCGGGGGTTTGAAAGATTTTTGACCCGAAAACCGGATTTAGATGAAATCATCCGAAAATTTCAGTCCACGGGGGGAGGGAATCGTAGATTTGCTTACCCTCCGAACAGCGGGCAGCTAAACCTTAGGTGGCGGTATACATGAGTCATAAAGCCGGCCGTGACCTACCGTAATTCTGTCGAAATCGGAGCAATGATATTGAATTTGTAATCAGCACCTGAAAGGAACCCGCACTTTCAGGAACGTTTCGGTCAATCAAAAACATCGACCTCTTACGCCACCTATACTCTAACGCACTGTAAAGTGCACAAAGCCAAAGGCGGACCAGATGATTGTGTTCGGAGCCCCAAAGCTTTGCTCTCCTGAGTTCGTGGTCCCTTTAAGGTGATATGGTCATATAAAGCCTAGCTTGCTCGGATGAGTCCGGGTGGAGCAAGCAGCGGAGCGGTCGGTCATGGCACAAACATAACAAAGATGAGAAGATTCTGACGTGATCAGCCCGGTGAGCTTTACTTCGACCGGCTAAGAGTGAGGGAGCTAGACCATATGTATTATATAGAGGGGTTCATAGGTGAAATTTCGGTGATTTGAATATATCGACAGATACGTATCTCGCATCGGTCTGGATATCAGTCTATACGTACTTAACACGCGCCGTAATTGCTTCAAAATTCCACCGTAATGTTTACAGCATTCCATACCGGTAGTAAAACGCACATAAAGAGTGCACGAAGGAGACTGGCGAAGCACGCTGTCGGCGTGCGTGTTGAGCAGTGCCGCTCCCGTGCAAGTGTTCCCACGGCTGCAAACAGCTGACCGCAACTATGTTGAACTAGATATTTATCTACTATTCCTTTTCTGCCGCATTATGGTGGGTTTTCTTTGCACAGTTATTTGTTTAAAGGCACTGTTCGCGATAGACTTCATCCTCGAATTTTCCATGAAAAACGCTTCTCATGGGTTTCAGAAGCAGAACAGCGTCGAAGGAACGGGACGAAATGCTACCCAGGAGCCGCGAAACGGCTTTGAAAAGTGGGCAAACCCCACCATTGTGTGCAAGCCCCGCCCCTTTCCGCCCCTCTACGTGAACAAAGGAACACTCGAAATCGTGAGTTGAGCGATGGTTTCCGAACAAAAACCCCGTTCTTCCCTTCATTCTCAACTTCTCTCTTTACTCAGATCAGCTCGCATACATTGGCTGCAAAAGACGGAAGTTGCAAGCCTCGGAAAACTCGTCCACCATGCTTCCATAGCTCAATTTTTGAGGGACCATAACTCCATTCCCAAAAGGTCTTGCACGATTCCAGGAGCATCATTGGAATCAGAATGGGACCATTTACAAGATTGGCAAAAAAACAGAAAAGCGATTTTCATCGCGAACACTGTCTTTAAATATTTCGTCTAAAATTTAATTTGTCATGTGCGTGATTTGGTTTTGGGGGAGGGAATAGTCGTATTTATCGTTTTAGGTGTTTTGGGTCAATGCTTCATGGAAGATTTTAATTTAAGTCCTAGATTCAAATCGAACATTTTTTACAGCTGAACGCCTCCATTGACGGCAAAAATGAGTAGAGGGTCATTTTAGAGGTAAATTTTATTTTAAAAAACTGGCAGGAGGTGTCATCCTAACCTTTAAGGCAGGGTTCGCGATTAAAACGACTTTTTAGCTCTGTTCATAAGAATGTAGAATTGGCCATCACAAACCCGGGGATTCGCGGGAAAAACGCCCAAAAACAAAGTATAACGGCTAAATACTGGTGTCGGTCGGCCCCCTAATTAATGCGATTTCCAATAATGCTTGCTTATAAGTTATCCGACATTTATTTTGCTGCTAAAGTAATCAGTAGTCTCCAGAAATGTTCAGATATTACTTAAGAAGCAAAATAAAAGTTGACAAAACAGGCTTTCACCCAAATCTCGATAATTGGGGGCGAGAGGACACCGAGCCATAACTTTCTCCTGGGCGTTTTTTCTACAATTTTTTACTTATTTTCACTTTTGTGATGGCCAGATCTACCATTCTACGGTGATAGCACAACAATCGATTTTATCGAGAACCCTGCCTTTAACATTGAGCTTCCAAAATTTTCTTGGAAGCATTGGCTCAGAACACTTGACAACGAAAGGAAAAACTAGAAAAATCAACAATTCCCTCCCGAAAACGAAGCCCACCCACACATGATAAACAAAATTCTGGAAGAATTTAAAAACAAATTACTGAGCGAAAAACTCACCGCAATATGGTAGCAAATGAGTAGTAGACGAATATCTAGTTGATAGCTGCAGTCAGTTTTTGGAAGTAGTGAGAACACTTGTCCAGAAGCCGACCGCGTCCTTCGTCAATCTCCCTCGGACACACTTTCTTCCTTCCATCTCCTAGATTTGGTCATTTCAACAGTCAAGTTTGGTGCTGTCGCAGCGGGGGTACTATGGCGCGATACTTTTGGCCGCTCCCATTTTATCGTGCCGCACTGAAATTGAGTACCTACCCGGGGCACCAAAAAATGGGCTTGGCCAAGTGCCGCCCCCCTCCCCACCCACCCCCGTTTCGTTAGCACCCCTATACTCGTGAAACGGTTAACGAAGCGCAACTTAGTTGTTTAAGGCTTACCCCTTGTTACCGCCTACGGATGTCTCACGTGGGATGCTTGATACAGAAGCCGCACGTCGATGGAAAGGAATCGTTCATCGCGAATCCTTGAGCTGTTTTCTGATTAAGCGGTTTTCCACTGTAATAAAAAGATCGAAATGTTTTTCCCTCGCAAAAAAAAAATCGTCGAGGGAGATGTTTGGACGATCGCGGCGCGTACTTCCTGCGATAGGAACAATGCTTGTGATTCTTATTTCAATTATGTATTCCTTGATTCAACTCGAGGTGCTCTGAGTCTTCTCTGCCAGCGCGTAGCTAGATGCCTCACACGGAAACCGGAGATGCCTAGGGTTTTGGAGGCATCTAGTCTAATTTTGACACGAGAATTTACGTAAATTACGGAAAGTTTAGCCTCAATTGGTGAAAATTTAGCTACAGCGCACGCATAATCTACGTAAATTCTCGCTACAGCACCCGCATATTCTACGTGAATTCTTGCTACAGCCCTCGGTCGATCGACACAATAAGCCCGATTCGTACTAGAAAGGCGATTCCCTCTGCAATCGACTGCAACGCCGTTTCTTCCCCACGGCATGCACCTTACCAGCGGCCAAAAATATCCTCGGCAAGGCCTTCCAGAGAGCGACACGGGATCACCCTTCACGACCAGCCACAGAGTGTCAAGTAAGCACTCTGTGAGATGACCAGCCCAACACTATTGGAACGGCATCCCTGCGTTCCGCGTAGCCAGCGCGGGTATGAGATTGCATTCCAACACAAACTGTCGCTAAATCCGCAGATTCTCGCTACAAATTTATAGCGAGAATATACGGGTTTAGCGACAGAGAGATCATAGTAGCTGATTTAGCCTTCGTTTTTACGTGATTACGCGTAGAATTTGCAACCTTTCGCCTTCGACACAAGAATATGCGGGTTTTAGCTATCGTAGCCAAAACCCGTAGTTCACCGCTACATGGAATGGGGCGGCGTTACAGGCCGCGCCCTCTGAGGCATCTAGCTGCGCGTTGGCAGAGTTACTAGAGAAGACCCCAAGTGCCAAAAGTAGATCCGAAAAACAGGCTATGGGAGTTAGGTGAGATAAAAAGAAACTTTTATAAGTTTTCAAATTTCCCTAGATGTTCCTAAATAGATCAGAAACGGCGAAAAAATAGTTTATTGGGTTGAACGAATTTAAACATTTCCAGCACAGGCTGTGATCAAAAAGTTTTTTGGGGCTCTGGACACAAATATACGCCCCGCTTCCAGTTTTTCGAAAAATTACGGCAGATTACGGTATGCACCGTCAAGCCGGCAACGACTAAGACGGGCAGCGCTGAGTTGACGCGGGCGCGGCCACGAAGCGTGTATCAGATTATTCAAGTGATTCCGCCGGCCTACTGCCCGTATTTCTGTGCATTTGAAGATGAAAAAGTCGAAATATGCTAGGGATATGGGCAGCAGATTAGCAGAATCACTTGAACAACAGTGGCGGGGCAATCTGATACATCCTGCGCAGCCGCGTCGCATTCGCTTTAAAGGCAGTGTTCACGATAATCTTCGATTTTGAGATTAATAGCTAAATCGATTGTTTGGCCCCCGGGTAGAACATAAATGACGAAGGAATCGAGAAAAACGCACTAGAAGGTCACGAAATCCTTCTCTCTCCCCACCTCTTTACTCTCACAGGAACTGTTCGTTGTGACAATGAAATCATTTGTGGGCCCGTCCTTTACAATTATTTGATTTCTGTTGCTCCGTTCTTTTCTTCGGACCCTTACAAGTACTATTTTGCCTGGAATATTCTTCCATTTACGACTGATCCCATTTTTCACCGGTGACAACCACCGTGAACATGTTCATACAACTGGACAACTAGTCCAGGCCAGAGATTAATGTCACTGAAATATGATGTTTTAGTGCGTTTCTCGCCGTTTCTTCGTAATTTCTGTAACACTCGGTGGCCAACGCTTTGTTTTGTGTGGAGAACTCGGGAACGAAAATCATCGTGAACACTGCCTTTAAGGCCGGGATCATACTTCTAACGACGAGCGACGCGACGCAATGTTTACCATCCATATCGACCGAAAATCGATATGCCTGATGTGCACTGCCGCTGTCGCTGGTCGCGGGAACTATGATCCCGGCCTAACTCAGCGCCGCCCGGCTCAGTCATCGCAGGCTTGAAAATGACACTTTATTCCGCAAGCTTTAAGAAAATTAGAGCCGAACCTTCTTTTTTATGTTCAGCACCCAGAATGACCACTGCGCGAAGCCTGAGCTGAAAATGCCTAAACTCGTTAAGTCCAAGAAAGCAGGGTCAAACAGACCGCTGTACCTGAACTCAAAGCTGGGTGCAAAATATTTGCGGAAAACGTAGGAATTTCCATGTCTTCCCTGCCTCAATTTTTTCCGGTGACTGGGATTCCAAATTTAATTAACAAAAGGTCGTTATTTTTATTAAGTTGTTGTGTTACTGTTACTTCTTGCCCAAAGGAGCCTTCGGGAGTGTTTTTTTTCTCATTTTCGGCTCAGAGTATTCACGCCCCAATCACTAAATTTCTGGTTTCTCTAAAGTTTTGACGTCTCTTCCATTGGCTCGCGGGACAGTACCGCTTGAGCCTGCAAGAATGTCGTCTTTTTAGTTCTTGATCTATCCATGTGCATTTAGGGAACTCGGAGAACTCACAATTGTTTCTTTCCGCCTCAACCTTCGAGACTCAATGGTCCGCTCCTCGAAACTCCATACTGCACTCAGGGACTGTGATCACCAAGGCGGGCTTTCTCATCGAAACTTCGTTTCGCTTTTTAAAGGGTCTAGATCGCTTCCAAGTTTTATGTGGCTTTGTTTTTTTGACCTGAAGGATAGTCATCGCGAAAAATGCTATTGGATGGTATTGTTCTACACTGCCGCTCACGTCGTTGGAAGCTTCAAATACTAGCATAATTGACCGTATTCGAACAATCGATTTGGACGAGTTTGTGTGTGGGGGGGACTATAAAGAATGTGCGCGGAGACTACATGCTTTGCTAACTCAATAAGGCTATTTTTGACCGATCTCGGCCGAGCTACGACTTTCCCCAATCACCAAATTTTTGCGAAATTCCGGTGAATTTTGCGAACCCCTCCCCTCCTATGTGAGAACTTGGTCAACATTTCTACGACCCCCCCCTTCCCATTTATTTCCGGTCACAACCCCACTAAACCGTGCTTACGACTCCATTAACGTCGTTATATCAGTCACTTTTGCAAATTTGTATGGTACCTTTAAACATTATTATCGCATGGCCGTGACTTAACACTACAGAGAAATATGTATATCTAGTATTTCATATTCAGGTGGTGATACAGATTATGACAGCTTGTAATCTTTCATGTTTAAAGACGCCGCTGGAAACGACTTTCTTTGCTGTGATATGGAGCTCTGGGTTACTACGACTGCTCATTAAGATATTTGTTCTCGTCATACAGAGTTTGTTAATACATTGCTGCTTTAATTGAATAAAGTGTTTTCCTAAATTTGATGCCTGTGGACGTGAAGATTTTTCGGTCTTAAAATTCATTATGAGTTGTATAAACTGGAGTGGAAGGAAGGTATGCGCTTCAGCGCTTTTGTGATGACAAGCATTTACATAACTGTCGTTATATGAGCAAAATTCCCGTTCGCACTTCTGGGCAACCGTCGCTGCATCATGCAACACGGGCCCGTACTAAACCCCCCAGTGCGCTGAGATGAGCTCACTGCATGCGGTCAACTTGTGCGGGGAGGCACGGCCGCATCAATCGAACCGTCACACGGTTAACTATGGCTGGTCTCTCTGCGGGCGGAAATGGTGTCCACTCGGCTGGTTCGACGCACATGGGGTGCGAAGAGGGTCACCTCCGCGCCTGCTGACAGCTGTTGGTGCAAGGAGAAATAGCACTGGTTGCGCGAAGACGCAGCGATGCTGTCATTTGAACCCCGTGAGTTGCCCCCTTGCAACTTACGGTTCTCGCATGACGGTCGTCGCACTCCGCAGGTTTGCGTTCCACATCTTCGTACAGTAAGGCGAAATTTACGGCTAGAATCAACTGACGAGTGGACGAGCAAGACGGGCGTTGAGCGAGCGCAAAACAGCTGACGGAGGTCAGATTAATGCAGAATATTAATCTTTTCATCCTCTCTTGCAGAAATAAGGTGAGTTCTTCTGCATAAAAGGTTGTTTTCGCATTTATTTCTGTTTTTTTGTAGCCAAGGGCTTCATGGAACTTGTTTTGAAATAGGGATTTTGCTATTTTTCGTTTTTCTTCGTTCAACTGTGGCTTAAATTGCTTACTGCAATGTGGGAAATTTTTTTTTACGTGTTAAACCTCTTTTTGTACAGAAAAGTTTTTTCGTTAAAAAACTAACTTTCCACAGAAATGTCTTCGAAAATCAAATATGTTTCACCTTCATCGTACTCCGACATTGCCGGTAGTATCGAGAAACAACTACTAATATAGCCTTTTGAAATTAATGTTCAAATTCACGAAAGGGCTTCGCTCAACACGCACATCACATTGTGTGGAAAACATCGACGGAAGGGTATATTCTAGACTTTTCAATTTCTACGGTTTTTTCGAACATTTGTGTTTTGAGGAAAGCCGAAATATTCAGTTTTTGAATTATGCGTCCGAATTTAGGGCATAACTTTCAAATATTTAGACACCGTTGAAATCATCCAGTACCATCCATGAATTATTTGGAATTCATTCAAAGATTCAATCGATTCTTCATAGAACATTTCTCTAGATTCACTTGGAGCAAATAGAGGCCCGGCTAACAGTTATTTCATTCTTTGTAAAGAAATTCAAGGACCTTATTCCAATTTATCAATTCATTCGAATTTTTCATTAGACGTTATTCGAAACGTTTATGCAGACGGCAATTTTGAACTTGTAATTCGATATTCTGCTTAAAAGGGATTCAACGCCCATATTAAAAGTACTGGATTGAGCACGAAGCAGCCCAAACCGTTTGCAATCAAAACAACAATGAAAAACAGAAGATTGTTTCCCAAAAAGGGGTAAAACCCACCCATGGCTACTTTAGAGTGGGAATAGAACTTGATCGTAGAGACTTAGAGGTAGATACAAAACCCACAAATGCCTATCGAGCAGATGCTGCTCCGCCTCTATGGACCACTCTGGCGGATAGTCTCCTCTCCCGACTCGTTCTGGGCCCGCGGCTGGCGGTGGCTTCACCCCCTTTCCCCAACTCCCCCCGTTTCCCAATGTCTATCCGTAAATACATTTTCTTCCTTTTCTATTGACCTTCTAAATTAGCTTTTACAAGTAATAGAAATGTAGCAGTATTTGCCGATTCCATTTATGTTTTTGTTATACCCAGTAAAGCTATTTTATTCATTGATGTTCTGTTCCGAGGCAAGATCTAGAAAATTGAGTACTGCCATGAATGCAGGTTGTATTAGAGTGAAGGCTAACGATACAGTGAGTGACTAGAACGGGTGGAAGGATAGACGTTTTCCATGGCCCGGAGAACGTTTATTACACTACCAAGCTCACAGAAGTAATTATCAAAACAACTACGTATGCGGAAAACCCTACCCTACTTTTGCAGGAAAGAAATACTGGATGGAGCTAAGGAATACAACATTCATATCTAGAAGCAATGGCAGTTACAAAGAAGTGCAATTGATTATGCTATCCCTTATTTGTCAGGTTATCAGATGTTGAATCTGCTCAACTGTTGTCTATTAATTGTAAAATCACAGCGGAGCAGGATTGTTGGCGGCAGCTTTCTTTAGATATCAATCCAAATTGCTATCTGAATTGACAAAACTTGCAACGCTCAGAAAACGATAACCTCTACAAACTATGACAGCCCTAAAATACATTCATGGACGAAATTTCAATACGTCATAGGCCCGAGAACTTCTTGTTATTCTACCTAGAACTGAGCAGAGTTTAAGGCACATGTGCAAAAACGTTCGCCTCAATGCTGATAGGACCTCTAACATAAAAATTGCTCGACTCCGCTCATCCCACTGCTCCGCCTGGTACGTTGATTGCACTGTCATACGTTCCGTAGTGAAGCGCTCGCATCACTATTTATTTGCAAAAACTTTCAACTCGACGGGACTCGAACCCTGGTCCTGTGCGCTCAAACTTTCGTCGATGACCACAAGGCCACACTGCATATGCGCTGGCCTTCCTTATCATCTCTTTCAAACCACTGTTATGCTTTATTGCACGAACACCTCTCGCTTGTCATTGATCGCTCATCACTGTATCGGCTGATTGCACGTGGCCGCCGAGACACCTCAGCGCGCAGCCGTCTTGTCATCTCAGCGAGGAAGGGGGGTTTACTACGGGCCACGATCATAATCGTGTTGCCTGGGTGCGAACCTTAGCAGGCCGCTCTGCAGTCCACATTATCTCCACCTCGCTATCTCACGCATTGTAGTAACTCTCTCTCACTCATTGATGAAGTGTGAACATGACAGGTCATGTGCAAAAATCATGCGCGTCATAGGACTCAAACCCTTGATTGTTTGCGTGCAACCCTACAGTTTTACCACTAGACCACAACCCGCTCACTCCAGTGTCTCCAATTTGCAACTCACCAAACAGCTCTCTATGCAGAGAGCTGTCTCGTCATTGATCGTCCAACGCAGTATCGGCTGATAGAGGCAATCGGCACAGCAATCAGCCAGGTGCCGCCGACCACTTGCACCCTGCTGACGGGGGTTTACTACGGGCCCAGAAGTCATGAAGAGTGGGCGGGGTTTTGTGCGAAAAAAATAGCTATGGAGTCCCCGGGTATAGTGCACGGGACACCGTGGAGAGTGGGCGGCAGGGCCTAGCGAGGTTATGGCCGGGCAAAACGAGGGTTTGGGGGTGTGACAATTAAAAATTTCGCCTACAATGGAAAATGTGTAAATTTGGGGAGGGGATCGCGGGCATTCCAAGCTAAATTTTAAACGAAGAGAGGAATTTTGGTTTGGAAGAAGTACTCAGATTTCGTATACAGTACCATCGAAAATATTAGTCGCGGGCTCATTATAGTCGCACGGCCACGCGGTTTGGTTGCCGTGACTGGCCATAATCAGGTGTCGTGGACTAGCGTCGCAGATGCGGCTCTCGTCCACAACCACACCTCGTTGAACCAGAAATTTAGCCGGGAAGAGAATGCGAAGCAACCGTTGCGTAGGACCTCAAAACACGCCACAATCCACTCTCCTTGGCGACCAAAAATCTCTATGATATCCTTGCCGCATTTTCATTAATGGGAGGAAATTTTTACGACCCCCTCACCGTCCGTCGAGAAATTTCACGGCCGCGCTTGACTCCTGAGTCTGAGCGAATCACTGATATATTTCGAAGGGTAATGATTCGATGGAAGGGAGTCTGTGACGAATTAGACAGTACACACCTCGTACCGTAACAGGGTTAAGCGATTACTGTTCCGCAGGAATACGACAATTGCCATTTTTTCAAATTTTTTGGTCCCAAAATGTTGCTATGGGAAGAGGACGTGAACAGTTATGATACTTTTCAAAAATTTCGGCCACCAGGATGAGGGCGTAGCCCCGTTGATGACAGCCAAAACGGTGGAGTGATCCTGTACACCGCCTTTTTTCGTATTCCGATTTCGAAAAAGAAAATTCCCTATCCGCTTTCCATGCACGGTTGGCCCTCTTCCGTACAAACACAGCTACATCACCAACTGCAGCTGTTTTCAGCATTTTCAGAATTTCTTAGCTTTTTAGCATGTTAAAAGAATCTCTTCGAAATATCAGATCTCAGAGAAGTTGCATACCAGTGGGTATTTCCGACTTTTTAATTTTGTGGCTTTTTTTCACAAACCAGAAATCCAAAAAGGCACATAAGAAGTAGGAATCAAAAACATGCGTTCTAACAAAACTACATACATAGTAAGGCTTGAAAGAGGAAACTCATGAATGCGAAGTGCAGGTAAATTGTCGAAATGCCACCGAAAACAAATCTATAAGGAAAGAAACAAATTAGCCGAGAAAAATTCTCATTAAGCAAACAAAAAACTGAATGTGTGTTTTTTGAGCATGAATGGTCGCATACATAAGTGGATGCAAAGTTACAGCACTTTCTCAAGGAGCGCAACACGTGGAGATGGAGTAAATCGCCGAACCAACCCATTTAAAAGAACTTTTCGATTTCTAAACTTATCTTGACAGTACTAACCAGATCAGCGAGCACCTGTCGTATATACGAGCCCACATCGAGAAAAGATATTTTAGCCATCTAAAACATTTGGAGAAAACGAAACTACAACGTCAACTGCTAAACTAGGGAAAACAAAACGGATTTTAGCAGCCGTGATCTTGTGCTACCGTAACCGTCGCACTTGCCGTGGAGCGCGTTATCGCATCATCTAGCGTTACCATCGCACTCAAGCGGGTTTTGCTACTGGGATCAGGGGTGTGTGGAATTTTCTGTTTTCCGCCCATTCTTGGCCATTTTTTCTCTTTTCTGTGAAAATAAGCAAGATTCGGCAAAAAAACGGAAAAAAATATCGTGAATCGCGACTTCTTGCAAATTTACTACAGAGACAAGGGGCCGGACTTATAGAGGGTAAACCCATAGGTTTAGGAAACCTCACCCGCATTCTCCAGAGTTCCTTATGGGTAACTCGTCTATCTCAATATGGTGGTTACCCGAGCTGGGGTGATGTAGTGACTTGATGCGTTGCTGTCCTCTCGGTTCGACCTTCGCCCAGGCTCAACCAGAACTACTTTCCTCACGGATACCCCAACTTGGTACTAGATCCATGTGAGGAGATGAAGGATATGACTGGGAAGTCGGCTGACCCCCGCATGTCACTGTATAGCCGTGAAAAGCATCCAAGTTTCTATGACATAGACGTCGAATGCGCTGTGTATTCCAATAGAGATTGAGAAAGTCTTCATCTTTATATTACAGTGATAACCCTTACCCAGAGATTTACTGTTGACGAATTCCTCAGAAGGTATGTTATCCAGCCAAATGACGCGAAAACTCCAATTTTGTTGTTTAATAACAGTAGTGAGCTTTAATGTTACTTAGCGCCCGCTAATGGTACCCGTCCTGGCGCGTCGTTTGAGTATGAATACTTTCTAAACGTGGGCAGACACTGACAATACTCCAGTGTCAGCGCTAAGGTTGCGAGGAGTAGAGTTTTGCCCCAACTATGCCAATCACGCAAATTTTAACCTTGTGTTTCACCTCATTCCAGAGCAGGATGATACAGAACTTGAATAAGATGAAGTGACATGAAAATTATGATCGGGCGGCGATGCAGTTATCAAAGCTGCTATAGAGTGACAAGCGAATCTACTAGGGTGGAGCGAAGGGCGCGTTAGGACATTTATACTCACACCACACACCTGCGTGGTACGCGCGTGACTCTAGGGCGAGGAGTAGTACAGTGTTCAACCCAGCAATTATCTCGAAATGATCGTCAGAATATGTTCACTGGCGGAGGACAAGTCTGCTCCGGCTGAATTTATGTACAGTTTGCACATATTGAGCTTCTGATCAAGTGTTGTTGTCTTAGGAAAAGGAGGGTTAGAGAAACGTTTTTTGCTTATAATCTGCCTCTATCAAAAGTCTGCACTAATGCCGAGCAGTCGAAAATCATCGACATTCAGAAGAAGAAATAAATGCACATTTACCTAATAAAAACAGTTGAGCAGTGAATGAAAGCACTCCAGTCTATCCTGCCACCCTACGAGACCTTCTAATTTCATCCAGACTTTATGAAGACCGCTGTGGGCGTACCGGCTGCAGATATTGTACTGCAGATCTACAAATATGCCAAGCACGTAATGTAGTCTACAAGGTCACCTGCCTGGGATGTGGAGACTTTTACATCGGCGAAACCGGTAGGCCTCTCCACAAGAGGCTGGATGAGCATATGCGTGCTCTAAGATTGCCGTCGTCGTATCTCAATAGTGCATTCTCCAAGCATCGAACATCACGGCATGCATATGAGGCCACGCCAGAAATGAGAGCGAGTATACTGTATAAAAACATTACTGATACGGCCGAAAGAAAGATAAGGGAAGCTTTGGAGATACGGTTGCATTCTCCGCCGATGAACAACCGGGAAGAAATGAGGGATGCGATGAAGATGCTAACACTCCGATCTCACCTCACTGATTAGCGACATTTGACGGTCCCCACCATTTGTCGTTTGTGCTGTGGTTGAGCAGGTCGTTTCAAGAAGACCACCCTCCCATCCACCCCTCCACCGCGCAGCGGTAGGTCACATCTGCGATGATGTTTAATGTATGTTCTACTGCCAAATAATCGCAATTTAGCCGCCAGATGATAGGTCTATGACCCGAAACGTCGCGGATAAAGTGGTTGATATTCATCTGTCACCACCAATCTATCAGAGCTTCAAATTATTACTATACATCACATTGATATGAAGCTCAGGAACAATGCTATACTCCAGTATTTGTTTTTGACTAGATATGTACACAAATTCGAAGCTTCATTGATTGAAATTCAATTCCAAGCTCGGGCATTCGGGGGGTACCAGCCGAGGTGATTTCGGGCAAGGGGGTTGATCCGAGGATGCGAAATCGGGGGCGAAGCCGGCTTCGAGCGAGCCGAGGACGCAAGGGGCTCATCCGAGGGGGCGACGACATTTTCTACGTAGGATCTCCCGGACCAGCTGCGGCGCCGTGCTTCAAACATGTCACATTACTTTTATCTTCTACAGACTTGCAGTTTATTTCTTCCTATTACTTATTCATGATCACATCGAACAATCTCTTTAATGAATAATTGTGCTAATCCTGAGCCTCATTTTCGTTCTCAATAAATGCAACACACATAAAGAGGCTGCAAAAAAATCGTTCAAATTTCGACATTCACAAAAAAACCTTAACATAGAGTCTTAAAAATTTCGAAACTTTCTTTCAGGTTAGGTTTCGGCTCACAGAGCTTATTTTAAACCTTCTTCCGCCCAGAAATGGGCTAGAAACCACAATGGATCATGGCATTCAAGACTTTTGAATATTCTATTTTGAAGTTTCACGAAAATTCCCGAATTTTAATGATTAGTTTGCAGCCCTTTAATGTATAATGTACTTTGCGAATATCCCTAATCTCTTTCCTGCTTTCGCGCCCAGTAAATCCGCGACAGGGACTCCTTCTATGTGCAAATTTTGGCCTTCTGATGATTTCTTCTGTGGAGTGTTAGACGATCGCTTCAACATCACGACTTTGCCAAATTCGGTGCATTATGCCTGTTCCAGCTCATACATCCACCTACGAAGATTTACGCGCTAAAAATAAACGGTCAGATTGGCGGAGACAGTCAGCTTAAAAGCCTGCCGAATATCGTCGGAGATACCTTTTTAGGTGGTTGTGACCTTTTCGCTATATGCAACATGATTTTAATTCTACCATTCAGAAATCGTATGGGTTACGGACACGACGAGCCAAAAGTGGCTACAGTAGTGAACAGTTCGGAGTCAAGGTTGGTGAGCACCTCAAAACTCTAGTGGACTTCCGCTTTTTAGCCTCATTTTCTCAGTTGCTCTATTTTTTTTCGAGTAACAATTAAAAGCTACATTTTTAAGGTTTTATGTGTCTCTTTGATCGTGCGAAACAGAGCGCTCCAAGACCATCGAGAAGATGATCGAGCGCCGCTCGCAATGCAGCAAACACTATCCACATCTCTGCAGAATGCGTTGTAAAATTTTACATTTAACTTTCATGTGTATTTAATTTAAAATATCGTTATGTTCTGTTTGACACCTATGTTTTCAGAGGTTACGTTAGGACGCACAAATGTGAGGCTGACGTAAGTGGAGATGTCAGATGGATATCAACATACCTCAGTTGTTTTGAAATATATTTGTTGTGAAAATATCATATTTAGGTCTGTCTGATCAAGGTCAAGGGGAAACATGTGTGGAAGCAGGAAGAGCTGGGGTGGTAGTAATTTTGCCAAACTACGATGTTAACCAGGGCTTTTAACATCGATGTTAACTATGAGGTTATCAGTCTTGACTGAAATCGGCGTACTAATACCTAGAGCCAAAATAGATTACTATAAAAATCTTGGAGTGAAAGTTCGGAGTTACTGCTCCTTAACTTCCTTGTTACCCCCCTTGAAACTCACGATCGCGAACATTGATGTTCGCTCATTAATCGGCGCCTTTCACATGTCAATGATGAGACACTGGACATGTTGAGGAGTGCGCTTGACGGCGATGGCGGGTTAGGCTAAAAAGTCCTCGAGAGGACTTTTTAGCGTAACCCTCCAACTCCGGGTTTCTCACCCATCATCACTGGAGCCGTGATTGGGCCAAGAACTGTGTAAATATACGCCAGTCCCCCAACGGCTGGCGCACCGTTCGTCATGCGCAGTGATAACGCGATCAATAGCAAATTATTGCTTCCCTCGTTCAGCTGACTGCTTCCCTCTAATTCATTTTCTTTGCAGAGCATTTTGCGTGCTCGATTTTCTTGTGTTCTTCGATTTTACGAGGACTACAAATTGAGGTTATTGTGACCGAGAAGCCTGTCAGTGGATTAACTAGACCAGAACGCTCAGAAATTTGATGTTGAAGTCTCTAACTCCAAATTTCAGATTTTTTTTTTTTTCCTTCAAATAAATTCATGGGAAATTGACTATTCACTTTTGTTGTGATCATTTATTTTTTGTTTTCTCGGGTTTTATTTTTGTTTTCTTTTCTATGCAAAATTCAAAAAGGACAGAAAACTTATGCCTTGTCATTTCAATCTCCGCAGTATCGGCTAGAATGTAAACCGGAACCATCAATTAGTCCAATACCTTGATTACTTGAATGTTTTATTCATTCGGGGATTTTAATTTTATGTTTTTTCGATTATTCAGTTCATCTTGTTATTTCAATTAATCGTTTTTATAATATTCGATACATTCGGGATTCTTGAGTAATCGATTCATTAGATGTTTCAGTTATTCGGTTTCTCGAATACGTGGCCAACATAACGGCACATTTGAGCGTCCCGAATTCGGAGCTGAAAGCATTCACTGAGCTTTTCATCGGAGAAAACGTGCGAGGCATTAATCGAAGTTGTTCAAGCATTCAGAATTTCAGAAAAAAAGGCTTCATTGTCTGGGTTCAATCATTAAAAATTTTCGCAGTAGATTAATCGAAGTCTTTTTGGATATGTACGAAATTTATCTTTCTCGAGCATGTGATTTCAAAAAATTATTTGCGAAGTACTTTTCGAGAACTCGTGAATGAATATACTTCTCAACAAAAGTATCTGAAAAAATCTCGAATTGAGAAGCTTCAAATTTGCCTAGTGAATAATTGATTCCGAAAACCGGATCTCCATGTGACTGGATTGAATATCAGGAAATTTCTCGCACTTATCCGAGAAAATGTTTGAAATAACAAAGAATAACCGAACAAGAAAAGTACTGGAATTTTAAGCTGTTTCCATGGAAAGTTTGAATTTCTTTTCAATTTCAATGAAAAGGTTTCATTCTGCAAGGGTTTTTTTTCAAAAGTATTTTTCAGACAGGCTTTGAAGGAGTAAAAATACTGCGGAGGCAGGAATGACAATGTGTGTGTTTTCTCTTTTTTCTAGCTACTCGAGAAAGTAAATATTGAATGGCCACCACTAAAGTGAGTTGTAAGGTTCTCATAATCAATGATTGAGAAAAACATAGTAGACCTGAAATTTTGAAACAAGGACTTTCATATCAACCTTGCAGCAAGTTTTAGCCTAGCTATCCCTGTGACAGGTTTCTCCGGCCAGTTTCACCTGAATTCACGTTTCTCGTTAAATTGAAAACATCGACGAGAAAAATCATTATCGCATGATACTCATTAAAACTAGATAAAGAAAAAGCAAACAGAGGTAAAACATCCAGCTGAATGGATCAAACAACGAAAGTAAGGCGAGAAGACGAGAAGGAGTGACTCTACACAGAACAAGCGTATACTGTCCACGAGAAATTGCAAGTTAATCGGAAACTAGTATTTCTGCTCTAATCATTTTCACAGCTACTGTGTCTACCGAGAAAGCGTTAATTGTTGATTTATGAGGAGCAGGGTTCAAGAACCTAGGAGAGCCTCTACAAAGTCTGTCAGTCCGTGAATGCATGGCGTAGTGCGATGTCGCGCTGCCCTTGTCAGTGCGATCACGGGTTCAGATCCTCACTCATCGAATTTTACACATGCATGTGCATAAGTTCATGATGAGAATTAGTTCTCGTGCGTTGGGATCGAAGCACTTTGGTGCAGAGCGATGTGTCGCTGTTGATGAACCGGCGTTCGCGGGTTCGTTTACCAGTGGCAGCCATTTTTGCGAACGATTATGTGGCAGTCCCCAGTTGGTTCGAGGGTAACTTCGATGTCTCACACCTCAATTCTTCTTGGTTATCGTGACATGATCATGGTTCGTAACTCTCAGTTTCGGCTAGTTTACTACCACCCCTGGTCATTAACCGTGAAAACTAGGTGATCACTGTTGCATGCGCAACCAATAATATGAGGCAGAAACGTTTTTGTCGAGTACTTCAGTTTTTCAAAAAATTTTATGTCTCTAGTTCGTTGTATGAACGGAGCGTATCATTTTTTCAGTTTATCAACTATTAAATCGTGAGCAAACTTTTTTTGTACTCAAGAATTTCTGTATTGTCTCATAGTTTTCATTCGGTTGTGGGCCTGTAGTTCTTGCCCTTGCATTTCGAAGTGTCACTCTTTGCTTGTTCTGTGCGTTTGAGGTATTTGAAAACTTTAGTGTGATCGTATTCCGATGAGATCCAGTCTAGCTTTCAACACTCATAAGTCATGAACACTTCTCCTATTCAATTTATCAAGAATTGTAAAAAAAAGGTTTTCTGTAACGTTTAGCCGAGATTATTTAGAATTGCTGTGGTTCACTCTTATTTCAATAAATCCGTTGTCGTCAACTATAATCACATAAAATAGTAGCAAAAACATAAAATTTAAGTATTATGAAGAAGAAATAGTAAAACAGTATTAGTATTGACGTAATATTGCTGAAAATGTGGTGGAATACGACGAAATCCATTTTTACGGTTTTGAATCTCCGCGCTTCACCCGAAAAAGATCCGCGGATCAACCGCCAAGAGAAGCGGGGGGGGATTGGTCCGTGGGCGGAAAAGACGACCTCACTCATTTTCGCTCAGGGGAGGGCGAGGTTTTAGGCGCTGAACACAATCATGAGGTTCGCTTCCGTATTTTTCAAAACTAATGCGCCATTTGGAAGGTACAAAAAGCACAAAAAGCATGGTTTTAAGCTTGTAACTTTTCGGAACCTGTGCTTCGTACGTGCTTTGTACGTGCTTGTTCGCGATCACTCCTGAATCTAAGAGTCACGCGGAAAAAATTAAAGTCGATGACCGGGAAGAAAAGGGAAGAAGTGGAACAGAGAAAAGGAAGTTCACGGAGACTCATTTTATGTCAGTTCAAACTTCTCCTGCTAATTGTAGTGCGCTCGAAGCGCGCACCTGATTTGGAAAAGGATTGCTTCTGCGCACAACCCTCATTCCAGAATCTCTTTCCGGAAGAAATCTTGAAAAAGGGACTTTCACTAAAGATGGAGCAGTAAATATTCTCAACATTGCCCAATTTTCAGAAAATTCCACACAGTGGTTCTCGAGATATTAAGAAATTTGTGAATTTCAAAATGTGCGTGTGTGCCGGAAAGAATTTAGTGATAAGCAGTTCGGTCAGTTTTTTAGAAAAACTGGGAATGCAAAGCAGGTTTAGTTGGGGCCCTAAGGAAAGAAGGGAGCAATTGAGAGTAGAGAATTGCAAAGGAAGGGTCCACAGAATATTTCATTGTCACAACAAACACTTCCTGTGATACTCAAGAGGCGGGGTGATACTTAAGAATTTCGTGTACTTCTGAGGCGTTTTTCTCAATTTCTACGTCATTTTAGTTCTACCCGGTGGCCACCTAATCAATATAGTGGGTAATCTCAAAATTGATGATTATCGTGAACACTGCCTTTATTAGAATTCGAGATACGTTGTGCCTCAGGTCCATCAGGGACCGTATGCTCCGTGTGCGGAATTCAAATTGAAGTGCGCCATGCGCTGTATAAAGGGGGCGGGAGCGAACTGGGAGTAAACAGAGCGCCGGGAAAAGTGGACGGGACCCGAGTGGGAGTGCGTTGAGCGCCGGAAAAAGTGGTCGGCAAGCAAGTGGTAGTGCACAGCGTGCAGGAAAAAGTGGGCGGGACCCAACTGCGAGTGCGTAGGGCGCCGTGTAAAGTGGACGGGATCCTAGTAAAAGTGCACAGCGCGCCAGGAAAAGTGGGCGAGATCCAACTGGGAGTGCGTAGGCCGGCCGGAAAAGTGGTAGGGTCCCAAATAGGAGCGCACAGAGCACCGGAAAAAGTAGGCGGGACCCAACTGGGAGTGCGTAGAGAACCGGAAAAAGAGGGCGGGACCAGAATAGGAGGGCACAGAGCGCCAAAAAATGTGGTCGGAACCCTAGTGAGAGTGCACAGCGCGCCGAGGAAAGTAGGCGGGATCCAAGTGGGAGTGAATAAAGCGTCGGAAAAAGTGGGGGGCCTAACTGGAAGTGCGTAGAGTGCCGGAAAAAGTGGACGGGACCCAACTGGGGGTGCATATAGCGCCAGAAAAGTGGTCGGGACCCTAGTGAGAGTGCACAGCGCGCCAGGAAAGAAAGGGCGAGATCCAACTGGGAGTGCGTAGGCCGCCCTGGAAAGTAGGCGGGACCCAAATAGGAGTGCATATAGCGCCGGGAAATATGGACGGGACTCAAGTGGGAGTGCATGGAGCGCCCGAAAAAATTGTCGGGGAACTAGTGGCAGTGCACAGCGCGCCGGGAAAAGTGGGCGGGACTCAAATAGGAGTGTACAGAGCGCCGGGAAAAATGGACGAGACCCAATCGGGAGTGCATAGAGCGTGGGAAAAAGTGGTCGAGAGCCAAATAGGAGTGGACAGCGTGCCGGAAGAAGTGAACGGGACCCAAATAGGAGTGCATACAGCGCCGAAAAAAAACGTGGTCGGGATCCTAGTGAAAGTGCACAGCGCGCCAGGAAAAGTGGGCGAGATCCAACTGGGAGTGCGTAGGGAGCCGGGAAAATCCAGGCGGGACCCAAATAGGAGTGTACAGAGCGCCGGGAAAAATGGACAGGACCCAATCGGGAGTGCAGAGAGCGTCGGAAAAAGTGGGCGGGACCCAACTGGAAGAGCGTAGAGTGCCGGAAAAAGTGGACGGGACCCAACTGAGGGTGCATATAGCGCCAGAAAAAAGTGGTCGGGACCCTAGTGAGAGTGCACAGCGCGCCAGGAAAAGTGGGCGAGATGCAACTGGGAGTGCGTAGGGAGCCGGGAAAATCCAGGCGGGACCCAAATAGGAGTGGACAGCGTGCCGGAAGAAGTGGACGGGACCCAAATAGGAGTGCATATGGCGCCGGAAAAAAACGTGGTCGGAATCCTAGTGAAAGTGCTCAGCGCGCCAGGAAAAGTGGGCGAGATCCAACTGGGAGTGCGTAGGGAGCCGGGAAAATCCAGGCTGGACCCAAATAGGAGTGTACAGAGCGCCGGGAAAAATGGACAGGACCCAATCGGGAGTGCATAGAGCGTCGGAAAAAGTGGGCGGGACCCAACTGGAAGAGCGTAGAGTGCCGGAAAAAGTGGACGGAACCCAACTGAGGGTGCATATTGCGCCAGAGACAAGGTGGTCGGGACCCTAGTGAGAGTGCACAGCGCGCTAGGAAAAGTGGGCGAGATCCAACTGGGAGTGCGTAGGGAGCCGGGAAAATCCAGGCGGGACCCAAATAGGAGTGGACAGCGTGCCGGAAGAAGTGGACGGGACCCAAATAGGAGTGCATATGGCGCCGGAAAAAAACGTGGTCGGAATCCTAGTGAAAGTGCTCAGCGCGCCAGGAAAAGTGGGCGAGATCCAACTGGGAGTGCGTAGGGAGCCGGGAAAATCCAGGCTGGACCCAAATAGGAGTGTACAGAGCGCCGGGAAAAATGGACAGGACCCAATCGGGAGTGCATAGAGCGTCGGAAAAAGTGGGCGGGACCCAACTGGAAGAGCGTAGAGTGCCGGAAAAAGTGGACGGGACCCAACTGAGGGTGCATATTGCGCCAGAGACAAAGTGGTCGGGACCCTAGTGAGAGTGCACAGCGCGCTAGGAAAAGTGGGCGAGATCCAACTGGGAGTGCGTAGGGAGCCGGGAAAATCCAGGCGGGACCCAAATAGGAGTGGACAGCGTGCCGGAAGAAGTGGACGGGACCCAAATAGGAGAGCACAGAGTTCCGGAAAAAGCGGTCTGGACCCAACTGGCAGTGCGCTGAACGCCGGAAAAAGTGAGCGAGACACAAATGAGAGCGTCGGGGTTCAACCGGAGTGCCCAGAGCGCCGAGGAAAGTTACGTGTCCTACGGTGCCGAGCGGGTGCTATGAGCAGAAAGGCCATGACCGGTACTGTCTTCTTCTACCATTTTCTTAAAGAAACCTTTGCTGAGATGAAATGAAATTACCCAACTGTTTTGCTTTGCAACGAGAGGTTTGTGATTTGGCATAATAATATTTTTGAGGGACTCGTTAAAAGAAGTGAAATACTCGCCGCATTTGATTTGGCATGGGAGTAAACACGAAAGAAACGCTAAAAGCTCGATGAAATGATGTACCCTTGATTTGGCTGTACCCTTTCTTCCTAAAAATCGAAAATTGGGTGTGGCATTCAAAGGCCAAATCACGCGCTCTCTGAAAACAATTGATTGTCCAAAGTCAAAGTTTGTAAGGCTCGATCTCCTTTAAAAGTTACATAGGTTGTGGCTCCCAACCTATTTTAATTTTTTTTCCACGAATAATTATGTATGTGTGGACTCAGTAGGACGTGCGTGATTTGGCCTTTCAATATCACATTAAATTTTCGATTTTTAGGAAGGAAGGGTACAGCCAAATCTATGGTACATCATTTCATCGAGCTTTCAGTGTTTCTTTAGTGTTTACTCCCATGCCAAATCAAATGCGCCGAGTTTTTCACTTCTTTTAGCGAGTCCCTCACAAATATTATTATGCCAAATCATAAACCTCTCGTAGCGAATCAAAACAGTTAGATAATTGAGTTTTAATTCGCACCGCGTACGCATTTCTACGTGCTTGTATTGGAGGTCCTGTTTTTAACGACCTTCAGGAATTAAGGAAGAGTTATTCTCTGACATTTCCAGGAAAAACGAATGAGTTAGGCGCTGTCTGCTCCGTTCCTCTTTACCCTGAGAAATGGCTTTGAGCTGTACGGCAAGAGCACTGAAATTCTCGTTGTTTGTGTTCAATCTCGTCTTTTTGGTGAGTGTTTTAACTAAGTTAGTAGTGTATGTATCTGTGATTTTAATCACATCACAATGCTCTGCATGTGGTGTGACAGTTGGCATAGCAAACTGGCTATAATAAACGTTGTCGGAGCAGAGGCACATGTGCTGAGACAGACGTTACTTACGAAAAAATCGTACGCGCACCTGTTGTCATTTTCTTGGTGGGGAGCGACAGCATTCAGATTGTCAGCTGCTACGACCTTAGAGTCACTCAGATCTTACAAAAAACTACTTTTCGACTTCTAGTAACCATTGGTCAGGAATCGATTGAGATAACGAGATAGGAAACTTTTGAAAGTCTCTTAAAGGCACAGTCCAACCTCAGGGAAAACTTCCTATATTATCGCCCGTGTATAGCAACTCTGCCATATGCTAAATCTCAATTCGCTTCAATAAGCGAGAAAAAAAGAAGTCCATCACGCACCCAGAAAACTGAAAATGGGTCCCGAACATACATAGATTCGTTGGTTATAGCCAGGTATTCCACCAAACTTCACCTCTGGGCAGGTAAAGGGGGAACCTTCCCCATTGGGAAACTCGGTGACGACCGGGGAAGCGCCCCGAAAAAAAAGTGACTCTATATTCATGCAAGTCATTTCCAAGATTGGATGGGTGTCATTGCCAGTTTCTCATCCATGACTTTTTGTGCTTAGAGATGATCTCTGTACAACTCCGTAATTCTCGCGACTCATTGGCGCGGACGAATCTGCTCCCTCCGTCTGTCATGCGCTCTCTTACTGTCTCTAACCGTCGCTCCGCGCCAGCACGCGTAAAAACCATGAGAATTTCGCGGTTTTAAAGCATTTCGACCTCTTGGGAAGCTTGTTTTTTGAATCCAATCGAAATTCTGCATCGAATGGCGTTCTCAAATTCAAAAAGTACTCTCTCACTTTTCCAGCCGATATCGGTTTATAAAGTGCATTTTTTTGTGCCGGAAGGCATCGGTTTTCCGTTCATACCTTTTTTACTCTGAAAGGTGGACCTTTGTTGAATGTGTTTTTGGAATCCCCATGGAACTCTGCGTCGAATAGCGTTTCCAGGTTGGAAAACTATTTTCTCGATCCTTCAGCATAATTTATTTCACGAACCACCAGTTCTTTGCCTATAACTCTTTAAACGTTAAAGGTGGGAATTGGGTAGAATTTGTCTTTGAAATTCACGTGAATTTCTGCGTCGAATGATATGTCGGGTTCCTCACTTTGCTTGCTCCATAAGCCAGCCAGGTCGGTGGAGCCGAGCTCCATAGTAATCTCAATAGGATGCTCTTGCCTCCATTGTGTGAATAGGAGACGCAGAGTCTCACTGGGGCTAACAATGGAGCTCCACTGACCTGGCTGGCTTATGGGACTAGCAAAGTTGGGAAACCGATATATCGTTCGACGCAGAATTTCACGTAAATTCGGAAAACAACCTCCACCACAACCCTATCTCTAACGGTCAAAGAGTTATAGGTGAAAAACTGGTGTTTTTTAAGATGAAATAGTCTGAAGGATTGATAAAATATTTTTTTAACCTGGAAACACTAGTCGATGCAGAATTCCATGGAGATTACAAAAAAACAAGTTTCAACAAAAGGTCATTTTTGAGAGGGGGGAAAGTAGGGGGAGAACTAGCAATTACCAAACCTATGTATTACATATGAGGCTATCCGCGTAAGAATCGAGATGGATCGGAACACAAAAAAAAACTTGCCGTTTTTCATAATTTATACCGCTAGAGCATCCCAGAAAACTCAGGCGCTCACTTCTAGGATTTTCAGAAAATATTTTGAAAAGATAAAAATTTCCAGTGTTGTACGTATTTGAGCATTCATTTGCATAGATCTCCAATTTAGGCAAATTCCTTTGATACAAAAGTTTCATTATTTGTCGCCGACTATGCGAAATCGATCGACGGTGCAGAATTTAAAAAGCCGCGCCTAGTAAATTATTACTCAGCACTTTTGAAACAAGCTGTTATAACGCAATCCGCTAGTAACGGATTGTCCCCGTACCGAACCCGGAGCAAGTAGAAGCTAACACTCGAAGCAAGCAGTACGCCAAGCAAGCAGAACATCACGTTAGGCAGGGGAACGAGTGGAACCATGCACCGAAGCAAGTGGAAGCAAACGCGAAGCAATTAGGAACTAACACTGAGCGAGTGGAAGTTAACGGGAAGCAAGCAAAAGCTAACACTGAGCGAGTGGAAGCTAACACAAAGCAAGCAGAAGCTAACACTAAGCGAGTGGAAGCTAACGCGAAGCAAGCAGAAGCTAACGCTAAGCAAGCGGAGGTTAATGCCAAGCAAGCGGAACCTTACGATAGGCGGAAGGGGTAGAATGAGAACCATGCGCCAAAGCAAGCGGAATTACGAGCGAAGCGAGCGAAATCTCACCTTATGCAGAGGTAGCGAGGGAAACCCCACGGTAAGTCCATCGAAAAAAGGATAATTGAAATACCTTGTGCTAGCAGCGCATAAAAAATAAGATAATTACCTTGGAATCGCTACCTTATACTGTCTATGAGTCTAATTCTACCTTTATCATAAGCGCAGATACATGAAGATAAATGAAGTTCGCCTTTTAACCCACTCTATGAATCATGTAACAACATCGATTTCCTAAATGTCTATCTCAGAAAACTTGCAATAACAAGTGTCTTACGGGGCATCGGCTTTATCTCCGAATAAACACAACATTAAACAAATAACTTATGTAGGAGGCATACTTCAGTGCGTACTTCAATGATTTAACATAAAATCCCCAAAGGCCAGATCTATCGCATCACAGAGAAGTGAAAACGTAACATCGTTAGAAAACACGTTTTTGGAGAGCGTAAAACAGAGCAACTCTCAACGGTAGTCGAGCTTCGTCGCCAGCTCATTCTCCCTTGCGTGCAACGTTTTCTAGCTGCGAGAACGTTTTCCCAGCTTGTTATTCGTGCTTCTCTGTCGCTGAGTTAAGAACAGCTGCGGAAATGGTCGTAGTACGAGTTATCGTCCTTATACATTGAATCCTTAAGCACAGGATTTGCAGGCGTAACACAAAAAAATTGTTACATGTTTTCATTCGCGTCAATTGTGCTTACCTTTATGGATTGTATCCTTGTCTATCCGCTACGATTTCTTGTTCGCCTGGGTCAGCGCTCATGTCGTAATCGTCATTCGTAACGTCCTTCTAGGTTTCTTGTCCTAGCATTCCCGATGACGGAAATCATTGCTTGAACATGTACAGATGTTCAGAAAACTGAATTCATAAGGATCATAATTTGAAGACTCACTAAGCCATTTTGAGCATGTTCGCGATGACACCTTCCAAGTCAGAGATAGGAAATCCTGATTGATTTTCGCGAAAAAAAAACGCCTTAGGAACGCAAGAAAAGTTAAAAATGACAGCCACTGACGAATTGGTATTCTCTAGCATCTCTAAAACGAATCCTTCCGAGCGATATACAAATGTTGTTTCTGTAGATGCTCATTGTGTTTGAAGCGAGAAGAGACCGCTTCCATACTCGGAAAATGAAACAAGAATAATGATGTCGCCTCTTGAGATTGCCTGACTGCAAGAGAATTATGGTGAATTCAAAATGAGTGCTAATTTATAAAAGATAGGGGTGAATATCTTGCATCCATTGGCTGCCTATTGACTTCTTGATTGGCGCGAGGGCTGTGCGTGATTACAAATTACGGATTAGGATTTACTAAGAAATAAGAAAATTCAAAAGAAAGTTGCGCACAGCCCTGATTGGCTCGTGAATCTTTCACGAAGGGCACCGACCCTTGTAGCGCAGTGTGATGCACGCGCGCTTCGGCTCCGCTTTGCGGCTGGAGCGATAATACCAATGCCAAATATCATATATCATTACACCATACTATACCCAAAAGTGCATCATATGACATTATCGAAGAAAGGAATAAAACTGACAGGGAGAACGAATTAAGGAGATATCAGAAGGTAGCTGAGTCAAACGCAGAACTCAGATATCAGACAGGATTCAGCCTGCATTGCACGTTTCCGAACGAGAGTGTTACCATCACACCACAAACACCCCGGTCTGCATTCCTCAGCTATTCACACATAAACTGTGTAGGTACAGTAACAATCAATCGATAATGGGTGTGATCTGGTAAGCACATATCGACATTAAATCCAGTTAAAGCACAGTCCAAGCTCGTCGGTAAAAGTTGATATTATGGTCCAGCCTGTGTGTGTAGCAACCCTGCAAAACGCTGAGTCTCAACTCTTCCGAATAAGCGAAAAAAATCGAGCACCCATTCCCTACGCCCCCGAATCAGCTCTCGCTTCGCCCACTTCAGAGGTTTCGCTCTCAACGGGGACGAGACGCGCCATGGATTTGATCTAAATATACGCTCTTCCATTTGTTATCGGTCTATTTTTATAACGTGGTCTGCTCCGGTGCGATGGCTGCGAGCGACGAGGGAAAACAGGACCGAGAAAACTCGTCTATGAAATTCTCACCGTTCCAAATTACAATCTTTGAGGGACCATAACTCCGTTCGTAGTGGGTTTTGGGCGAATCTAGATACAATAATGTGATCAGCGCGGAATTCTCTCTAAACTGAGCAGGAAAACTGGATAACGATTCTGAGCTTGGATTGTGCCTTTAAAGGCAGTGTTCACGATGACTTTCAATCCCGAGTGTTGCACTCAAAACAATACGTTGGCCACCAAGTGTTACCGAAATTTTGAAGAAACGGCTTGAAACGCACTAAAACGTCTTATTTCAGTGACATTTATCTCTGGCCTGAACTAGTTGTCCGATTGGATGAGCATGTTCACGGTGGCGGTCACCGGTGAATAAAGGGATTAATCAAAAATGGGAGAATATTTCAGGCAAAGCAGTATTAGTTGGGGTCCGAAGGAAAGAACGGAGTAAAAGAAAGCGAATATTTGCAAAAGATGGGACCACAAAAGAATTCATTGCCACAACGAACAGTCCCAGTGAGAGTAAGAAGGTGAGGTGAGAGTAAAGGATTTGGTGCGCATCTGGGGCGTTTTTCTCGATTTCTTCGTCATTTCAGTTCTACCCTGTGACCGATCAATCGATTTAGCGATTAATCTCAAAATCGAAGATTATCGTGAACACTGACTTTCAGCCGAGGCCTAGGAAGATGTGATTTTGATGTTTTCAGAATGTTCAGAGCTTGACATCTGGGTTTTGTGTTCAACTCGCCTATCTTGCTATATCATATGCTATATCAGGCCAAAAAGAAGCACTAAACATTCTAAAAACATCAACATCAGTGAGAGAGAGAAATGAAAAAGAAACTGCTCGACTGCAAATGAACAGCGCAAAAAAGACGAATCGATGAGCAGGCATTGCTTTAGAGCCGAATGGCACCTGCGAGATAGCGTGTCAACTCCGTGCGAAGCTGCTGGAACGGTTCGGCAACTCCCATAGGGTGTTTGCACGGTGCTTTACGTGCCTAAGGCTGATTCCACCGAACCGAAGCTGGTCCACACCCTACCGATCCACGATAAGGAGGCTTGCACGGAACGAAGTGTCATTGAGCTGGTTAACACCGTGCAATGAGCTGCTGGAACGCTTCAAAAACCCCCAGTAAGGCTGCTTCCTCGGTGCTTCCTGGGTCGTCTACACTGAGAAAGCTTGCTTGCACCATACCAAGACGCGAATAACGTGTTTGCACCGAACGAAGTGGCCTTTAGCGTGTTAACAACCTGTTTCAAAAGCTCTGAGTATTAGTGTGTGCTAAAAAATGGCCGGCAAACGGCAATTGCCGCACATCACTGATCCCCGCTCAGAGAGTCTTATTCTCTCTGAGCGGGGATCAGGGATGTGCGGCAATTGCCGTTCGCAGGCCATTTTTTAGACTTCTTCGCCGTTTGTCGTTTGCCGGAATCGTTGTTATTTTTCCGGCAGGACTCGGCAAAACATTGAAAGGAAACGCTGCCTAAGCTCGCGGCTATGTAGACACTAGTGGTAATCCGATTATCCGTTGTTCGCTTAACCGCTATCCGGGGTTTTGATGGGGGGGGTATTGAATGGGTTCAAAAACGCGACTGAACTCGCTGTAAGCTCGCGGTAAACTGCAGCTGAACGCGAGCTTTTCATTTGACGATTTTCAGGAGAGGGACTAGACATTGCTGAAACTACGCACTCGCATGCCACGTTATGAGCCACTCGCATAGTGTGAAAAAATCCTCAAAAAAAATCGTTCATTCAGTCTTTTCTGGAGAAAATATTGATTGAAATTTTTAAAATTTTTTTTTACTTTTTCCAGCTTGCTGAAAAAATTACTGTGTGAATGAGGACAAAGATGGATAGCTAGAGAGTTTTTTCAAGCTATCCATTTTTTCGATACATGTACTATTTCCATTTTCTCCTTTAGCTTGCTTCAAATTGCAGTTTCGTGCAAGCTTAACGTGAGATCACCACCCAGTTGTATTAAGACTTATTTCAAACGAACTACTCGCAGCCGGTTCTATTTTTGTCAGAGCGCAGCCGCCGATCGCGGAGCCGCAGCGGCACTACAGTGGCACTATCGCGGAGCCGCAGCGGCACTTTCGCGGGGCCGCCACCACATTGCCGCTGCGACTCCGCTATAGTGCCGCTTTGGTGCCTCTAGGAGCCAAAGCCGCTTCCTCGCGAAGCCGCAGCGGTGATATCTTTGATTTCCATGTGGTTCCCCATGTCTTGTTTTTGTTCATCTGATGCCATAAAATGAAAAATTCTTTTGGTCTACTAAAAATATAGAATCGAAAATCGAAAGACGGAAACAATCTGATTTCTAGATCAAATGACACTCGCAGTCAAAAAACCCTCGAGCCAGAAGCGGCTCATGCATTCTATAGCGCCCGAAATTGCAATGGCAGCATATTACTATGGGGAGTCGATTGAAACAGAATTGGAAAAAATGCAATTTTACCGCTTTCACATCATGAAAATGCACTTTTGGTGAACGAAAACCTCTTTTTTTATCTACTATACACATTGAGAACAAGGCTAAGGGGTTCAGTGCACGGTGAGGTAGCGTCAGGTGGTGTTCGATCACTTGTTGGAAGAATATGGTATACAGTATACTTTTACATTCACGGATTTTTTTCGAATATTCCACTTTTCGAACAAGTCATGATTCTGAAATTTTCGAATATTCGACTTTTCGAATAATTTGGCGATTTGAACTTTTCGAATACTCGACTTTTCGAATAATTCGTGATTTTGAACTTTTCGAATATTCGACTTTTTGAATAATTCGGAGTTGACTTTTTCAGTCGAATGATTTTTCGAGTTATTCGAATCGGTCAAAGTAAAATATACAGTTCGACGAGAAATAGAATGGTAATGCTCTATCATAGGCATTCGAAGCTACGTAGCTTTCGAATGAATGAGTAATTTGAATATCGTCTCCTAAGAGCATCTCCAACGAATGAATAGTTCGGATCATCATATCCGAGAATTCACGAATGAGTGAGATTTCCGAATATAGCCTTTCTCAGTTTACCGAATCAATTTTTTCTGGTATACTGCGTTTCTAAAATTTTTCGAATGAACAAATAAATTCAAGACACTGTTTTCTATTCGGTTTAATTTTATATTCGAAACATTTATCCGAATATTGGAGCGAATATTCGAGTATTCGATTTATGTTTTCACCGAATGATTCCTGAATATTTATGAGCATTTCCCGAAATCGGCCGATTATTTGAAACATATAATGTTCCAGTCTTCCGAATAACCCAAATATTCGTTAACAGATTAAGTTGAGTTTTCGATTGAATCAAATATTCAAAAAACCGATTAATTGAAATTACTGAACGTCGTATAATTTAGTAATTGAAAAAATTGGAAGAGTCGAGGTTTTCAAGGAGCAACAAGTTTATAAATTTACGTGTAATCTTCATTATTGTAGTCAGAAAACTGTGCGTTTTGCAGTTAATTTTCTTTGTACAAACTCATTTGGAATGAGATGGTCCAGAGATTAATAATGGTGAATGGAGTTCAATGTCTTCACTAATGCTGGGATCATCTGTTATAATACGACCCAATATATTGAATCCATGTGTTGAGAAAGAGACGAGTGGTTCAACCTAATGTTCTGCTCAAAACTGAGAAGAATCGCGCGCAGAGCCCAAAACGTGGCAAGTACCTTTCCCCATGGGGATGTCATACCACCATCCAATATGCCCTGATTCCTGACACTTTGGCACAACATCTTCTGGGGTAGGGTTTTCGGAAGCGTGAAGACAAATGATAATCATGCCATCAGATGAAATTTTGTGTGGTACTTGATACAGTGCGTTGCAAAAATATACGAACACTCCCAAAATCGATTAATCGAATATTGAATGGAGCTTTTGAGCAAGGTTATTACTTCCTACGTAATCTGCTACGCCAAAAACGATGGATCACATCATACTATCATCACTCCTCTATTCCAATTCCAGTAATGCGGTGGACTCTATTTTTTTCCTGTTTCATAAATATACAAATATTTTGCAGACATGAAATTATTTCGCGATTTTCACCTCGAAACTTCAAGTTTGTAATGTAATTCAGAAGCGAGATGCCAGTGGGAAAAATTGTCAGCGCTTCACCTGGTCTCACTTTTAATCTGGGGAAGAAGCTCGAGATGAGGCTGCGAGCGCCGCTGGACTTGGTGTCCGATAGATTTCCCGGCAGCTTGGATGGTCAGCTACGTGCATTTCGAACTTTGTTGCGGCAGATGTGCTCATATGGCATCCACTAACTCTCAGAACGCTTCAGGAAGAGTACTGTTCAAGATGGACGACACTTTCTCGGCGAGCATCCAACGCCTTTGAGTCGGCCTCGACGACTCGTTCCGAAATGGCGCTGAATTTCTCGGGATACATCATAATACGTTCCACCCGCCGTTCAGGCAGTATTGATGGATCCGTCGGGAAGAAACTCCGTTGCTCATACATAGCATCGTCACAACATTGCTACTCTTCACTTCGCACGATCTTACAGCAACACAAAGTGGAGAAAAGTCTTTCTATCAGGGCGTTCCGCTTGTAAAAGCTCTGATTACAGACTGAGATTCTAGGTTATGTTTTCCAACGAGGAGAAGTCACACATGGATGGTCGGTCCTGCACTTGCTTCAAACAGAATGGACTCAGAAAAACACCAAAAAGGTTTGTCCTTTCGACTAATGCCGTTTCTTTGTGATTGAAGACATTAGCGACTCAAGTGTGCCCAGGAGAGCGCACCAAACCATGTCGGCCGGTCAAAACAGGAGTGGTGTCGCACCACTCCTACCGACCATTTGCCTTGGTCAGCCATAAGTTCCAACTCAAACCCCAAGAAAAAACCTACTGGACATCTGATCTTGAAAATTTTTCTAGATCGAGACGCAGTACGCCAAATCAAATGCTCTGAAGCAGTCTTTTCTCGACGCGTGATGCGAACTCGATAAAAATTTTCTCAAGCGGCTCAGCGAGAGCCTTTCAGACCTATTTCTCAAACTGGTTTCACGCAGCAGTGCTGCAACTTCGAGCCTATAACTTTTCGTTGATGATTTTATGACAAAGATCCGATGAATTGTAATGTTTCTGAAAAGTTCGTATACTTATGCAACAAACAGAAAATGGAGTCTCCTGCATATCAGGAAGCCAAATCGAGGCGCAATGGTAAACCGTTTCCGGCATAGCAGATTACAGATGAACCATTAATCTTGCTGAAAATCTCCGTTCAACACCCGATCCATGAATTTTGAAGGTATTCGTATACTTACGCAACACACTGTATCAGGGGTGGTAGTAAATGGGGTGTTAACCGCGAATAAACCGCCACCTACAAGCCGCCAACATAACGCGACATGAATGCAGTAGAGCCGCCAAATTAACGCGAACAAACCGCCACCTCCTGGCCGGCAACGAACCGCGACATAGATGCCACGGTTTTGCTGCCGGTTTAACGAAAGCTGCCCTCTGCTTACACATACAGTTCACCTCCGCACTGCCGTTCAGTCCGCAAAGTGCACGCTGATTGCGAAATCGTGCTGCGGCGCGGTTGCGAGTATCCTCAGACAGGGATGTAGGATCACCCGGGCGGTGGGATCACTCGGGCACCAAAGGCGAAAATCGCCCGGGGATCCCACATCCCTGTCTGAGGATACTCGCAACCGCGCCGCAGCACGATTTCGCAATCAGCGTGCACTTTGCGGACTGAACGGCAGTGCGGAGGTGAATTGTACATTATGCGTGAGCTTTGTCCGCATAAGTATTTTCTACACTTGGACACGAACGACGTTTACGGTTGAAAGACGAGGGATCGGAAAGATTATACAAGTAATGCTATTTATTTTATTCATTAGGAAGAGCATTCGAAGGGAACTTCGAAATATTTCGCTTGTTCGAAACACAATCAGAAGGCAATTTTTTAAATTTTCCTCGGAAATCCTAATTCTCGTAATTTTTTATGAGCTCCGTCAGTTTTCAGGGCAACGCTCGAAAAAACATGTTAGGTTAATCATTAGCCTCAATCAATCAAATGCGAGTGATCTGACAAAAGTTTGCATTTGTAGTAACTTTGTTAACCTTTTTCAAAAAATTTTTTCAGACAAAAGTTTTTTTGAAAAACAAAAAATTTATCCAAATGAAATTTCGAACGAACGGAAATTCGAAAATTTCTGGATGAATTATTCACAAGGTGTTCTTGAAAAGGTAACGCTAGGTGCGAAAAAGACATTCCGAAACTCGTCGAGTAATGCATAAATTCAAAGAATGTCCTGAATTCAACTGAAATGGATAGTTAAAAACTTATAAGAATGATGATAAACTAGATAGTCTATTTTAGTTCTTGGAAAAGAATTGAAGTGTATTTTTTGGAAGCGTGCAACTGAAGTCTGGCGTCCGAGATTGGGGTAATGGTGTGGTTTCGGTCATTGATGCAGTTGAATTTGTGAAGTGTTTGCCGTCTTCTCAAAATGAAACTAATCCCCCGCCTGCAGTTAGGGCTGAAAATATATAGAAACCTTGTTACACACTTATATGCGCATCGTGCAAGAAAAAGATTTTGTACACATATTTCAAGGTAAGAATTTGAAACACTTAGAGTGGCTCTACTAATCCACCAAAGCAACTGCGTCGCGGACCCTAAAAAAATAAGAGGCCACGATGGCACTGATCTGGCAATGAAAGAGGAGTATTCGGATCTTGCAGAAAAAGGAGAACAAACACAGTTGGTTTTAGGAATAAGTTCGCATTTCTTTCCCACAAAACTCGCCCGATACGCCCCGACTAATGCTGATTAATCATTACTAAAACATCAAATCACTTGAAAATCAGTGGCTTGGGAAATTTTCACTTTTTTGCACTGAAAAAGTTGTGGAAGCCTTTTCGAAACGCGAGCAAGCGAATAATTTACTACATAGTTTTCATAGCCTGTGCTATGCAATGAATTATGAAAATGAAACTAACCTGATAATAGCGAAGCGACAGAATTTCGGAAGAAAATAAACAAAAGCGGGAGAAGTGTCGGCGCTCGCCAAAAAATTAACAGCTGATTGGGAGGGATTGATTAGTGCCACCAAAGAAGACGGCCAACGTGTTTCAGCAATGATCCCTGCATTGTTTTTGATCCCTCATCGCCCGTTTCCCTGGCGGAAGCCGTTAAAAGACTATCCTTTGCAACACCTTTCAGTTTTAAACATAGGCTGACGTCCTGAATCAAAATGGCTAACAGTGCTACCAGACTTCCTTAACCCTCTGCATTAATTAAACTCGCACTTGCCCTCAGTAGAGATGGTCAAAACTGTTCCTACTGTATCTTGCTAACCGCATCCGAAAACTCCTTGGGAGGAGTTTTTCGTTAACCGCCAGTTCCTCTCGCATTTCAGCACTATTTCCGTGCTGTCTGCGAGAGTATGTTAAACGCGAACTTACCGCGAGGGTGCCACACGTCGGAATTTTAGAGAAAAAACAGACCTGAAAACGTTTTGGAAAGGCTATTTTTCGTAACAAAGGTTAAAATTGTCGCATTTTCGAGGCGTTTTCATTGAAAGTGTATAAGAGGCCTACCACTGGGGGATGTTAGGGTGAAACTAGAGCGAGTTCTCTCTTAACTATCAAGAGTTATCATTACAATCTGATGTGGTTAAACTCGCGTTTAACGCGAATTTAACTCCTGTTAACTCGCGTTTAACTTCCCAATTACTACCACCCCAGTGTTTTGGGAGGCGGGGGGGGGGATTGGGGCGTGGCAATAACCATGAAACGTACAGTATTCAGAGCAGGATCAGGGCTGGAAGTTTTCCAAAAAGGGGCGCGTCATAACATCAGATTAATTGATTTTCGATTTGAACTCATATTCATCTGAAAGCGCTTTTTTGCACACGGTAATTAAAAACACAGAGAAGAATCGTTTGAGCACCGTAATCCAACCAAGCCGTAATTTGAGCGTTTTGTGCGCCAAACTTCACATTACACGCATAATACGCGTTTTTTTGCCGTCGTAGACATTTCGCTATCAAGATGACGCCAGGGGCCGAATGCAACAACAGGCGATCGTCGAAGATGCCGACTGTCCTGCCCTTGCCCAAAACAAACCCCCCCAAACCAATACACTCGAATAATGCCTTTTGAAAAATCCCGAATAAATGAATCCATTCGAATACAAGCCTTTTGAAAAATCCCGAATGAATGAATACATTCGAATAATGCCTTTTGAAAAATCCCGAATAAATGAAAACATTCGAATAACGCCTTTTGAGAAATCCCGAATAAATGAATACATTCGAATAATGCCTTTTGAGAAATCCTGAATGAATGAATACATTCGAATAATGCCTTTTGAAAAATCCCGAATAAATGAATACATTCGAATAATGCCTTTTGAAAAATCCCGAATAAATGAATCCATTCGAATAATGCCTTTTGAAAAATCCCGAATAAATGAGTCCATTCGAATGATGCCTTTTGAAAAATCCCGAATAAATGAATACATTCGAATACTGCCTTTTGAAAAATCCCGAATAAATGAATCCATTCGAATAATGCCTTTTGGAAAATCCCGAATAAATGAATACATTCGAATACAAGCCTTTTGAAAAATCCCGAATAAATGAGTCCATTCGAATGATGCCTTTTGAAAAATCCCGAATAAATGAATACATTCGAATAATGCCTTTTGAAAAATCCCGAATAAATGAATACATTCGAATAATGCTTTTTGAAAAATCCCGAATAAATGAATACATTCGAATAATGCCTTTTGAAAAATCCCGAATAAATGAATACATTCGAATACAAGCCTTTTGAAAAATCCCGAATAAATGAGTCCATTCGAATGATGCCTTTTGAAAAATCCCGAATAAATGAATACATTCGAATAATGCCTTTTGAAAAATCCCGAATAAATGAATGCATTCGAATAATGCCTTTTGAAAAATCCCGAATAAATGAATACATTCGAATAATGCCTTTTGAAAAATCCCGAATAAATGAATACATTCGAATACAAGCCTTTTGAAAAATCCCGAATAAATGAGTCCATTCGAATGATGCCTTTTGAAAAATCCCGAATAAATGAATACATTCGAATAATGCCTTTTGAAAAATCCCGAATAAATGAATACATTCGAATACAAGCCTTTTGAAAAATCCCGAATAAATGAGTCCATTCGAATGATGCCTTTTGAAAAATCCCGAATAAATGAATACATTCGAATAATGCCTTTTGAAAAATCCGGAATAAATGAATACATTCGAATAATGCTTTTTGAAAAATCCCGAATAAATGAATCCATTCGAATAATGCCTTTTGAAAAATCCCGAATAAATGAATACATTCGAATAATGCCTTTTGAAAAATCCCGAATAAATGAAAACATTCGAATAACGCCTTTTGAGAAATCCCGAATAAATGAATACATTCGAATAATGCCTTTTGAAAAATCCCGAATAAATGAATCCATTCGAATAATGCCTTTTGGAAAATCCCGAATAAATGAGTCCATTCGAATGATGCCTTTTGAAAAATTCCGAATAAATGAATACATTCGAATAATGCTTTTTGAAAAATCCCGAATAAATGAATCCATTCGAATAATGCCTTTTGAAAAATCCCGAATAAATGAATACATTCGAATAATGCCTTTTGAAAAATCCCGAATAAATGAAAACATTCGAATAACGCCTTTTGAGAAATCCCGAATAAATGAATACATTCGAATAATGCTTTTTGAAAAATCCCGAATAAATGAATCCATTCGAATAATGCCTTTTGGAAAATCCCGAATAAATGAGTCCATTCGAATGATGCCTTTTGAAAAATCCCGAATAAATGAAAGCATTCGAATAATGCCTTTTGAAAAATCCCGAATAAATGAATCCATTCGAATAATGCCTTTTGAAAAATCCCGAATAAATGAGTCCATTCGAATGATGCCTTTTGAAAAATCCCGAATAAATGAAAACATTCGAATAACGCCTTTTGAGAAATCCCGAATAAATGAATACATTCGAATAATGCCTTTTGAAAAATCCCGAATAAATGAATCCATTCGAATAATGCCTTTTGGAAAATCCCGAATAAATGAGTCCATTCGAATGATGCCTTTTGAAAAATCCCGAATAAATGAGTCCATTCGAATGATGCCTTTTGAAAAATCCCGAATAAATGAAAACATTCGAATAATGCTTTTTGAAAAATCCCGAATAAATGAATACATTCGAATAATGCCTTTTGAAAAATCCCGAATAAATGAATCCATTCGAATAATGCCTTTTGGAAAATCCCGAATAAATGAGTCCATTCGAATGATGCCTTTTGAAAAATCCCGAATAAATGAAAACATTCGAATAATGCTTTTTGAAAAATCCCGAATAAATGAATACATTCGAATAATGCCTTTTGAAAAATCCCGAATAAATGAATCCATTCGAATAATGCCTTTTGGAAAATCCCGAATAAATGAGTCCATTCGAATGATGCCTTTTGAAAAATCCCGAATAAATGAATACATTCGAATAATGCCTTTTGGAAAATCCCGAATAAATGAATACATTCGAATAATGCCTTTTGAAAAATCCCGAATAAATGAATCCATTCGAATAATGCCTTTTGAAAAATCCCGAATAAATGAATCCATTCGAATAATGCCTTTTGAAAAATCCCGAATAAATGAATACATTCGAATAATGCCTTTTGAAAAATCCCGAATAAATGAAAACATTCGAATAACGCCTTTTGAGAAATCCCGAATAAATGAATCCATTCGAATAATGCCTTTTGAAAAATCCCGAATAAATGAATCCATTCGAATAATGCCTTTTGAAAAATCCCGAATAAATGAGTCCATTCGAATGATGCCTTTTGAAAAATCCCGAATAAATGAAAACATTCGAATAATGCTTTTTGAAAAATCCCGAATAAATGAATACATTCGAATAATGCCTTTTGGAAAATCCCGAATAAATGAGTCCATTCGAATGATGCCTTTTGAAAAATCCCGAATAAATGAATCCATTCGAATAATGCCTTTTGGAAAATCCCGAATAAATGAGTCCATTCGAATGATGCCTTTTGAAAAATCCCGAATAAATGAAAACATTCGAATAATGCCTTTTGAAAAATCCCGAATAAATGAGTCCATTCGAATGATGCCTTTTGAAAAATCCCGAATAAATGAAAACATTCGAATAATGCTTTTTGAAAAATCCCGAATAAATGAATACATTCGAATAATGCCTTTTGAAAAATCCCGAATAAATGAATCCATTCGAATAATGCCTTTTGGAAAATCCCGAATAAATGAGTCCATTCGAATGATGCCTTTTGAAAAATCCCGAATAAATGAAAACATTCGAATAATGCTTTTTGAAAAATCCCGAATAAATGAATACATTCGAATAATGCCTTTTGGAAAATCCCGAATAAATGAGTCCATTCGAATGATGCCTTTTGAAAAATCCCGAATAAATGAATCCATTCGAATAATGCCTTTTGGAAAATCCCGAATAAATGAGTCCATTCGAATGATGCCTTTTGAAAAATCCCGAATAAATGAGTCCATTCGAATGATGCCTTTTGAAAAATCCCGAATAAATGAAAACATTCGAATAACGCCTTTTGAGAAATCCCGAATAAATGAATCCATTCGAATAATGCCTTTTGAAAAATCCCGAATAAATGAATCCATTCGAATAATGCCTTTGGAAAATCCCGAATAAATGAGTCCATTCGAATGATGCCTTTTGAAAAATCCCGAATAAATGAAAACATTCGAATAATGCTTTTTGAAAAATCCCGAATAAATGAATACATTCGAATAATGCCTTTTGGAAAATCCCGAATAAATGAGTCCATTCGAATGATGCCTTTTGAAAAATCCCGAATAAATGAATCCATTCGAATAATGCCTTTTGGAAAATCCCGAATAAATGAGTCCATTCGAATGATGCCTTTTGAAAAATCCCGAATAAATGAAAACATTCGAATAATGCTTTTTGAAAAATCCCGAATAAATGAGTCCATTCGAATGATGCCTTTTGAAAAATCCCGAATAAATGAAAACATTCGAATAACGCCTTTTGAAAAATCCCGAATAAATGAATCCATTCGAATGATGCCTTTTGAAAAATCCCGAATAAATGAATCCATTCGAATAATGCCTTTTGGAAAATCCCGAATAAATGAGTCCATTCGAATGATGCCTTTTGAAAAATCCCGAATAAATGAATCCATTCGAATAATGCCTTTTGGAAAATCCCGAATAAATGAGTCCATTCGAATGATGCCTTTTGAAAAATCCCGAATAAATGAAAACATTCGAATAACGCCTTTTGAGAAATCCCGAATAAATGAATACATTCGAATAATGCCTTTTGAAAAATCCCGAATAAATGAATCCATTCGAATAATGCCTTTTGGAAAATCCCGAATAAATGAGTCCATTCGAATGATGCCTTTTGAAAAATCCCGAATAAATGAAAGCATTCGAATAATGCCTTTTGAAAAATCCCGAATAAATGAATCCATTCGAATAATGCCTTTTGAAAAATCCCGAATAAATGAATACATTCGAATAACGCCTTTTGAAAAATCCCGAATAAATGAAAACATTCGAATAATGCCTTTTGAAAAATCCCGAATAAATGAGTCCATTCGAATAATGCCTTTTGAAAAATCCCGAATAAATGAAAACATTCGAATAATGCCTTTTGAAAAATCCCGAATAAATGAATCCATTCGAATAATGCCTTTTGAAAAATCCCGAATAAATGAAACATTCGAATAATGCCTTTTGAAAAATCCCGAATAAATGAATACATTCGAATAATGCCTTTTGAGAAATCCCGAATAAATGAGTCCATTCGAATAATGCCTTTTGAAAAATCCCGAATAAATGAATCCATTCGAATAATGCCTTTTGAAAAATCCCGAATAAATGAATACATTCGAATAATGCCTTTGAAAAATCCTGAATAAATGAAAACATTCGAATAATGCCTTTTGAAAAATCCCGAATAAATGAATCCATTCGAATAATGCCTTTTGAAAAATCCCGAATAAATGAATCCATTCGAATAATGCCTTTTGAAAATCCCGAATAAATGAATCCATTCGAATAATGCCTTTTGAAAAATCCCGAATAAATGAAAACATTCGAATAATGCCTTTTGAAAAATCCCGAATAAATGAATCCATTCGAATAATGCCTTTGAAAAATCCCGAATAAATGAATCCATTCGAATAATGCCTTTTGAAAAATCCCGAATAAATGAATACATTCGAATAATGCCTTTTGAAAATCCCGAATAAATGAATCCATTCGAATAATGCCTTTTGAAAAATCCTGAATAAATGAAAACATTCTGAATAATGCCTTTTGAGAAATCCCGAATAAATGAATCCATTCGAATAATGCCTTTGAAAAATCCCGAATAAATGAAAACATTCGAATAATGCCTTTTGAAAATCCCGAATAAATGAATCCATTCGAATAATGCCTTTTGAAAAATCCCGAATAAATGAATCCATTCGAATAATGCCTTTTGGAAAATCCCGAATAAATGAATACATTCGAATAATGCCTTTTGAAAAATCCCGAATAAATGAATCCATTCGAATAATGCCTTTTGAAAAATCCCGAATAAATGAGTACATTCGAATGATGCCTTTGAAAAATCCCGAATAAATGAATACATTCGAATAATGCCTTTTGAAAAATCCCGAATAAATGAATACATTCGAATAATGCCTTTGAAAAATCCCGAATAAATGAAAACATTCGAATAATGCCTTTTGAAAAATCCCGAATAAATGAATCCATTCGAATAATGCCTTTTGAAAAATCCCGAATAAATGAATCCATTCGAATAATGCCTTTTGAAAAATCCCGAATAAATGAAAACATTCGAATAACGCCTTTGAGAAATCCTGAATAAATGAATACATTCGAATAATGCCTTTTGAAAAATCCTGAATAAATGAATCCATTCGAATAATGCCTTTTGAAAAATCCCGAATAAATGAATCCATTCGAATAATGCCTTTTGAAAAATCCCGAATAAATGAAAACATTCGAATAATGCCTTTTGAAAAATCCCGAATAAATGAAAACATTCGAATAACGCCTTTTGAGAAATCCCGAATAAATGAATCCATTCGAATAATGCCTTTTGAAAAATCCCGAATAAATGAATCCATTCGAATAATGCCTTTTGAAAAATCCCGAATAAATGAATACATTCGAATAATGCCTTTTGAAAAATCCCGAATAAATGAAAACATTCGAATAACGCCTTTTGAGAAATCCCGAATAAATGAATACATTCGAATAATGCCTTTTGAAAAATCCCGAATAAATGAATCCATTCGAATAATGCCTTTTGAAAAATCCCGAATAAATGAATCCATTCGAATAATGCCTTTTGAAAAATCCCGAATAAATGAAAACATTCGAATAACGCCTTTTGAAATCCCGAATAAATGAATACATTCGAATAATGCCTTTTGAAAAATCCCGAATAAATGAATACATTCGAATAATGCCTTTTGAAAAATCCCGAATAAATGAATACATTCGAATAATGCCTTTTGAAAAATCCCGAATAAATGAATCCATTCGAATAATGCCTTTTGAAAAATCCCGAATAAATGAATCCATTCGAATAATGCCTTTTGAAAAATCCCGAATAAATGAATACATTCGAATAATGCCTTTTGAAAAATCGCGAATAAATGAATACATTCGAATAATGCCTTTTGAAAAATCCCGAATAAATGAATCCATTCGAATAATGCCTTTTGAAAAATCCCGAATAAATGAATCCATTCGAATAATGCCTTTTGAAAAATCCCGAATAAATGAATACATTCGAATAATGCCTTTTGAAAAATCCCGAATAAATGAAAACATTCGAATAACGCCTTTTGAAATCCCGAATAAATGAATCCATTCGAATAATGCCTTTTGAAAAATCCCGAATAAATGAATCCATTCGAATAATGCCTTTTGAGAAATCCCGAATAAATGAATACATTCGAATAATGCCTTTGAAAAATCCTGAATAAATGAAAACATTCGAATAACGCCTTTTGAGAAATCCCGAATAAATGAATACATTCGAATAACGCCTTTTGAGAAATCGAATAAATGAATCCATTCGAATAATGCCTTTGAAAAATCCCGAATAAATGAATACATTCGAATAATGCCTTTGAGAAATCCTGAATAATAAATGAATCCATTCGAATAATGCCTTTTGAAAATCCCGAATAAATGAATACATTCTGAATAACGCCTTTTGAAAAATCCTGAATAAATGAAAACATTCGAATAACGCCTTTTGAGAAATCCCGAATAAATGAATACATTCGAATAACGCCTTTTGAGAAATCCCGAATAAATGAATACATTCGAATAACGCCTTTGAGAAATCCCGAATAAATGAATCCATTCGAATAATGCCTTTGAAAATCCCGAATAAATGAAAACATTCGAATAACGCCTTTTGAGAAATCCCGAATAAATGAATACATTCGAATAACGCCTTTGAGAAATCCCGAATAAATGAATACATTCGAATAACGCCTTTTGAAAAATCCCGAATAAATGAATACATTCGAATAACGCCTTTTGAGAAATCGAATAAATGAATCCATTCGAATAATGCCTTTTGAAAAATCCCGAATAAATGAAAACATTCGAATAACGCCTTTTGAGAAATCCCGAATAAATGAATACATTCGAATAACGCCTTTTGAGAAATCCCGAATAAATGAATACATTCGAATAACGCCTTTTGAGAAATCCCGAATAAATGAATACATTCGAATAACGCCTTTTGAGAAATCCCGAATAAATGAATCCATTCGAATAATGCCTTTTGAAAAATCCCGAATAAATGAAAACATTCGAATAACGCCTTTTGAGAAATCCCGAATAAATGAATACATTCGAATAACGCCTTTTGAGAAATCCCGAATAAATGAATACATTCGAATAACGCCTTTTGAGAAATCCCGAATAAATGAATACATTCGAATAACGCCTTTGAGAAATCCTGAATAAATGAATCCATTCGAATAATGCCTTTTGAAAAATCCCGAATAAATGAAAACATTCGAATAACGCCTTTTGAGAAATCGAATAAATGAATACATTCGAATAACGCCTTTTGAGAAATCCCGAATAAATGAATACATTCTGAATAACGCCTTTTGAGAAATCCCGAATAAATGAATCCATTCGAATAATGCCTTTTGAAAAATCCTGAATAAATGAAAACATTCGAATAACGCCTTTTGAGAAATCCCGAATAAATGAATACATTCGAATAACGCCTTTGAGAAATCCTGAATAAATGAAAACATTCGAATAACGCCTTTTGAGAAATCCCGAATAAATGAATACATTCGAATAATGCCTTTGAAAAATCCCGAATAAATGAATCCATCTGAATAATGCCTTTTGAAAAATCCCGAATAAATGAAAACATTCGAATAACGCCTTTTGAGAAATCCCGAATAAATGAATACATCTGAATAACGCCTTTTGAGAAATCCCGAATAAATGAAAACATTCGAATAACGCCTTTGAGAAATCCCGAATAAATGAATCCATTCGAATAATGCCTTTCGAAAAATCCCGAATAAATGAATCCATTCGAATAACGCCTTTTGAGAAATCCCGAATAAATGAATCCATTCGAATAATGCCTTTTGAGAAATCCCGAATAAATGAAAACATTCGAATAACGCCTTTTGAGAAATCCCGAATAAATGAATCCATTCGAATAATGCCTTTCGAAAAATCCCGAATAAATGAATCCATTCGAATAACGCCTTTTGAGAAATCCCGAATAAATGAATCCATTCGAATAATGCCTTTTGAAAAATCCCGAATAAATGAAAACATTCGAATAACGCCTTTTGAGAAATCCCGAATAAATGAATACATTCGAATAACGCCTTTTGAGAAATCCCGAATAAATGAAAACATTCGAATAACGCCTTTTGAGAAATCCCGAATAAATGAATCCATTCGAATAATGCCTTTTGAAAAATCCCGAATAAATGAATCCATTCGAATAACGCCTTTTGAGAAATCCCGAATAAATGAATCCATTCGAATAATGCCTTTTGAAAAATCCCGAATAAATGAATACATTCCAATAACGCCTTTTGAGAAATCCCGAATAAATGAATACATTCGAATAACGCCTTTGAGAAATCCCGAATAAATGAAAACATTCGAATAACGCCTTTTGAGAAATCCCGAATAAATGAATCCATTCGAATAATGCCTTTTGAAAAATCCCGAATAAATGAAAACATTCGAATAACGCCTTTTGAGAAATCCCGAATAAATGAATCCATTCGAATAATGCCTTTTGAAAAATCCCGAATAAATGAAAACATTCGAATAACGCCTTTTGAGAAATCCCGAATAAATGAATACATTCGAATAACGCCTTTTGAGAAATCCCGAATAAATGAAAACATTCGAATAACGCCTTTTGAGAAATCCCGAATAAATGAATCCATTCGAATAATGCCTTTTGAAAAATCCCGAATAAATGAATCCATTCGAATAACGCCTTTTGAGAAATCCCGAATAAATGAAAACATTCGAATAACGCCTTTTGAGAAATCCCGAATAAATGAATACATTCGAATAACGCCTTTTGAAAAATCCCGAATAAATGAAAACATTCGAATAATGCCTTTTGAAAAATCCCGAATAAATGAAAACATTCGAATAACGCCTTTTGAGAAATCCCGAATAAATGAATACATTCGAATGATGCCTTTTGAAAAATCCCGAATAAATGAAAACATTCGAATAACGCCTTTTGAGAAATCCCGAATAAATGAATACATTCGAATAATGCCTTTTGAAAAATCCCGAATAAATGAAAACATTCGAATAACGCCTTTTGAGAAATCCCGAATAAATGAAAACATTCGAATAACGCCTTTTGTGAGAAATCCCGAATAAATGAATACATTCGAATAATGCCTTTTGAAAAATCCCGAATAAATGAAAACATTCGAATAACGCCTTTTGAGAAATCCCGAATAAATGAAAACATTCGAATAACGCCTTTTGAGAAATCCCGAATAAATGAATACATTCGAATAATGCCTTTTGAAAAATCCCGAATAAATGAAAACATTCGAATAACGCCTTTTGAGAAATCCCGAATAAATGAATACATTCGAATAATGCCTTTTGAAAAATCCCGAATAAATGAAAACATTCGAATAACGCCTTTTGAGAAATCCCGAATAAATGAATACATTCGAATAACGCCTTTTGAGAAATCCCGAATAAATGAAAACATTCGAATAACGCCTTTTGAGAAATCCCGAATAAATGAATACATTCGAATAACGCCTTTTGAGAAATCCCGAATAAATGAAAACATTCGAATAACGCCTTTTGAGAAATCCCGAATAAATGAATCCATTCGAATAATGCCTTTTGAAAAATCCCGAATAAATGAAAACATTCGAATAACGCCTTTTGAGAAATCCCGAATAAATGAATACATTCGAATAACGCCTTTTGAGAAATCGAATAAATGAAAACATCTGAATAATGCCTTTTGAGAAATCCTGAATAAATGAATCCATCTGAATAATGCCTTTGAAAATCCCGAATAAATGAATCCATTCGAATAACGCCTTTTGAGAAATCCCGAATAAATGAAAACATTCGAATAATGCCTTTTGAAAAATCCCGAATAAATGAATCCATTCGAATAATGCCTTTGAAAATCCCGAATAAATGAAAACATTCGAATAACGCCTTTTGAGAAATCCCGAATAAATGAATACATTCGAATAATGCCTTTTGAAAAATCCTGAATAAATGAAAACATTCGAATAACGCCTTTTGAGAAATCCTGAATAAATGAATCCATTCGAATAATGCCTTTGAAAAATCCCGAATAAATGAATCCATTCGAATAACGCCTTTTGAGAAATCCCGAATAAATGAAAACAATCGAATAACGCCTTTTGAGAAATCCCGAATAAATGAATACATTCGAATAATGCCTTTGAAAAATCCCGAATAAATGAAAACATTCGAATAACGCCTTTGAGAAATCCCGAATAAATGAAACATTCGAATAACGCCTTTGAGAAATCCCGAATAAATGAATACATTCTGAATAATGCCTTTGAGAAATCCCGAATAAATGAATCCATTCGAATAATGCCTTTGAGAAATCCCGAATAAATGAAAACATCTCGAATAACGCCTTTTGAGAAATCCCGAATAAATGAAAACATTCGAATAATGCCTTTGAAAAATCCCGAATAAATGAAAACATTCGAATAACGCCTTTTGAGAAATCCCGAATAAATGAATACATTCGAATAATGCCTTTTGAAAAATCCCGAATAAATGAAAACATTCGAATAACGCCTTTGAGAAATCCCGAATAAATGAATACATTCGAATAATGCCTTTGAAAAATCCCGAATAAATGAAAACATTCGAATAACGCCTTTTGAGAAATCCCGAATAAATGAATCCATTCGAATAATGCCTTTTGAAAAATCCCGAATAAATGAAAACATTCGAATAACGCCTTTTGAGAAATCCCGAATAAATGAAAACATTCGAATAACGCCTTTGAAAAATCCCGAATAAATGAATACATTCGAATAATGCCTTTGAGAAATCCCGAATAAATGAAAACATTCGAATAACGCCTTTTGAGAAATCCCGAATAAATGAATCCATTCGAATAATGCCTTTTGAAAATCCCGAATAAATGAAAACATTCGAATAACGCCTTTTGAGAAATCCCGAATAAATGAATCCATTCGAATAATGCCTTTGAAAAATCCCGAATAAATGAAAACATTCGAATAACGCCTTTGAGAAATCCCGAATAAATGAATACATTCGAATAATGCCTTTTGAAAAATCCCGAATAAATGAAAACATTCGAATAACGCCTTTTGAGAAATCCTGAATAAATGAATCCATTCGAATAATGCCTTTTGAAAATCCCGAATAAATGAAAACATTCGAATAACGCCTTTTGAAATCCCGAATAAATGAATCCATTCGAATAATGCCTTTTGAAAAATCCCGAATAAATGAATACATTCGAATAATGCCTTTTGAGAAATCCCGAATAAATGAAAACATTCGAATAACGCCTTTTGAGAAATCCCGAATAAATGAATCCATTCGAATAATGCCTTTGAAAAATCCCGAATAAATGAATACATTCGAATAATGCCTTTTGAGAAATCCCGAATAAATGAAAACATTCGAATAACGCCTTTTGAGAAATCCCGAATAAATGAAAACATTCGAATAACGCCTTTGAAAATCGAATAAATGAAAACATTCGAATAATGCCTTTTGAAAAATCCCGAATAAATGAAAACATTCGAATAACGCCTTTGAGAAATCCCGAATAAATGAATACATTCGAATAATGCCTTTGAAAAATCCCGAATAAATGAAAACATTCGAATAACGCCTTTGAGAAATCCCGAATAAATGAATCCATTCGAATAATGCCTTTTGAAAAATCCCGAATAAATGAATACATTCGAATAACGCCTTTGAGAAATCCCGAATAAATGAATCCATTCGAATAATGCCTTTGAAAATCCCGAATAAATGAATACATTCGAATAATGCCTTTGAGAAATCCCGAATAAATGAAAACATTCGAATAACGCCTTTGAGAAATCCCGAATAAATGAAAACATTCGAATAACGCCTTTGAGAAATCCCGAATAAATGAATCCATTCGAATAATGCCTTTGAAAATCCCGAATAAATGAATACATTCGAATAATGCCTTGAGAAATCCCGAATAAATGAAAACATTCGAATAACGCCTTTTGAGAAATCCTGAATAAATGAATCCATTCGAATAATGCCTTTGAGAAATCCCGAATAAATGAATACATTCGAATAACGCCTTTGAGAAATCCCGAATAAATGAATCCATTCGAATAATGCCTTTGAAAAATCCCGAATAAATGAAAACATTCGAATAACGCCTTTTGAGAAATCCCGAATAAATGAATACATTCGAATAATGCCTTTTGAAAAATCCTGAATAAATGAATACATTCGAATAATGCCTTTTGAGAAATCCCGAATAAATGAAAACATTCGAATAACGCCTTTTGAGAAATCCCGAATAAATGAATCCATTCGAATAATGCCTTTGAAAAATCCCGAATAAATGAATACATTCGAATAACGCCTTTGAGAAATCCCGAATAAATGAAAACATTCGAATAATGCCTTTTGAAAAATCCCTGAATAAATGAATACATTCGAATAACGCCTTTGAGAAATCCCGAATAAATGAATCCATTCGAATAATGCCTTTTTGAGAAATCCCGAATAAATGAATACATTCGAATAACGCCTTTGAGAAATCCCGAATAAATGAATCCATTCGAATAATGCCTTTGAGAAATCCTGAATAAATGAAAACATTCGAATAACGCCTTTTGAGAAATCCCGAATAAATGAATCCATTCGAATAATGCCTTTTGAAAAATCCCGAATAAATGAATACATTCGAATAATGCCTTTTGAGAAATCCCGAATAAATGAAAACATTCGAATAACGCCTTTTGAGAAATCCCGAATAAATGAATCCATTCGAATAATGCCTTTTGAAAAATCCCGAATAAATGAATACATTCGAATAACGCCTTTTGAGAAATCCCGAATAAATGAAAACATTCGAATAATGCCTTTTGAAAAATCCCGAATAAATGAAAACATTCGAATAACGCCTTTTGAGAAATCCCGAATAAATGAATACATTCGAATAATGCCTTTTGAAAAATCCCGAATAAATGAATACATTCGAATAATGCCTTTTGAGAAATCCCGAATAAATGAAAACATTCGAATAATGCCTTTTGAAAAATCCCGAATAAATGAAAACATTCGAATAACGCCTTTTGAGAAATCCCGAATAAATGAATCCATTCGAATAATGCCTTTTGAAAAATCCCGAATAAATGAATACATTCGAATAATGCCTTTTGAGAAATCCCGAATAAATGAAAACATTCGAATAACGCCTTTTGAGAAATCCCGAATAAATGAATCCATTCGAATAATGCCTTTTGAGAAATCCCGAATAAATGAATACATTCGAATAACGCCTTTTGAGAAATCCCGAATAAATGAATCCATTCGAATAATGCCTTTTGAAAAATCCCGAATAAATGAAAACATTCGAATAACGCCTTTTGAGAAATCCCGAATAAATGAATACATTCGAATAATGCCTTTTGAAAAATCCCGAATAAATGAATACATTCGAATAATGCCTTTTGAGAAATCCCGAATAAATGAAAACATTCGAATAACGCCTTTTGAGAAATCCCGAATAAATGAATCCATTCGAATAATGCCTTTTGAAAAATCCCGAATAAATGAATACATTCGAATAATGCCTTTTGAGAAATCCCGAATAAATGAAAACATTCGAATAACGCCTTTTGAGAAATCCCGAATAAATGAATCCATTCGAATAATGCCTTTTGAAAAATCCCGAATAAATGAATACATTCGAATAACGCCTTTTGAGAAATCCCGAATAAATGAAAACATTCGAATAATGCCTTTTGAAAAATCCCGAATAAATGAATACATTCGAATAACGCCTTTTGAGAAATCCCGAATAAATGAATACATTCGAATAATGCCTTTGAAAAATCCCGAATAAATGAATACATTCGAATAATGCCTTTGAGAAATCCTGAATAAATGAAAACATTCGAATAACGCCTTTTGAGAAATCCCGAATAAATGAATCCATTCGAATAATGCCTTTTGAAAAATCCCGAATAAATGAATACATTCGAATAATGCCTTTTGAGAAATCCCGAATAAATGAAAACATTCGAATAACGCCTTTTGAGAAATCCCGAATAAATGAATCCATTCGAATAATGCCTTTTGAAAAATCCCGAATAAATGAATACATTCGAATAACGCCTTTTGAGAAATCCCGAATAAATGAAAACATTCGAATAACGCCTTTTGAGAAATCCCGAATAAATGAATCCATTCGAATAATGCCTTTTGAAAAATCCCGAATAAATGAAAACATTCGAATAACGCCTTTTGAGAAATCCCGAATAAATGAATCCATTCGAATAATGCCTTTTGAAAAATCCCGAATAAATGAATACATTCTGAATAACGCCTTTGAGAAATCCCGAATAAATGAAAACATTCGAATAACGCCTTTTGAGAAATCCCGAATAAATGAATACATTCGAATAACGCCTTTTGAGAAATCCCGAATAAATGAAAACATTCGAATAACGCCTTTTGAGAAATCCCGAATAAATGAAAACATTCGAATAATGCCTTTTGAAAAATCCCGAATAAATGAAAACATTCGAATAACGCCTTTTGAGAAATCCCGAATAAATGAATACATTCGAATAATGCCTTTTGAAAAATCCCGAATAAATGAATCCATTCGAATAATGCCTTTTGAGAAATCCCGAATAAATGAAAACATTCGAATAATGCCTTTTGAGAAATCCGGAATAAATGAAAAGATTCGAATAACGCCTTTTGAGAAATCCCGAATAAATGAATCCATTCGAATAATGCCTTTTGAAAAATCCTGAATAAATGAATACATTCGAATAATGCCTTTGAGAAATCCCGAATAAATGAAAACATTCGAATAATGCCTTTTGAAAAATCCCGAATAAATGAAAACATTCGAATAACGCCTTTTGAGAAATCCCGAATAAATGAATCCATTCGAATAATGCCTTTGAAAAATCCTGAATAAATGAAAACATTCGAATAACGCCTTTGAGAAATCCCGAATAAATGAATACATTCGAATAATGCCTTTGAGAAATCCCGAATAAATGAAAACATTCGAATAATGCCTTTGAAAAATCCCGAATAAATGAAAACATTCGAATAACGCCTTTTGAGAAATCCCGAATAAATGAATACATTCGAATAATGCCTTTTGAAAAATCCCGAATAAATGAATACATTCGAATAATGCCTTTTGAGAAATCCCGAATAAATGAAAACATTCGAACAATGCCTTTGAGAAATCCTGAATAAATGAAAACATTCGAATAACGCCTTTTGAGAAATCCTGAATAAATGAATACATTCGAATAATGCCTTTTGAAAAATCCCGAATAAATGAATACATTCGAATAATGCCTTTTGAGAAATCCCGAATAAATGAATACATTCGAATAACGCCTTTTGAGAAATCCCGAATAAATGAAAACATTCGAATAACGCCTTTTGAGAAATCCCGAATAAATGAAAACATTCGAATAATGCCTTTTGAAAAATCCCGAATAAATGAAAACATTCGAATAACGCCTTTTGAGAAATCCCGAATAAATGAATACATTCGAATAATGCCTTTTGAAAAATCCCGAATAAATGAATACATTCGAATAATGCCTTTTGAGAAATCCCGAATAAATGAAAACATTCGAATAATGCCTTTTGAGAAATCCCGAATAAATGAAAACATTCGAATAACGCCTTTTGAGAAATCCCGAATAAATGAATCCATTCGAATAATGCCTTTTGAAAAATCCCGAATAAATGAAAACATTCGAATAACGCCTTTTGAGAAATCCCGAATAAATGAATCCATTCGAATAATCCCTTTGAAAATCCCGAATAAATGAATACATTCGAATAATGCCTTTGAGAAATCCCGAATAAATGAAAACATTCGAATAATGCCTTTTGAAAAATCCCGAATAAATGAAAACATTCGAATAACGCCTTTTGAGAAATCCCGAATAAATGAATCCATTCGAATAATGCCTTTTGAAAAATCCCGAATAAATGAATCCATTCGAATAATGCCTTTTGAAAAATCCCGAATAAATGAATACATTCGAATAACGCCTTTTGAGAAATCCCGAATAAATGAAAACATTCGAATAACGCCTTTTGAGAAATCCCGAATAAATGAATACATTCGAATAATGCCTTTGAAAAATCCCGAATAAATGAAAACATTCGAATAACGCCTTTTGAGAAATCCCGAATAAATGAATCCATTCGAATAATGCCTTTTGAAAAATCCCGAATAAATGAATCCATTCTAATAATGCCTTTTGAAAAATCCCGAATAAATGAAAACATTCGAATAACGCCTTTTGAGAAATCCCGAATAAATGAATACATTCGAATAATGCCTTTTGAAAAATCCCGAATAAATGAATCCATTCGAATAATGCCTTTTGAAAAATCCCGAATAAATGAATACATTCGAATAATGCCTTTTGAAAAATCCCGAATAAATGAATCCATTCGAATAACGCCTTTTGAGAAATCCCGAATAAATGAATCCATTCGAATAATGCCTTTTGGAAAATCCCGAATAAATGAAAACATTCGAATAATGCCTTTTGAAAAATCCCGAATAAATGAATACATTCGAATAACGCCTTTTGAGAAATCCCGAATAAATGAAAACATTCGAATAACGCCTTTTGAGAAATCCCGAATAAATGAATCCATTCGAATAATGCCTTTTGAAAAATCCCGAATAAATGAAAACATTCGAATAACGCCTTTTGAGAAATCCCGAATAAATGAATCCATTCGAATAATGCCTTTTGAAAAATCCCGAATAAATGAAAACATTCGAATAACGCCTTTTGAGAAATCCCGAATAAATGAATACATTCGAATAACGCCTTTTGAGAAATCCCGAATAAATGAAAACATTCGAATAACGCCTTTTGAGAAATCCCGAATAAATGAATCCATTCGAATAATGCCTTTTGAAAAATCCCGAATAAATGAATACATTCGAATAATGCCTTTTGAGAAATCCCGAATAAATGAAAACATTCGAATAATGCCTTTTGAAAAATCCCGAATAAATGAAAACATTCGAATAACGCCTTTTGAGAAATCCCGAATAAATGAATACATTCGAATAATGCCTTTTGAAAAATCCCGAATAAATGAAAACATTCGAATAACGCCTTTGAGAAATCCCGAATAAATGAATACATTCGAATAACGCCTTTGAAAAATCCTGAATAAATGAAAACATTCGAATAACGCCTTTTGAGAAATCCCGAATAAATGAATCCATCTGAATAATGCCTTTTGAAAAATCCCGAATAAATGAAAACATTCGAATAACGCCTTTTGAGAAATCCCGAATAAATGAATCCATTCGAATAATGCCTTTTGAAAAATCCCGAATAAATGAAAACATTCGAATACCGCCTTTTGAGAAATCCCGAATAAATGAAAACATTCGAATAACGCCTTTTGAGAAATCCCGAATAAATGAATCCATTCGAATAATGCCTTTGAAAAATCCCGAATAAATGAAAACATTCGAATAACGCCTTTGAGAAATCCTGAATAAATGAATACATTCGAATAACGCCTTTTGAGAAATCCCGAATAAATGAAAACATTCGAATAACGCCTTTGAGAAATCCCGAATAAATGAATCCATTCGAATAATGCCTTTTGAAAAATCCCGAATAAATGAAAACATTCGAATAACGCCTTTTGAAAAATCCCGAATAAATGAATACATTCGAATAACGCCTTTGAGAAATCCCGAATAAATGAAAACATTCGAATAACGCCTTTTGAGAAATCCCGAATAAATGAATCCATTCGAATAATGCCTTTTGAAAATCCCGAATAAATGAATCCATTCGAATAACGCCTTTTGAGAAATCCCGAATAAATGAAAACATTCGAATAACGCCTTTTGAGAAATCCCGAATAAATGAATCCATTCGAATAATGCCTTTTGGAAAATCCCGAATAAATGAAAACATTCGAATAATGCCTTTTGAAAAATCCCGAATAAATGAATCCATTCGAATAATGCCTTTTGAAAAATCCCGAATAAATGAATCCATTCTAATAATGCCTTTTGAAAAATCCCGAATAAATGAAAACATTCGAATAACGCCTTTTGAGAAATCCCGAATAAATGAAAACATTCGAATAACGCCTTTTGAGAAATCCCGAATAAATGAATACATTCGAATAACGCCTTTTGAGAAATCCCGAATAAATGAAAACATTCGAATAATGCCTTTTGAAAAATCCCGAATAAATGAAAACATCTGAATAATGCCTTTGAAAAATCCCGAATAAATGAATCCATTCGAATAATGCCTTTTGAAAAATCCCGAATAAATGAATCCATTCTAATAATGCCTTTTGAAAAATCCCGAATAAATGAAAACATTCGAATAACGCCTTTTGAGAAATCCCGAATAAATGAATACATTCGAATAACGCCTTTTGAGAAATCCCGAATAAATGAAAACATTCGAATAATGCCTTTTGAAAAATCCCGAATAAATGAATCCATTCGAATAATGCCTTTTGAAAAATCCCGAATAAATGAATCCATTCGAATAATGCCTTTTGAAAAATCCCGAATAAATGAATCCATTCGAATAATGCCTTTTGAAAAATCCCGAATAAATGAATCCATTCGAATAACGCCTTTGAGAAATCCCGAATAAATGAATCCATTCGAATAATGCCTTTTGGAAAATCCCGAATAAATGAATCCATTCGAATAATGCCTTTGAAAAATCCCGAATAAATGAATCCATTCGAATAACGCCTTTTGAGAAATCCCGAATAAATGAAAACATTCGAATAACGCCTTTTGAGAAATCCCGAATAAATGAATCCATTCGAATAATGCCTTTTGAAAAATCCCGAATAAATGAATCCATTCGACTAACGCCTTTTGAGAAATCCCGAATAAATCAAAACATTCGAATAACGCCTTCTGAGAAATCCCGAATAAATGAATCCATTCGAATAATGCCTTTTGGAAAATCCCGAATAAATGAAAACATTCGAATAATGCCTTTTGAAAAATCCCGAATAAATGAATCCATTCGAATAATGCCTTTTGAAAAATCCCGAATAAATGAATCCATTCTAATAATGCCTTTTGAAAAATCCCGAATAAATGAAAACATTCGAATAACGCCTTTTGAGAAATCCCGAATAAATGAATACATTCGAATAACGCCTTTTGAGAAATCCCGAATAAATGAATCCATTCGAATAATGCCTTTTGAAAAATCCCGAATAAATGAATCCATTCGAATAATGCCTTTTGAAAAATCCCGAATAAATGAATACATTCAAATAATGCCTTTCGAAAAATCCCGAATAAATGAATCCATTCGAATAACGCCTTTTGAGAAATCCCGAATAAATGAAAACATTCGAATAACGCCTTTTGAGAAATCCCGAATAAATGAATCCATTCGAATAATGCCTTTTGAAAAATCCCGAATAAATGAAAACATTCGAATAATGCCTTTTGAAAAATCCCGAATAAATGAAAACATTCGAATAACGCCTTTTGAGAAATCCCGAATAAATGAATCCATTCGAATAATGCCTTTTGAAAAATCCCGAATAAATGAATCCATTCGAATAATGCCTTTTGAAAAATCCCGAATAAATGAATACATTCGAATAATGCCTTTTGAAAAATCCCGAATAAATGAAAACATTCGAATAACGCCTTTTGAGAAATCCCGAATAAATGAATCCATTCGAATAATGCCTTTTGAAAAATCCCGAATAAATGAATCCATTTGAATAATGCCTTTTGAAAAATCCCGAATAAATGAATCCATTCGAATAATGCCTTTTGAAAAATCCCGAATAAATGAATCCATTCGAATAATGCCTTTTGAAAAATCCCGAATAAATGAATCCATTCGAATAACGCCTTTTGAAAAATCCCGAATAAATGAAAACATTCGAATAACGCCTTTTGAGAAATCCCGAATAAATGAATCCATTCGAATAATGCCTTTTGAAAAATCACGAATAAATGAAAACATTCGAATAATGCCTTTTGAGAAATCCCGAATAAATGAAAACATTCGAATAACGCCTTTGAGAAATCCCGAATAAATGAATCCATTCGAATAATGCCTTTGAAAAATCCCGAATAAATGAAAACATTCGAATAACGCCTTTGAGAAATCCCGAATAAATGAATCCATTCGAATAATGCCTTTTGAGAAATCCCGAATAAATGAATCCATTCGAATAATGCCTTTTGAAAAATCCCGAATAAATGAATCCATTTGAATAATGCCTTTTGAAAAATCCCGAATAAATGAATCCATTCGAATAATGCCTTTTGAAAAATCCCGAATAAATGAATCCATTCGAATAATGCCTTTTGAGAAATCCCGAATAAATGAAAACATTCGAATAACGCCTTTTGAGAAATCCCGAATAAATGAATCCATTCGAATAATGCCTTTTGAAAAATCCCGAATAAATGAAAACATTCGAATAATGCCTTTTGAAAAATCCCGAATAAATGAAAACATTCGAATAACGCCTTTTGAGAAATCCCGAATAAATGAATCCATTCGAATAATGCCTTTTGAAAAATCCCGAATAAATGAAAACATTCGAATAACGCCTTTTGAGAAATCCCGAATAAATGAATCCATTCGAATAATGCCTTTTGAAAAATCCCGAATAAATGAATCCATTTGAATAATGCCTTTTGAAAAATCCCGAATAAATGAATCCATTCGAATAATGCCTTTTGAAAAATCCCGAATAAATGAATCCATTCGAATAATGCCTTTTGAAAAATCCCGAATAAATGAATCCATTCGAATAATGCCTTTTGAAAAATCCCGAATAAATGAATCCATTTGAATAATGCCTTTTGAAAAATCCCGAATAAATGAATCCATTCGAATAATGCCTTTTGAAAAATCCCGAATAAATGAAAACATTCGAATAATGCCTTTTGAAAAATCCCGAATAAATGAATACATTCGAATAATGCCTTTTGAAAAATCCCGAATAAATGAAAACATTCGAATAACGCCTTTTGAGAAATCCCGAATAAATGAATCCATTCGAATAATGCCTTTTGAAAAATCCCGAATAAATGAATCCATTTGAATAATGCCTTTTGAAAAATCCCGAATAAATGAATCCATTCGAATAATGCCTTTTGAAAAATTCCGAATAAATGAATACATTCGAATAATGCCTTTTGAAAAATCCCGAATAAATGAATCCATTCGAATAATGCCTTTTGAAAAATCCCGAATAAATGAATCCATTCGAATAACGCCTTTTGAAAAATCCCGAATAAATGAATCCATTCGAATAATGCCTTTTGAAAAATCCCGAATAAATGAATCCATTCGAATAATGCCTTTTGAAAAATCCCGAATAAATGAATCCATTCGAATAATGCCTTTTGAAAAATCCCGGATAAATGAATCCATTCGAATAACGCCTTTTGAAAAATCCCGAATAAATGAATCCATTCGAATAATGCCTTTTGAAAAATCCCGAATAAATGAATCCATTCGAATAATGCCTTTTGAAAAATCCCGAATAAATGAATCCATTCGAATAATGCCTTTTGAAAATCCCGGATAAATGAATCCATTCGAATAACGCCTTTTGAAAAATCCCGAATAAATGAATCCATTCGAATAATGCCTTTTGAAAAATCCCGGATAAATGAATCCATTCGAATAACGCCTTTTGAAAAATCCCGAATAAATGAATCCATTCGAATAATGCCTTTTGAAAAATCCCGAATAAATGAATCCATTCGAATAATGCCTTTTGAAAAATCCCGAATAAATGAATCCATTCGAATAATGCCTTTTGAAAAATCCCGGATAAATGAATCCATTCGAATAACGCCTTTTGAAAAATCCCGAATAAATGAATCCATTCGAATAATGCCTTTGAAAAATCCCGAATAAATGAATCCATTCGAATAATGCCTTTGAAAAATCCCGAATAAATGAATCCATTCGAATAATGCCTTTTGAAAAATCCCGGATAAATGAATCCATTCGAATAACGCCTTTTGAAAAATCCCGAATAAATGAATCCATTCGAATAATGCCTTTTGAAAAATCCCGAATAAATGAATCCATTCGAATAACGCCTTTTGAAAAATCCCGAATAAATGAATCCATTCGAATAACGCCTTTTGAAAAATCCCGAATAAATGAATCCATTCGAATAATGCCTTTTGAAAAATCCCGAATAAATGAATCCATTCGAATAATGCCTTTTGAAAAATCCCGAATAAATGAATCCATTTGAATAATGCCTTTTGAAAAATCCCGAATAAATGAATCCATTCGAATAATGCCTTTTGAAAAATCCCGAATAAATGAAAACATTCGAATAATGCCTTTTGAAAAATCCCGAATAAATGAATACATTCGAATAATGCCTTTTGAAAAATCCCGAATAAATGAAAACATTCGAATAACGCCTTTTGAGAAATCCCGAATAAATGAATCCATTCGAATAATGCCTTTGAAAAATCCCGAATAAATGAATCCATTTGAATAATGCCTTTTGAAAAATCCCGAATAAATGAATCCATTCGAATAATGCCTTTTGAAAAATTCCGAATAAATGAATACATTCGAATAATGCCTTTTGAAAAATCCCGAATAAATGAATCCATTCGAATAATGCCTTTTGAAAAATCCCGAATAAATGAATCCATTCGAATAACGCCTTTTGAAAAATCCCGAATAAATGAATCCATTCGAATAATGCCTTTTGAAAAATCCCGAATAAATGAATCCATTCGAATAATGCCTTTTGAAAAATCCCGAATAAATGAATCCATTCGAATAATGCCTTTTGAAAAATCCCGGATAAATGAAAACATTCGAATAACGCCTTTTGAAAAATCCCGAATAAATGAATCCATTCGAATAATGCCTTTTGAAAAATCCCGAATAAATGAATCCATTCGAATAACGCCTTTTGAAAAATCCCGAATAAATGAATCCATTCGAATAATGCCTTTTGAAAAATCCCGAATAAATGAATCCATTCGAATAATGCCTTTTGAAAAATCCCGAATAAATGAAAACATTCGAATAACGCCTTTTGAAAAATCCCGAATAAATGAATACATTCGAATAATGCCTTTTGAAAAATCCCGAATAAATGAATCCATTCGAATAATGCCTTTTGAAAAATCCCGAATAAATGAATCCATTCGAATAACGCCTTTTGAAAAATCCCGAATAAATGAATCCATTCGAATAATGCCTTTTGAAAAATCCCGAATAAATGAATCCATTCGAATAATGCCTTTTGAAAAATCCCGAATAAATGAATCCATTCGAATAATGCCTTTTGAAAAATCCCGAATAAATGAAAACATTCGAATAACGCCTTTTGAAAAATCCCGAATAAATGAATCCATTCGAATAATGCCTTTTGAAAAATCCCGAATAAATGAATCCATTCGAATAATGCCTTTTGAAAAATCCCGAATAAATGAATCCATTCGAATAATGCCTTTTGAAAAATCCCGAATAAATGAAAACATTCGAATAACGCCTTTTGAGAAATCCCGAATAAATGAATCCATTCGAATAATGCCTTTTGAAAAATCCCGAATAAATGAATCCATTTGAATAATGCCTTTTGAAAAATCCCGAATAAATGAATCCATTCGAATAATGCCTTTTGAAAAATCCCGAATAAATGAAAGCATTCGAATAATGCCTTTTGAAAAATCCCGAATAAATGAATCCATTCGAATAATGCCTTTTGAAAAATCCCGAATAAATGAATCCATTCGAATAATGCCTTTTGAAAAATCCCGAATAAATGAATCCATTCGAATAATGCCTTTTGAAAAATCCCGAATAAATGAATCCATTCGAATAATGCCTTTTGAAAAATCCCGAATAAATGAATCCATTCGAATAATGCCTTTTGAAAAATCCCGAATAAATGAATCCATTCGAATAATGCCTTTTGAAAAATCCCGAATAAATGAATCCATTCGAATAACGCCTTTTGAAAAATCCCGAATAAATGAATCCATTCGAATAATGCCTTTTGAAAAATCCCGAATAAATGAATACATTCGAATAACGCCTTTTGAGAAATCCCGAATAAATGAATCCATTCGAATAATGCCTTTTGAAAAATCCCGAATAAATGAATCCATTCGAATAATGCCTTTTGAAAAATCCCGAATAAATGAATCCATTCGAATAATGCCTTTTGAAAAATCCCGAATAAATGAATCCATTCGAATAATGCCTTTTGAAAAATCCCGAATAAATGAATACATTCGAATAATGCCTTTTGAAAAATCCCGAATAAATGAATACATTCGAATAATGCCTTTTGAAAAATCCCGAATAAATGAAAACATTCGAATAACGCCTTTTGAGAAATCCCGAATAAATGAATCCATTCGAATAATGCCTTTTGAAAAATCCCGAATAAATGAATCCATTTGAATAATGCCTTTTGAAAAATCCCGAATAAATGAATCCATTCGAATAATGCCTTTTGAAAAATTCCGAATAAATGAATACATTCGAATAATGCCTTTTGAAAAATCCCGAATAAATGAATCCATTCGAATAATGCCTTTTGAAAAATCCCGAATAAATGAATCCATTCGAATAACGCCTTTTGAAAAATCCCGAATAAATGAATCCATTCGAATAATGCCTTTTGAAAAATCCCGAATAAATGAATCCATTCGAATAATGCCTTTTGAAAAATCCCGAATAAATGAATCCATTCGAATAATGCCTTTTGAAAAATCCCGAATAAATGAATCCATTCGAATAATGCCTTTTGAAAAATCCCGAATAAATGAATCCATTCGAATAATGCCTTTTGAAAAATCCCGAATAAATGAATCCATTCGAATAACGCCTTTTGAAAAATCCTGAATAAATGAATCCATTCGAATAATGCCTTTTGAAAAATCCCGAATAAATGAATCCATTCGAATAATGCCTTTGAAAAATCCCGAATAAATGAAAACATTCGAATAACGCCTTTTGAAAAATCCCGAATAAATGAATCCATTCGAATAATGCCTTTTGAAAAATCCCGAATAAATGAATCCATTCGAATAATGCCTTTTGAAAAATCCCGAATAAATGAATCCATTCGAATAATGCCTTTTGAAAAATCCCGAATAAATGAATCCATTCGAATAATGCCTTTTGAAAAATCCCGAATAAATGAATCCATTCGAATAATGCCTTTTGAAAAATCCCGAATAAATGAATCCATTCGAATAATGCCTTTTGAAAAATCCCGAATAAATGAATCCATTCGAATAACGCCTTTTGAAAAATCCCGAATAAATGAATCCATTCGAATAATGCCTTTTGAAAAATCCCGAATAAATGAAAGCATTCGAATAATGCCTTTTGAAAAATCCCGAATAAATGAATCCATTCGAATAATGCCTTTTGAAAAATCCCGAATAAATGAGTCCATTCGAATGATGCCTTTTGAAAAATCCCGAATAAATGAAAACATTCGAATAACGCCTTTTGAGAAATCCCGAATAAATGAATACATTCGAATAATGCCTTTTGAAAAATCCCGAATAAATGAAAGCATTCGAATAATGCCTTTTGAAAAATCCCGAATAAATGAAAACATTCGAATAACGCCTTTTGAGAAATCCCGAATAAATGAATACATTCGAATAATGCCTTTTGAAAAATCCCGAATAAATGAAAACATTCTCCCGAATAAATGAAAACATTCGAATAACGCCTTTTGAGAAATCCCGAATAAATGAGTCCATTCGAATGATGCCTTTTGAAAAATCCCGAATAAATGAAAGCATTCGAATAATGCCTTTTGAAAAATCCCGAATAAATGAATCCATTCGAATAATGCCTTTTGAAAAATCCCGAATAAATGAGTCCATTCGAATGATGCCTTTTGAAAAATCCCGAATAAATGAAAACATTCGAATAACGCCTTTTGAGAAATCCCGAATAAATGAATACATTCGAATAATGCCTTTTGAAAAATCCCGAATAAATGAAAGCATTCGAATAATGCCTTTTGAGAAATCCCGAATAAATGAATACATTCGAATAATGCCTTTTGAAAAATCCCGAATAAATGAATCCATTCGAATAATGCCTTTGAAAATCCCGAATAAATGAATCCATTCGAATAATGCCTTTTGAAAAATCCCGAATAAATGAAAACATTCGAATAACGCCTTTTGAAAAATCCCGAATAAATGAATCCATTCGAATAATGCCTTTTGAAAAATCCCGAATAAATGAATCCATTCGAATAATGCCTTTTGAAAAATCCCGAATAAATGAATCCATTCGAATAATGCCTTTTGAAAAATCCCGAATAAATGAAAACATTCGAATAACGCCTTTTGAGAAATCCCGAATAAATGAATCCATTCGAATAATGACTTTTGAAAAATCCCCAATAAATGAAAGCATTCGAATAATGCCTTTGAAAAATCCCGAATAAATGAATCCATTCGAATAATGCCTTTTGAAAAATCCCGAATAAATGAGTCCATTCGAATGATGCCTTTTGAAAAATCCCGAATAAATGAAAACATTCGAATAACGCCTTTTGAGAAATCCCGAATAAATGAATACATTCGAATAACGCCTTTTGAGAAATCCCGAATAAATGAATCCATTCGAATAATGCCTTTTGAAAAATCCCGAATAAATGAAAGCATTCGAATAATGCCTTTTGAAAAATCCCGAATAAATGAATCCATTCGAATAATGCCTTTTGAAAAATCCCGAATAAATGAGTCCATTCGAATGATGCCTTTTGAAAAATCCCGAATAAATGAAAACATTCGAATAACGCCTTTTGAGAAATCCCGAATAAATGAATACATTCGAATAATGCCTTTTGAAAAATCCCGAATAAATGAAAGCATTCGAATAATGCCTTTTGAAAAATCCCGAGTAAATGAAAACATTCGAATAACGCCTTTTGAGAAATCCCGAATAAATGAATACATTCGAATAATGCCTTTTGAAAAATCCCGAATAAATGAAAACATTCGAATAACGCCTTTTGAGAAATCCCGAATAAATGAGTCCATTCGAATGATGCCTTTTGAAAAATCCCGAATAAATGAAAGCATTCGAATAATGCCTTTTGAAAAATCCCGAATAAATGAATCCATTCGAATAATGCCTTTTGAAAAATCCCGAATAAATGAGTCCATTCGAATGATGCCTTTTGAAAAATCCCGAATAAATGAAAACATTCGAATAACGCCTTTTGAGAAATCCCGAATAAATGAATACATTCGAATAATGCCTTTTGAAAAATCCCGAATAAATGAATCCATTCGAATAATGCCTTTTGGAAAATCCCGAATAAATGAGTCCATTCGAATGATGCCTTTTGAAAAATCCCGAATAAATGAGTCCATTCGAATGATGCCTTTTGAAAAATCCCGAATAAATGAAAACATTCGAATAATGCTTTTTGAAAAATCCCGAATAAATGAGTCCATTCGAATGATGCCTTTTGAAAAATCCCGAATAAATGAAAACATTCGAATAACGCCTTTTGAGAAATCCCGAATAAATGAATCCATTCGAATAATGCCTTTTGAAAAATCCCGAATAAATGAATCCATTCGAATAATGCCTTTTGAAAAATCCCGAATAAATGAGTCCATTCGAATGATGCCTTTTGAAAAATCCCGAATAAATGAATACATTCGAATAATGCCTTTTGAAAAATCCCGAATAAATGAATCCATTCGAATAATGCCTTTTGGAAAATCCCGAATAAATGAGTCCATTCGAATGATGCCTTTTGAAAAATCCCGAATAAATGAGTCCATTCGAATGATGCCTTTTGAAAAATCCCGAATAAATGAAAACATTCGAATAATGCTTTTTGAAAAATCCCGAATAAATGAATCCATTCGAATAACGCCTTTTGAGAAATCCCGAATAAATGAATACATTCGAATAACGCCTTTTGAGAAATCCCGAATAAATGAATCCATTCGAATAATGCCTTTTGAAAAATCCCGAATAAATGAATCCATTCGAATAATGCCTTTTGAAAAATCCCGAATAAATGAAAACATTCGAATAACGCCTTTTGAGAAATCCCGAATAAATGAATCCATTCGAATAATGCCTTTTGAAAAATCCCGAATAAATGAATCCATTCGAATAATGCCTTTTGAAAAATCCCGAATAAATGAGTCCATTCGAATGATGCCTTTTGAAAAATCCCGAATAAATGAATACATTCGAATAATGCCTTTTGAAAAATCCCGAATAAATGAATCCATTCGAATAATGCCTTTTGGAAAATCCCGAATAAATGAGTCCATTCGAATGATGCCTTTTGAAAAATCCCGAATAAATGAGTCCATTCGAATGATGCCTTTTGAAAAATCCCGAATAAATGAAAACATTCGAATAATGCTTTTTGAAAAATCCCGAATAAATGAATCCATTCGAATAACGCCTTTTGAGAAATCCCGAATAAATGAATACATTCGAATAACGCCTTTTGAGAAATCCCGAATAAATGAAAACATTCGAATAACGCCTTTTGAGAAATCCCGAATAAATGAATACATTCGAATAATGCCTTTTGAAAAATCCCGAATAAATGAAAACATTCGAATAATGCCTTTTGAAAAATCCCGAATAAATGAATCCATTCGAATAATGCCTTTTGAAAAATCCCGAATAAATGAATCCATTCGAATAATGCCTTTTGAAAAATCCCGAATAAATGAAAACATTCGAATAACGCCTTTGAGAAATCCCGAATAAATGAATACATTCGAATAATGCCTTTTGAAAAATCGAATAAATGAATCCATTCGAATAATGCCTTTTGAAAAATCCCGAATAAATGAATCCATTCGAATAATGCCTTTTGAAAAATCGAATAAATGAATACATTCGAATAATGCCTTTTGAAAATCCCGAATAAATGAAAACATTCGAATAACGCCTTTGAGAAATCCTGAATAAATGAATCCATTCGATTAATGCCTTTTGAAAAATCCCGAATAAATGAATCCATTCGAATAATGCCTTTTGAAAAATCCCGAATAAATGAATACATTCGAATAATGCCTTTGAAAAATCCCGAATAAATGAAAACATTCGAATAACGCCTTTTGAGAAATCCCGAATAAATGAATCCATTCGATTAATGCCTTTTGAAAAATCCCGAATAAATGAATCCATTCGAATAATGCCTTTTGAAAAATCGAATAAATGAATCCATTCGAATAATGCCTTTTGAAAAATCCCGAATAAATGAATCCATTCGAAGCATGCCTTTTGAAAAATCCCGAATAAATGAATCCATTCGAATAATGCCTTTTGAAAAATCCCGAATAAATGAATCCATTCGAATAATGCCTTTTGAAAAATCGAATAAATGAATACATTCGAATAATGCCTTTTGAAAAATCCCGAATAAATGAATCCATTCGAATAATGCCTTTTGAAAAATCCCGAATAAATGAATCCATTCGAATAATGCCTTTGAAAAATCCCGAATAAATGAATCCATTCGAATAATGCCTTTTGAAAAATCCCGAATAAATGAATCCATTCGAATAATGCCTTTGAAAAATCCCGAATAAATGAATCCATTCGAATAATGCCTTTGAAAAATCCGAATAAATGAATCCATTCGAATAATGCCTTTTGAAAAATCCCGAATAAATGAATACATTCGAATAATGCCTTTTGAAAATTCCCGAATAAATGAATACATTCGAATAATGCCTTTTGAAAAATCCCGAATAAATGAATACATTCGAATAATGCCTTTTGAAAAATCCCGAATAAATGAATACATTCGAATAATGCCTTTTGAAAATTCTTGACTAAATGAATACATTCGAATAATGCCTTTTGAAAAATCCCGAATAAATGAATACATTCGAATAATGCCTTTTGAAAAATCCCGAATAAATGAATCCATTCGAATAATGCCTTTTGAAAAATCCCGAATAAATGAATCCATTCGAATAATGCCTTTTGAAAAATCCCGAATAAATGAATACATTCGAATAATGCCTTTGAAAAATCCGAATAAATGAATCCATTCGAATAATGCCTTTTGAAAAATCCCGAATAAATGAATCCATTCGAATAATGCCTTTTGAAAAATCCCGAATAAATGAATACATTCGAATAATGCCTTTTGAAAAATCCCGAATAAATGAAAACATTCGAATAACGCCTTTTGAGAAATCCCGAATAAATGAATCCATTCGATTAATGCCTTTTGAAAAATCCCGAATAAATGAATCCATTCGAATAATGCCTTTTGAAAAATCCCGAATAAATGAAAACATTCGAATAACGCCTTTGAGAAATCTCGAGTAAATGAATCGATTCGAATAATGCCTTTTGAAAAATCCCGAATAAATGAATCCATTCGAATAATGCCTTTTGAAAAATCCCGAATAAATGAATCCATTCGAATAATGCCTTTTGAAAAATCCCGAATAAATGAAAACATTCGAATAACGCCTTTTGAGAAATCCCGAATAAATGAATACATTCGAATAATGCCTTTTGAAAAATCCCGAATAAATGAATCCATTCGAATAATGCCTTTTGAAAAATCCCGAATAAATGAAAACATTCGAATAACGCCTTTTGAGAAATCCCGAATAAATGAATACATTCGAATAACGCCTTTTGAGAAATCCCGAATAAATGAAAACATCTGAATAACGCCTTTTGAGAAATCCCGAATAAATGAATCCATTCGAATAATGCCTTTTGAAAAATCCCGAATGAATGAATCCATTCGAATAACGCCTTTTGAGAAATCCCGAATAAATGAATCCATTCGAATAATGCCTTTTGAAAAATCCCGAATAAATGAAAACATTCGAATAACGCCTTTTGAGAAATCCCGAATAAATGAATACATTCGAATAACGCCTTTTGAGAAATCCCGAATAAATGAAAACATTCGAATAACGCCTTTTGAGAAATCCCGAATAAATGAATCCATTCGAATAATGCCTTTTGAAAAATCCCGAATAAATGAAAACATTCGAATAACGCCTTTTGAGAAATCCCGAATAAATGAATCCATTCGAATAATGCCTTTTGAAAAATCCCGAATAAATGAAAACATTCGAATAACGCCTTTTGAGAAATCCCGAATAAATGAATACATTCGAATAACGCCTTTTGAGAAATCCCGAATAAATGAAAACATTCGAATAACGCCTTTTGAGAAATCCCGAATAAATGAATCCATTCGAATAATGCCTTTTGAAAAATCCCGAATAAATGAATCCATTCGAATAACGCCTTTTGAGAAATCCCGAATAAATGAAAACATTCGAATAACGCCTTTTGAGAAATCCCGAATAAATGAATACATTCGAATAACGCCTTCTGAAAAATCCCGAATAAATGAAAACATTCGAATAACGCCTTTTGAGAAATCCCGAATAAATGAATACATTCGAATGATGCCTTTTGAAAAATCCCGAATAAATGAATCCATTCGAATAATGCCTTTTGAAAAATCCCGAATAAATGAATCCATTCGAATAATGCCTTTGAAAAATCCCGAATAAATGAAAACATTCGAATAATGCCTTTTGAAAAATCCCGAATAAATGAAAACATTCGAATAACGCCTTTTGAGAAATCCCGAATAAATGAATCCATTCGAATAATGCCTTTTGAGAAATCCTGAATAAATGAATCCATTCGAATAATGCCTTTGAAAAATCCCGAATAAATGAAAACATTCGAATAATGCCTTTTGAAAAATCCCGAATAAATGAAAACATTCGAATAACGCCTTTGAGAAATCCCGAATAAATGAATCCATTCGAATAATGCCTTTGAAAAATCCCGAATAAATGAATCCATTCGAATAATGCCTTTGAAAAATCCCGAATAAATGAAAACATTCGAATAATGCCTTTTGAAAAATCCCGAATAAATGAAAACATTCGAATAACGCCTTTTGAGAAATCCCGAATAAATGAATCCATTCGAATAATGCCTTTGAAAAATCCCGAATAAATGAATCCATTCGAATAATGCCTTTTGAAAAATCCCGAATAAATGAAAACATTCGAATAATGCCTTTGAAAAATCCCGAATAAATGAAAACATTCGAATAACGCCTTTTGAGAAATCCCGAATAAATGAATCCATTCGAATAATGCCTTTTGAAAAATCCCGAATAAATGAATCCATTCGAATAATGCCTTTTGAAAAATCCCGAATAAATGAAAACATTCGAATAATGCCTTTTGAAAAATCCCGAATAAATGAAAACATTCGAATAACGCCTTTTGAGAAATCCCGAATAAATGAATCCATTCGAATAATGCCTTTTGAAAAATCCCGAATAAATGAATCCATTCGAATAATGCCTTTTGAAAATCCCGAATAAATGAAAACATTCGAATAATGCCTTTGAAAAATCCCGAATAAATGAAAACATTCGAATAACGCCTTTTGAGAAATCCTGAATAAATGAATCCATTCGAATAATGCCTTTGAAAAATCCCGAATAAATGAATCCATTCGAATAATGCCTTTTGAAAAATCCCGAATAAATGAAAACATTCGAATAATGCCTTTTGAAAAATCCCGAATAAATGAAAACATTCGAATAACGCCTTTTGAGAAATCCCGAATAAATGAATCCATTCGAATAATGCCTTTTGAAAAATCCCGAATAAATGAAAACATTCGAATAACGCCTTTTGAGAAATCCCGAATAAATGAATACATTCGAATGATGCCTTTTGAAAAATCCCGAATAAATGAAAACATTCGAATAACGCCTTTGAGAAATCCTGAATAAATGAATACATTCGAATAATGCCTTTTGAAAAATCCTGAATAAATGAAAACATTCGAATAACGCCTTTTGAGAAATCCCGAATAAATGAATCCATTCGAATAATGCCTTTTGAAAAATCCCGAATAAATGAAAACATTCGAATAACGCCTTTTGAGAAATCCCGAATAAATGAATACATTCGAATAATGCCTTTTGAAAAATCCCGAATAAATGAAAACATTCGAATAACGCCTTTTGAGAAATCCCGAATAAATGAATACATTCGAATAACGCCTTTTGAGAAATCCCGAATAAATGAATCCATTCGAATAATGCCTTTTGAAAAATCCCGAATAAATGAAAACATTCGAATAACGCCTTTTGAGAAATCCCGAATAAATGAATACATTCGAATAACGCCTTTTGAGAAATCCCGAATAAATGAAAACATTCGAATAACGCCTTTTGAGAAATCCCGAATAAATGAATCCATTCGAATAATGCCTTTTGAAAAATCCCGAATAAATGAAAACATTCGAATAATGCCTTTTGAAAAATCCCGAATAAATGAAAACATTCGAATAACGCCTTTTGAGAAATCCCGAATAAATGAATCCATTCGAATAATGCCTTTTGGAAAATCCCGAATAAATGAAAACATTCGAATAATGCCTTTTGAGAAATCCCGAATAAATGAATCCATTCGAATAATGCCTTTTGAAAAATCCCGAATAAATGAAAACATTCGAATAATGCCTTTTGAAAAATCCCGAATAAATGAAAACATTCGAATAACGCCTTTTGAGAAATCCCGAATAAATGAATACATTCGAATAACGCCTTTTGAGAAATCCCGAATAAATGAAAACATTCGAATAACGCCTTTTGAGAAATCCCGAATAAATGAATCCATTCGAATAATGCCTTTTGAAAAATCCCGAATAAATGAATCCATTCGAATAACGCCTTTTGAGAAATCCCGAATAAATGAAAACATTCGAATAATGCCTTTTGGAAAATCCCGAATAAATGAAAACATTCGAATAATGCCTTTTGAAAAATCCCGAATAAATGAAAACATTCGAATAACGCCTTTTGAGAAATCCCGAATAAATGAATACATTCGAATAACGTCTTTTGAGAAATCCCGAATAAATGAAAACATTCGAATAACGCCTTTTGAGAAATCCCGAATAAATGAATCCATTCGAATAATGCCTTTTGAAAAATCCCGAATAAATGAATCCATTCGAATAATGCCTTTTGAGAAATCCCGAATAAATGAATCCATTCGAATAATGCCTTTTGGAAAATCCCGAATAAATGAAAACATTCGAATAATGCCTTTTGAAAAATCCCGAATAAATGAAAACATTCGAATAACGCCTTTTGAGAAATCCCGAATAAATGAATCCATTCGAATAATGCCTTTTGAAAAATCCCGAATAAATGAATACATTCGAATAATGCCTTTTGAGAAATCCCGAATAAATGAATCCATTCGAATAATGCCTTTTGGAAAATCCCGAATAAATGAAAACATTCGAATAATGCCTTTTGAAAAATCCCGAATAAATGAAAACATTCGAATAACGCCTTTTGAGAAATCCCGAATAATTGAATCCATTCGAATAATGCCTTTTGGAAAATCCCGAATAAATGAAAACATTCGAATAATGCCTTTTGGAAAATCCCGAATAAATGAAAACATTCGAATAATGCCTTTTGAAAAATCCCGAATAAATGAAAACATTCGAATAATGCCTTTTGGAAAATCCCGAATAAATGAAAACATTCGAATAATGCCTTTTGAAAAATCCCGAATAAATGAAAACATTCGAATAACGCCTTTTGAGAAATCCCGAATAAATGAATCCATTCGAATAATGCCTTTTGGAAAATCCCGAATAAATGAAAACATTCGAATAATGCCTTTTGGAAAATCGAATAAATGAAAACATTCGAATAATGCCTTTGAAAAATCCCGAATAAATGAAAACATTCGAATAACGCCTTTTGAGAAATCCCGAATAAATGAATCCATTCGAATAATGCCTTTTGAAAAATCCCGAATAAATGAAAACATTCGAATAATGCCTTTTGAAAAATCCCGAATAAATGAAAACATTCGAATAACGCCTTTTGAGAAATCCCGAATAAATGAATCCATTCGAATAATGCCTTTTGGAAAATCCCGAATAAATGAAAACATTCGAATAATGCCTTTTGAGAAATCCCGAATAAATGAATCCATTCGAATAACGTCTTTTGAGAAATCCCGAATAAATGAAAACATTCGAATAATGCCTTTTGAGAAATCCCGAATAAATGAATACATTCGAATAACGTCTTTTGAGAAATCCCGAATAAATGAAAACATTCGAATAACGCCTTTTGAGAAATCCCGAATAAATGAATCCATTCGAATAATGCCTTTTGAAAAATCCCGAATAAATGAATCCATTCGAATAACGCCTTTTGAGAAATCCCGAATAAATGAAAACATTCGAATAACGCCTTTTGAGAAATCCCGAATAAATGAATCCATTCGAATAATGCCTTTTGGAAAATCCCGAATAAATGAAAACATTCGAATAATGCCTTTTGAAAAATCCCGAATAAATGAATCCATTCGAATAATGCCTTTTGAAAAATCCCGAATAAATGAATCCATTCTAATAATGCCTTTTGAAAAATCCCGAATAAATGAAAACATTCGAATAACGCCTTTTGAGAAATCCCGAATAAATGAATACATTCGAATAATGCCTTTTGAAAAATCCCGAATAAATGAATACATTCGAATAATGCCTTTTGAAAAATCCCGAATAAATGAATCCATTCGAATAACGCCTTTCGAGAAATCCCGAATAAATGAAAACATTCGAATAACGCCTTTTGAGAAATCCCGAATAATTGAATCCATTCGAATAATGCCTTTTGAGAAATCCCGAATAAATGAATACATTCGAATAATGCCTTTTGAAAAATCCCGAATAAATGAATCCATTCGAATAACGCCTTTCGAGAAATCCCGAATAAATGAAAACATTCGAATAACGCCTTTTGAGAAATCCCGAATAATTGAATCCATTCGAATAACGCCTTTTGAGAAATCCCGAATAAATGAATACATTCGAATAATGCCTTTTGAAAAATCCCGAATAAATGAATCCATTCGAATAATGCCTTTTGAAAAATCCCGAATAAATGAATACATTCGAATAATGCCTTTTGAAAAATCCCGAATAAATGAATCCATTCGAATAACGCCTTTCGAGAAATCCCGAATAAATGAAAACATTCGAATAACGCCTTTTGAGAAATCCCGAATAATTGAATCCATTCGAATAATGCCTTTCGAAAAATCCCGAATAAATGAAAACATTCGAATAATGCCTTTTGAAAAATCCCGAATAAATGAATACATTCGAATAATGCCTTTTGAAAAATCCCGAATAAATGAATCCATTCGAATAACGCCTTTCGAGAAATCCCGAATAAATGAAAACATTCGAATAACGCCTTTTGAGAAATCCCGAATAATTGAATCCATTCGAATAATGCCTTTCGAAAAATCCCGAATAAATGAAAACATTCGAATAATGCCTTTTGAGAAATCCCGAATAAATGAATACATTCGAATAATGCCTTTTGAAAAATCCCGAATAAATGAATCCATTCGAATAATGCCTTTTGAAAAATCCCGAATAAATGAATCCATTCGAATAATGCCTTTTGAAAAATCCCGAATAAATGAATACATTCGAATAATGCCTTTTGAAAAATCCCGAATAAATCAAAACACTCGAATAACGCCTCTTGAGAAAGACCGAAAAAATGAAGCCATTCGAATAATGCCTTTGAAAAATCGAATAAATGAATCCATTCGAATAATGCCTTTTGAAAAATCCCGAATAAATGAATCCATTCGAATAATGCCTTTTGAAAAATTCCGAATAAATGAATACATTCGAATAATGCCTTTTGAAAAATCCCGAATAAATGAATCCATTCGAATAATGCCTTTTGAAAAATCCCGAATAAATGAATCCATTCGAATAATGCCTTTTGAAAAATCCCGAATAAATGAATCCATTCGAATGATGCCTTTTGAAAAATCCCGAATAAATGAATCCATTCGAATAATGCCTTTTGAAAAATCCCGAATAAATGAATCCATTCGAATAATGCCTTTGAAAAATCCCGAATAAATGAAAACATTCGAATAACGCCTTTTGAAAAATCCCGAATAAATGAATCCATTCGAATAATGCCTTTTGAAAAATCCCGAATAAATGAATCCATTCGAATAACGCCTTTTGAAAAATCCCGAATAAATGAATCCATTCGAATAATGCCTTTGAAAAATCCCGAATAAATGAATCCATTCGAATAATGCCTTTTGAAAAATCCCGAATAAATGAAAACATTCGAATAACGCCTTTTGAAAAATCCCGAATAAATGAATCCATTCGAATGATGCCTTTTGAAAAATCCCGAATAAATGAATCCATTCGAATAATGCCTTTTGAAAAATCCCGAATAAATGAATCCATTCGAATAATGCCTTTTGAAAAATCCCGAATAAATGAAAACATTCGAATAACGCCTTTTGAGAAATCCCGAATAAATGAATCCATTCGAATAATGCCTTTTGAAAAATCCCGAATAAATGAATCCATTCGAATAACGCCTTTTGAAAAATCCCGAATAAATGAATCCATTCGAATAATGCCTTTTGAAAAATCCCGAATAAATGAATCCATTCGAATAATGCCTTTTGAAAAATCCCGAATAAATGAATCCATTCGAATAATGCCTTTTGAAAAATCCCGAATAAATGAAAACATTCGAATAACGCCTTTTGAAAAATCCCGAATAAATGAATCCATTCGAATAATGCCTTTTGAAAAATCCCGAATAAATGAATCCATTCGAATAATGCCTTTTGAAAAATCCCGAATAAATGAATCCATTCGAATAATGCCTTTTGAAAAATCCCGAATAAATGAAAACATTCGAATAACGCCTTTTGAGAAATCCCGAATAAATGAATCCATTCGAATAATGCCTTTTGAAAAATCCCGAATAAATGAATCCATTCGAATAATGCCTTTTGAAAAATCCCGAATAAATGAAAACATTCGAATAACGCCTTTTGAGAAATCCCGAATAAATGAATCCATTCGAATAATGCCTTTTGAAAAATCCCGAATAAATGAATCCATTCGAATAATGCCTTTTGAAAAATTCCGAATAAATGAATACATTCGAATAATGCCTTTTGAAAAATCCCGAATAAATGAATCCATTCGAATAATGCCTTTTGAAAAATTCCGAATAAATGAATCCATTCGAATAATGCCTTTTGAAAAATCCCGAATAAATGAATCCATTCGAATAATGCCTTTTGAAAAATTCCGAATAAATGAATACATTCGAATAATGCCTTTTGAAAAATCCCGAATAAATGAATCCATTCGAATAATGCCTTTTGAAAATCCCGAATAAATGAATCCATTCGAATAATGCCTTTTGAAAATCCCGAATAAATGAATCCATTCGAATAATGCCTTTTGAAAAATCCCGAATAAATGAATCCATTCGAATAATGCCTTTTGAAAAATCCCGAATAAATGAATCCATTCGAATAATGCCTTTTGAAAAATCCCGAATAAATGAATCCATTCGAATAATGCCTTTTGAAAAATCCCGAATAAATGAATCCATTAGAATAATGCCTTTTGAAAAATCCCGAATAAATGAATCCATTCGAATAATGCCTTTTGAAAAATCCCGAATAAATGAATCCATTCGAATAATGCCTTTTGAAAAATCCCGAATAAATGAATCCATTCGAATAATGCCTTTTGAAAAATCCCGAATAAATGATTCCATTCGAATAATGCCTTTTGAAAAATCCCGAATAAATGAATCCATTCGAATAATGCCTTTTGAAAAATCCCGAATAAATGAATCCATTAGAATAATGCCTTTTGAAAAATCCCGAATAAATGAATCCATTCGAATAATGCCTTTTAAAAAATCCCGAATAAATGAATCCATTCGAATAATGCCTTTTGAAAAATCCCGAATAAATGAATACATTCGAATAATGCCTTTTGAAAAATCCCGAATAAATGAATCCATTCGAATAATGCCTCTTGAAAAATCCCGAAAAAATTAATCCATTCGAATAATGCCTTTTGAAAAATCCCGAATAAATGAATCCATTCGAATAATTCCTTTTGAAAAATCCCGAATAAATGAATCCATTCGAATAATGCCTTTTGAAAAATCCCGAATAAATGAATACATTCGAATAATGCCTTTTGAAAAATCCCGAAAAAATGAATCCATTCGAATAATGCCTTTTGAAAAATCCCGAATAAATGAATCCATTCGAATAATTCCTTTTGAAAAATCCCGAATAAATGAATCCATTCGAATAATGCCTTTTGAAAAATCCCGAATAAATGAATACATTCGAATAATGCCTTTTGAAAAATCCCGAATAAATGAATCCATTCGAATAATGCCTTTTGAAAAATCCCGAATAAATGAATTCATTCGAATAATGCCTTTTGAAAAATCCCGAATAAATGAATCCATTCGAATAATGCCTTTTGAAAAATCCCGAATAAATGAATTCATCCGAATAATGCCTTTTGAAAAATCCCGAATAAATGAATCCATTCGAATAATGCCTTTTGAAAAATCCCGAATAAATGAATCCATTCGAATAATGCCTTTTGAAAAATCCCGAATAAATGAATTCATTCGAATAATGCCTTTTGAAAAATCCCGAAAAAATGAATCCATTCGAATAATGCCTTTTGAAAAATCCCGAATAAATGAATCCATTCGAATAATTCCTTTTGAAAAATCCCGAATAAATGAATCCATTCGAATAATGCCTTTTGAAAAATCCCGAATAAATGAATACATTCGAATAATGCCTTTTGAAAAATCCCGAATAAATGAATCCATTCGAATAATGCCTTTTGAAAAATCCCGAATAAATGAATTCATTCGAATAATGCCTTTTGAAAAATCCCGAATAAATGAATCCATTCGAATAATGCCTTTTGAAAAATCCCGAATAAATGAATTCATCCGAATAATGCCTTTTGAAAAATCCCGAATAAATGAATACATTCGAATAATGCCTTTTGAAAAATCCGGAATAAATGAATCCATTCGAATAATGCCTTTTGAAAAATCCCGAAAAAATGAATACATTCGAATAATGCCTTTTGAAAAATCCCGAATAAATGAGTCCATTCGAGTAATGCCTTTTGAAAAATCCCGAATAAATGAATACATTCGAATAATGCCTTTTGAAAAATCCCGAATAAATGAATACATTCGAATAATGCCTTTTGAAAAATCCCGAATAAATGAATCCATTCGAATAATGCCTTTTGAAAAAACCCGAATAAATGAATCCATTCGAATAATGCTTTTTGAAAAATCCCGAATAAATGAATACATTCGAATGAAGGCCTTTAAAAAATCCCGAATAAATGAATATTCAAATAACGCCTTTTCGAAAAATTCCCGAATAAATGGATTCTTTGTTCATTCGAATAATGCCTTTTGAAAAATCCGAATAAATGAATACATTCGAATAAGGCCTTTTAAAATCGAATAAATGGAATACATTCGAATAAGACGGCCCTTTTGAAAAATTCCCGAATAAATGAATACAATTCCGAATAACGCCTTTTGGCTCAAAGATTACGAATAAATGGAATCCCATTCAAGAACAAGGCCTTTTAAAAATCCCGAATAAATGAATTATTATTCGAATAACCTTTGAAAATCCCGAATAAATGGGCTACATTTATTCGAATGAATAGATGGCCTTTAAAAAATCCCGAATAAATGAATACATTCGAATAAGGCCTTTTGAAAAATCCTGAATAAATGAATACATTCGAATAATGCCTTTTGAAAAATCGAATAAATGAATAAATTCGAATAAGGCCTTTTAGAAAAATCCCGGAATAAATGAATTTACATTCGAATGAAGCCTTTAAAAAAATCAGAATAAATGAATACATTCGAATAAGGCCTTTTCGGCAAAAAATCCCGAATAATACTGAATTCGATTCGAATAAATGAGTACCTTTTGAAAAATCCTGAATAAAATGAATACATTCGAATAAGGCCTGTTTGAGAAAAGATCGACAAATGAATACATTCGAAGTGGCCCGCCAATGCCCTTTGAAAAATCCCGAATAAATGAATACATTCAAATAAGGCCTTTTAAACACGGAGGGTGACCCGAATAAATGGCCCATCGATTCGGCGCAGCCATAATGCACTTTGAAAAAATCCCGAATAAATGAATACATTCGAATAATGCCTTTAAAAAATCCCGAATAAATGGGGGGATCATTCAAAATGAAGCCTTCGTTCGAAAAAATCCCGAATAAATGAATACATTCGCCAATAAGGCCCATCGTTCAGCGCAGAAATCCGACAGATACTAATGAATACATTCGCAATAAGGCCCATCGTTTGAAAAATCGAATACAATGAATACATTCGAATACAGCATACATCGTTCGAAAAATCCGCGAATAAATGAATACATTCGAATAAGGCCTTTTGAAGCCAGAATCCGCGAATACAATGAATACATCTCCAAGACGGCCCATCGTTCGACAAATCCGCGAATAAATGAAGGGTGCATTCGAATAAGCCGACCCATCGTTTGAAAAATCCCGAATAAATGAATCACATTCTGAATAAGGCCTGTAGTTCGGCGCAGCCAAATCCCGAATAAATGAATACATTCGCCAAGATAATGCCATCATTTAAAAAATCCCGAAGCAGAACTGAATCACTACATTCGAATGACGCCAATGTGGCCCATCCCAAATTGAACGAATACTACACGAAAGGTGGCCCCGAATAAAGCCGACCCATCTTTCGACGAAGCAAAAAATCCCGAATAAATGACACTTCGAATGATGGCTCATGGTTGAAAAATCCCGAATAAATGAATACATTCGAAGGGCGGCCCGCGAGAAATCCTGAATAAATGAATCATTCGAATAATGCCTTTTAACGAATCCCGAATAAATGGAGGGGTCAATTCAAATAAGGCCTTAGTTCGGCGCAGCCAATAAATGATACTACATTCGAAGTGTTGCCCTTTGCCAAAAATGGCCCGAATCATTCGAATCGAAGCAGAACTAAGGCACTTTTCACGGAGGAAAACCCCCGAATAAATGAATCGTTCGGCGAATAAGGCCTAAAAAATCCCGAATAAATGAATACATTCGAATAAGGCCTTTTGAAAAACGTAAATGAGATACATTCGAATAGCCATGGCCATTTTAAAAAACGAATACACGGAGGGTGAATCCATTCGAATAATGGCCCATCGTTCGGCGCAAAAATCCACGAATAAATGAATACATTCGAATAAGGCCTTTTGAAAAATCCCGAATACTACAGTGAATACATTCGAATAACGGCCATTTTCTGAGAATCCCGAATAAATGAATGGCATTCAAATAAGGCCTTTTGGAAAAAATCCCGAAATACAATGAATACATTCAGAATACCTGGCCTTTTCGTTCGACGAATAAATGAATACTACATTCGAATAGGCCTTTTAAAAATCCCGAATTAAATAGTACATTCGAATAAGGCTACACTTTAAAAAATCCCGAATAAATGAATACATCGTTCGAATAATGCCTTTTGAAAAATCCCGAATGAAGATGGCCCTCATTCGAATAAGAACCTTTTAGAAATCGAATAAATGAATCATTCGAATAAAGGCCTTTTGAAAAATCCCTAAATGAAAATGAATCTACATTCGAATAATGACCTTTTCGAAAATCCGCGAATAAATGAATACATCTGAATCAATTCGACAATACCTAAAGCGAATGACGCCAATGATAAATGGCTATACATTCGAATAAGCCTTTTAAAAATCGAATAAATGAATACATTCGAATAAGGCCTTTTCGGCGAAAATCCCGAATAAATGAATACATTCGAATAAGGCCTTTTCGCGCAGATTCCCGAATAAATGAATCCATTCGAATAATGCCTTTTAAAAAAATCCGCGAATAAATGAACGGATTTCAGAATAAGGCGGCCTTTTGAAAAATCCCGAATAAATGGCCCATTCGAATAAGGCCTTTTGAGAAATCGAATAAATGAATACATTCGAATAAGACCTTTCAAAAAAATCCCGAATAAATGAATCCATTCGAATAAGGCCTTTGAAAAATCCCGAATAAATGAATACATTCGAATAAGGCCTGCCAGAAATCGTTCAGACGATGAAATGAACCTACATTCGAATAATGCCTTTGAAAAATCCCAATCCCGATGAATACATCGTTCGAATAATACGGCCTTTTGAGAAGATTCCGAATAAATGAATACATTCGAATAAGGCCTTTTAAAAAATCCCGAATAAATGAATACGAGGTACCCGAATACGGCCTTTTCAAAGAAAAATCCCGAATAAATAGAATTACATTCGAATAGGGCCTTTTGAAAATCCCGAATAAATGAATACGGATTTGAATAAGGCTGGTCTTTCAGAGAAATCCCGAATAAATGAATACACGAAAGGGTTCGAATAATGGCTCAATTCGTTCGACGAAAATCCCGAATAAATGACTACACATTCGAATAATGCCTTTGAAAATCCTTCGAATAAATGAATCATTCGAATATACCTTTTGAAAAATCACCGCCAATAAATGAATCCATTTCGAATATGGCCTTTGAAAATCCCAGGAATAAATGAATACATTCGAATAATGCCTTTGAAAAATCCCGAATAAATGAATACATTCGAATACACGGCCTTTTGGAAATTCCCGAATAAATGGAATCCATTCGAATAATGCCTTTGAAAAATCCAAACGAATAAAATTGAATACGGCTTTTCGAATAATTCCGCTTTTGAAAAATCGCTGAATAACGGAATGACATTCGAATACGGCCTTTGAAAAATCCCGAATAAATGAATCCATTGAATAATGCTTTTTGAAAATCCCGAATAAATGAATACATTCGAATACGGCCTTTTGAAAAAGATTCGAATAAATGAATACATTCGAGGGTAATGCCCTTTGAAAATCCCATCGAATAAATGAAAGCCGAATTCGAATATGGCGTAGATGGGGGGAAAAATCCCGAATAAATAGAATTCCATTCGAATAATGCCTTTTGAAAATCCCGAATAAATGAATAATCGTTCGAGCCATAAGGCCTTTGAAAAAGAGGTGGCCTGAATAAGATGGAATACATTCGAATAAGCCTTTTGAGAATCCCGAATAAATGAATACATTCGAATAAGCCGACCCATCGTTGACGAAGCATCCGAATAAATGGAATGGTTTCGAATAATGCCCTTTTGAAAAATCCCAATAAATGAATACATTCGATAAGGCCTTTGAAAACAAATCCCGAATAAATGACATTCGCCAAGATAAGGCCATCGTTTGAAAAATCCCGAATACTACACGGGGTGAATACGGCCTTTTCGAATAAGGCCAGTTCATTGAAAGAAATCCCGAATACGAATGAATACATTCGAATAACGCCCGCCCGAATAAATGAATCCATTCGAATAAGGCCTTTTGAAAATCCCGAATAAATGAATACATTTTGAATACAGCGCCTTTTCGGAGAAATCCCGAATAAATGAATCCATTCGAATAATGCCTTTGAAAAATCTACCCAAATGAATCCCCGACGGCCATCCTTTGTAGCGAAAATCCCAGAATACACTGGATTCCCGCCAATAATGGCCCATCGTTGAAAAAATCCCGAATAAATGAATCCATTCGAATACGGCTTTTGAAAATCCGCGAATAAATGAATCCATTCGAATAAGGTGGCCTTTTCGAAAAAATCCCGAATAAATGAATAGACATTCGAATAAGGCCTTTGAAAAATCGTTCCGAATAAATGAATACATTCGAATAATGCCCGAACAATATCCGCGAATAAATGAATACATTCGAATAAGCTGGCCTTTTGAAAAATCCGCGAATAAATGAATACATTCGAATAATGGAGCCTTTAAAAAATCCCGGAATAAATGAATCCATTTACGAATATAAGGCCTTTTCAAGAAAAAATCCCGAATAATAGACTATTCGAATAATGCGGCTTTGAAAAATCCGCGAATAAATGAATACATTCGAATACGGCCTTTTGAAAAATCCGCGAATAAATGAATACGAATAATGCCTTTTGAAAAATCCCGAATAAATGAATACATTCGAATAATGCCTTTTGAAAATCCCGAATAAATGAATCCATTCGGCGAATAATGCCTTTTGAAAAATCGCAATAATGAATACGGCCTTTTCAAGATTAATAACCTTTTAAAAAAATCCCGAACGAATACATTCGAATAAGGCCTTTGAAAAAATCCCGACTAAATGAATAATTCGAATAAGGCCTTTTTGAAAAATCCCGAATAAATGAATCCATTCGAATAATGCTTTTTGAAAATCCGCGAATAAATGAATCAGAATTCGCCAAGATTGGAATAAATGCCTTCGGAGAAATAATGCGATAAATGAATACATTCAAATAAGGCCTTTTATTCCGAATACGGCGAAATACATTCGAATAATAAATGGGATCATTCGCCGACTGCCCCATTCGAAATTTAGAATGAAACAATACATTCGATTAAGGCGTTTCAATAATTCGAATAATGCTTTTTGAAAAATGAATGCCTTTTGAATAATCCCTTGAACATGAATAATTCGAATACGGCCTTTTCAAATGTCCCATCGAAATCATTCGAATAATGCCTTTTGAAAAGTCCCGAAGATAAATAAATCCATTTGGAATAATGCCTTTTGAAAAATCACTGAATAAATGAATACATTCGAATAATGCCTTTTGAAAAATCCCGAATAAATGAATCCATTTTGAATAATGCCTTTTAGAAAAATCCCGGCCAATAAATGAATCCATTCGGAATAATGCCTTTTGAAAAATCCCGGAATAAATGAATCCCATCCGAATAATGCCTTTTGAAAAATCCCGAATAAATGAATACCATTCGAATAATGCCTCTTGAAAAAATCCGGAATAAATGAATCCATTCGAATAATGCCTTTTAGAAAAAATCCCGAAAAAATGAATACATTCGAATAATGCCTTTTAGAAAAATCCCGAATAAATGAATACATTCGAATAACAACGCCTTTTGAAAAAATCCCGAATAAATGAATACATTCGAATAATGCCTTTTGAAAAAATCCCGAATAAATGAATACATTCGAATAATGCCTTTTGAAAAATCCCGAATAAATGAATACATTCGAATAATGCCTTTTGAAAAATCCCGAATAAATGAATACATTCGAATAATGCCTTTTGAAAAATCCCGAATAAATGAATACATTCGAATGATGCCTTTTGAAAAATCCTGAATAAATGAATACATTCGAATAATGCCTTTTGAAAAATCCTGAATAAATGAATACATTCGAATAATGCCTTCTGAAAAATCCCTAAAAAATGAATACATTCGAATAGTGCCTTTTGAAAAATCCCGAATAAATGAATACATTCGAATAACGCCTTTTGAAAAATCCCGAATAAATGAATACATTCGAATAATGCCTTTTGAAAAAATCCTGGATATAAATGAATACATTCGAATAATGCCTTTTAGAAAAATCCCGAATAAATGAATACATTCGAATAAATGCCTTTTGAAAAATCCTGAATAAATAGAATACATTCGAATAATGCCTTCTGAAAAAATCCCGAAAAAATGAATACATTCCGAAGATAATTGCCTTTTTGAAAAATCCCGAATAAAGGAATGGATTCGAATAACGCCTTTTAGAAAACCCCGAATAAATGATTACATCCAAATAAGGCCCTTAAAAATCCCGAATGAATGAATACATTCGAATAACGCCTTTTAGAAAAATCCCGAATAAATGGAGATACATTCGAATAATGCCTTTTGAAGCAAAAATCCCTGAGATAAATGAATACATTCGAATAATGCCTTTTAGAAAAAATCCCGATTAAATGAATAGATTCGAATAATGCCTTTTGAAAAATCCCGAATAAATGAATACATTCGAATAAGTTCTTTTGAAAATTCCCGAATAAATGAATACATTCGAATAATGCCTTTTAAAAATCGATTAAATGAATAGATTCGAATAATGCCTTTTGAAAAATCCCGAATAAATGAATACAATTCGAATAAGTTCTTCTTTGAAAATTCCCGAATAAATGAATGCGCTCGAAAAGTCGGCCAAACTAATACTAAGATTGTCGAATCCTATTCGAATATTCGAAAGAATATTCCACATTTCGAAATCGAGGTCAGTATCTGCCCCGGAACTCGATTTCCGAAGAAACTAGGGTAATGTTTCTATCGTGAACTACTTTCAAGACAAGGGAACTTTAACAAGGAAACTACTATTAGCCAAAGTGGCCATCCCAGATAAAATGTGCTCTTCTATAACGACTCTGAACGTAGGGCCCGAATATGCCCTTCACAGCTGCATAGTCACCCTGGAAAAAATTTAATACTCATTTTCCCCTGTTTCTCGTACCTATTGTACTATCGAGAAACGCATACTAATCTTTCGAGAATCCGAAAACGGTCAATCCTGTTCAGCGCTAGAAACAACCCCTCTTGACAACGCTTGGAATAGAAGCGCTTTCCCGGAGTTTCCACGAAGTATTACCGGTACCCACATGAATCATTTTTCGGTTGAGCGTTTACCTAAATCAATTAGGGGTTCAGAAAGCATTTAACAAAGCTATTTCAGATTTGACTTGAAGGCACAGTTACCCCTCAAGTACGTTTCTGTCTATCTTGAGAACGGTCCCACGCTGATTCCAACGATGTTTGAAATCAAACAGGACTCAGAAACGGAGTTATGGGCCCTCCTCAAAACGTGGGTAGAGTTTCTTGGGTAACCGAAGCATGGTTGGACAGGATTGCCCGGGCTTGATAACTTAAGACCCTGTTTCATTCCAAGTTTTCAGTAATGAACAGCGCAGGCAGTGGCTTTTGCGTATCAACTCCTTATCACTAGTTGCATCGTTGTTTCACCGAGGCTCACCGCTTCGCTGCTGGTGATAATCGAAATCAACAGGTCTGAGGATGTACCAAAGCTTACCTCCTTTGCAACCGATGTATGCGAACCGACATGAACAGAGACAAAAGCGTGAGAATGAAAGGAAGAAAGGGGCTACTTCCCATTGGAAAACTCCAGGCTCATCTTGACACTGTTGAGCTCAGATCGTAAAAGGGGCGTGCCAAAATGGCTTCCCGATGTGGGCGTGCCCAGGGTGGCTTCCTCCTATATCTCGCTTAATCGGAGGAATTGAGGAGTTCGCCTTGGCAGGTGTTATATAGGGTAGTCTACTTCACAGTATGCGGAAGTCTCGGATTTTGTCCTTGAGCTTGGACTGTACCTTTAACATTCTCCTAAAAGGTGTGTGGTGGGTGGGGGGCTATTGAGATTATGATCACAAATGTGATGTTCATTTGTCAATTTTCGACTAAATTCGTTTCAAAGCTTCTGATCAGGAGGAAACTTTGAAGGCAAATCGCGACTTTTGAAGTTTTACGGAACGCTACGATGTAGCTCAAATCGTTTCTTTGATGGCTATTTGTGGAGTGCTCAACATAGCGAATCGGCGCTGCAGTTTATCGATTTTTGACAGCTTGCCTTCGATTAAGATGGGTATGCGGTAGTTTGGTCAAAGTCTCGGATTTCGACTCAAAATTTCTATGCGGAGGTAATTCGGGGAGCTGAATGCGAATTCTATGCAGATTCGTCGATTTTCGAATTATGAAGGTAAGTTTTTCTCAACTCAACTGTCATGGCGCATACCGTAGCCAACGGTAATCCTCAGAATCTGGCGCGTGGACCGCATATTGAGTGTTCAGCACCCTAGATTGCCTCCGCATGAAAATCGAAGATTGGCTTAAGCGCTGCCAGAATGGGGGGACGGGGGACAGCCACACTTTCGTGGATACCCTCTATTCACCATTACGGCGGCGACGACCTAAAATAATTGGAGCAGGAGAACGCACTATTGGTTTAGCGGAGGCGGTCCGGAGCCAATGGGCGACGGCTAGCAGTCCGACCTGCTGCGGCAGCTTCGGATAGCACCGCTCCTAATCAATAGGGCCTAGATAGAGTCCCGCCGCTGAAAGGCATGACGGCATGCAGTGGAGGAAGATCGATCCTGCGGCGCCGCATGATCAAAACTCCTCCATTGCATGCTGCCACTACTTCCGGCGGCGGGGTCTAATCGGCCACATACAGGCTATAAAACGGCGAAATTCACATGGTCCCTACGCGTGCTGTTGTTGCGGAGCGGAGGTTAGAGACAATGAAGAATTGGAGAGGCAGAGAGGGGACTGGGGCGTCGTGCGCTCCGCTCGCGCCTCGAGTGATGTGAATTACGGCGTTTTATAGAGGGTCGCTAGTGCTTGTGTACGGCGCGCAACGGGAGACTTGCGCACAAGAACTAACAGCGGAAATCGTACACACAGAAATGGATGGCTCGCTCAGAAATAGCTGGGTCCAACCGCAGATTTCTGACAGAACGGAACCACTTTCCATTTCCGCCCTCCACTTCTTCCAGGTGAGACGACGTGGGGAGGGAAAAAGATTTATTCTCCCCCTCCATGTCTTCTCACTTGCGACTACGTGGAGGAACAGTGCTGAGGGTTTCAGACGCCAGGCAGAAATCTGGGGATAGACCCCGTTCAACCAGAGGTCGGACCCGGCGGATGTCTGAGAACTTCCAGAGAGATCTTTCAGAAGGGATTCTATCCAAAAGGTAAACGAAACAGGTTAAAAGGTAAACGAAATCGTAGTTTTGTTATCCAAATTTTCACTATGAGAACTCCTAAAGACAAGGCTGAAAACAGAAGTACACCCTCTATTTAAAGTACACCGCTATCAAAAGTACCTAAGTACATACACATAAAAGGGGTCTGAAATATAGAAGTAAATGTACTTTTAAAAGAGAAAATACAGTAGTTTAAGAGTATGCAGAAACACTTTGCTGAAAGAACAAACAGAGGTATTATTTTCAACTCCATGTGAGCAATGGGAGCTCGAAAAAAGGTCAAGTCGACGACCAGAATTCGAGTTATTAATCATCAGTTTCGAGCCAGTTGATCACCCGTGGTACAAAAAAAACATTACTAGAGTCATGCACCATCAAAAAATCGACCGATTTCAGAGTAGCTATTTTGGCTTAACCTCAAACGGGCTTTCTTCGTAGTTTTTCGCACAGATTGTACTACAGCGAACAAAAAAGACTTAACTAAAAAAACTCGACAATCATGTTTCATCGTGCTTTTTCGCCTTTGCGGCATTTTATTGCCGCAACGTTTTGGGTCGCAGACTTTTCGTCAGAGTGTGTTTCATTGCAATCTACTGAGGATCAATAACATAAGTGAGGTCCAACGAGAAACCTGTAATGAGACTACCTAATGTTTTTCATATCGAAGCGAGCAGGTATATAGGGAAATTCGTTTGCAACAGAACACCAAATAGTACAAGCTGATGATCTGAAAGTGACTCTTTCATCAGGAAAATTGTTCAGCAACTGTTTTCCAGCTATGTGGCATCGTATGCGTTGGAATCGGCACGTGGCTTGTGCTCGACAAATACGCGATAGATAATTTAGCATTTGCCACAGCACAGATCCAGGAGTTATGAGCAGGAGGAAGCCTTGGGAGATCCTGGTAGGTGGGAGTAAATACAGTGTAAGTGGAAAACTTCTATTTCAGGACTTAGCATGGTATGGCGCACATAGCGGACACGCGACGCATCGTGTTCGTACTAGCTTCCTCGCCTCATCGGCTGTTCGGTAAGTGTGTCCTCAATTTTTTAGTTTTTCTTATTTCTCAGGCATATGTGTGTAGCTCCAAGTGTTTTCGATCTCTACGCAGTCACTAGGTATGTATGCTCCTTTGGCTTGAGTTTTTATTTCATGAATGGCAGGATACATCCGTGATGGATAAGAATCCTCAACTGCTGATGAGTTTTTCAAGTTATTTCGTGCTGCTACCCGATGAAATTTGAAAGATTCTAAAATACCGCTAATAACATGTGTTCCAAAACGCGTCGGCGACGGGAAAGCGGGTCGGAAACGCCGTTTTCGTTCAGAGTGAACGCCTCCGCTTGTGTGCGGCAGCTCACAGAAAGTGTTCAGGATCTCACAGGAAGTGTGCAGGAGCTCAAAAGATGTGTGCAGGGGCTCAGCTCACACCTTCCCGTACACCTTCTATGGCGTTCGGCGCACTTTCACTTGTATCTCGCGCTTTTTACGGCGTCTGGCGCACTCTTGCATGGGTCCCGCATATTTTCTACTTCGTCCGGTGCCCTTCCTTTTGGGTCCACAATATTTTCTGCGCCGTCCCGTTCGAAACTTTCGGCTGTTTCCCTTCTAAAACAGAAAAGTCTCCAATTACGGAATGCACACCTTATAACTGACAGACTGACGGACAGACGCCACTCCCTTTTATTACTATTATCACTATGGAAAGATCTGGCAGAATTTCTTTCAGTCCGCTATCTAGACTTGATTCTCTAGTGAAAGGCAGCATTTACCACTAGGTAGCGGTGATTCTCCCGTGAAACTGCGGTAAACTGCCAGAATTTTCTCTGCTGAGGAACCTCTAGCCAACAAAACTTACCTTGCAGCCATCACACATAAAGATAAAAACAAGTCTGAAAGGCCTGAGAAATTATTTTTTTCCAAAACTCACTTGAAACTCTGAAACGGAGGCTCGTACGAATACGATTCGTTGACTAACTCAAACGTTCGCCGTTATCTACAGGACGTCGTTCCGATCAGAATGACTTACCGCTGGCGAACAAGCAGCTCTATGCGGGGCCGTCCCGGTAAGCTGTTGAGCAGGGCTCATCGACCAGTAATCCCGCCGACTGCCACAAATCGAGGGAGAGCGAGTTGTTGTCCACAGGATGACAACTAGGGATGTCTACGGCTGTGCTGGTCGATCGGTAGTTCTACAGACCGTTGTTTCCCAATCGTTGCGGATGAAAGACGATCGACGTCGTTCACAGCTGATTCTTCCATGTACAAAATTATACCAATAGGCTTTTCTCTCCTTTGTTTTCTTTTTTTTCTCGATACTCTTTTTTCTTCATACCAATCGTTCGTGTAGCAATTCTGTACTTACACATTCGGTATTGCTGCACATTAGTTCTTCATAGTATGTTTTGGACCGTATCGTTTTATATTTCCATAATTCACATACAGCAACTATAGAAAAGTTCCCAGATGAACATATCAAGAAAGGGGGGAATCGCACGAAACAAGGAAAATGAGGAAGAATAAGTT